>OY740717.1:47326469-47926469 GCA_963513945.1 Hydrotaea diabolus | reverse complement strand
AATGAATGGTAAAGAATTTCAAAATTGAATTTGTACATGTATTGGTTGATGCTATAGGTAATTGGCTATAAGTACTCTTTAAATTGGAATAGTTTCATTTATTGTCTCTGGTTATTTGACACAAATAAAAAAGTTTGAACCATGTTTTGAGTAAAGTTTGAGTATTAAACGATTTGAAAATATTTATTCTGTTATTTAAATTATGATTTGATTTTTTTTTTTCATTTAAAGAAAGGACCAAGCACCCCTCCTTAAGTTAAATACCTAAAATTATTTTATTGTTTGTTTCAAGAAACGTCTTAAATGCATCCATCATAATTTCCAAACCGGTACTTCAAAACAATTACAACCGCATCAGGCGTAATGTAGACGAATTTGTTCCTTAAATTAATATGTGCTAAATCGGAGAAAAAAGAAATTTTCCTTGTGCAACAAAAAAAAAGAACATTTGTATGTACGAAGTCTTTCATTACTAAAAAAGAAGCTCCAACAATAGCGACTTGTGGGAACGAGCACAGGCATTAATATCACACTACCACCAGAGTTATTTACTTTAATTGTTGTACATTTTAATTTCATCCAAGTTTTTTTTGTTCCCTTACGAGTTCATCGAGATGTCGATGATGATGTTGTGTTTTATTGTGGCACCAAAAATAGAACAGCAAGATTTCCACACAGCCAAGCCACCAAAAAAAAACTAAAATAAATAAAATTACAAAAATGAGAGAATATAGCCCGACATATATATACAACCATTTTGATGAAGAGCACCGCTTACAGAAGGCTAGCATATTAAATTCGTCCTTCAGTATGGAACACAGATGTGGAACTACCAAACCTTTAATTATAAATAAGATTTATAGTTATTAGGATTATTAGGGTGTTTTTGTTAGACGTGTGGTTTTTAATCTGGCCAAACTTTTTTACGAGTTGATCTTTTTGACAGCCGTCATTTGATTTATGTTCAGTTTGGTTTGCCACTTCATAATAAGTAGACTTACTCCGGAACAACGTTTGCAAATCGTGGTGAATGGGCCTACAACGAGATGGCGCCGATCCTGCTTTTTACAAGAAAATTTTGTTCAGCGATGAAGCTCACTTTTGGTTGCATCATTACGTTAATAACCAAAATTCTCGCATTTGTAGCAATGAAAATCTACAAGCCATTGTTGAGATGCCGTTACATCCCCAAAAAGGCACTGTTGGGTGTGTTCTATGGACAGCGTGATTCATTGGGAAAATCTTACATATTCAGCTATGGGGTTTCACTTCGTAAATTCCGCAACTTTACGAGAAAGAGATTAATCGCTAAGCTATGTGAAAGTAATGATCTGTAAGAACCTCTTCTGATCATCTATATTTGTGGACCAACGTCATCAGGTAGGAAGCAAAAACATGTAAGAAGCAAAAATACGAGTATATACTTAGTAGGGACATAAATACTGTTACACACGTTTTATGCTGTAAAATAAAATGTACTGAATGTTTTGGACCAAATATTTTTTAATATATTTATTAATGTATATAGTATCCGCAAAGAATCTACTTATACGAAATGCCCGCCTTTTGCGTTTACACACGCCTTAAATCACGCTCGCCAATCGTCAATAGCTGCACGAACTTCGTCCATTGAAAAATTGACCACAGCTCGAACCAAGGCAGTCTTAAAACATCCAATGTTGGGGCATCTTTTGTGACATACCTTGTCCTCTAAAACCGTCCACAATTTGTAATCCAATGGGTTCCAAATCTCGACTGTCTGAGGGCTATTCTTCAGAGGAAATGAACGCTGGAAAATTGTTTCTAAGCCAGGTCTGGGACGTTTCAGCCTTATTGGCCCGCGCAGAATCCTACTGGAAAGTCCATGGCTGGTTTTGGAACAGGGAATTGTGAAGAGGCTTCACAACAGCTTTCAAAACGGTTTCTTGGTAAACTTTGGCCGATGTTTTGACTCCTTGTTCGCAGAAATGCAGGTCAGTGACCCCACCGTAAGAGACACCCCACCAAACAATGACTGAAGCAGGGTGATGACCCTTTTCCACACTTGGGATAAGTTCAGATGCTTCCTAAGATGACCGCGCATACACTCTATCATTTTGCTTGTTAAATTTTTCGTAAACGGTACAATTTTTTTCATCGGTGAACAAAATTTTTCTGTGCAAGTTATCAGCGTGCTTCACCAAAAGACGATTGCATTTTTCAATCCTATTTTGTTTAAAGCTGCAGTCAATAAATGTGCGGTACGTCGTTTGAAAGCCCCAAGTCTTTTTTAATGATTCGACTCATGGACTTTTGCGTGATATTCAACTCAAGGGCCATGATTTTTGTTTTCGGAGCGGATTTCTGTGAATTATTGATTTAACGGCTTTGGTGACACTCGGTGTTCGAACAGAGCTTGGGCGGCCCGACCGGTGTCGGTCTTTTACATCTCTAGTCTCCTCAAACAGTTTTATGCATCGGTAGACTAATATGCGGCTAATCCCTAGTGGCCGGAGCGTTTTGAAAATATCGCTTTTTTTATGTCACACTGGAAAAGCTTTATTACAGCGATACGATTCTCATTATCTGATCACTCCATGATGAAAGTTGAACAATTTTAAAATCCCATTACGGACTAACGCTATCGAGGTTAGCTTTCAAAACCCATATGACATTTACGGGGTATGTTCAGTTATACTTTTGAAATGGGTGTGTTCAATGTTGTAACAGTATGTATGTCCCTACTAAGTATGTATATATGCTTAAGACAACGTCATAGACTGGAGTACTTTTTCAATATTTTGGAAGCGTAAGTCCTTAATACCCTCTGCTAAATTTTAGAGTACCTAATAAAAGAAAAAAAAGACGCACAAAAACAAAAATATTTAAAATATTCTTTCGATACTTTATGTCGTTTCGGAGATATGGAGTCTCAAAGTTGAAGTTATTGGTTAATGCGTTAATATCACTTAAATCAAGAAAAATTTACGTGTGTTTCTACACTGAGCCGAAAATAGAATTATTTTTTCATGGTAAATGTTTGATAACGAAGACAAAATAACGTTATAAGGGTGGCCCAAATGAGACCTAGTGATGTTAAATATGTATTACTCTTGTAATAGCGGTTTTTTAAATCATTTATTTTTAAATGTTAAATACATTATATGGAAATTTAACGTGACTATGTGTGAAATATGACATCGGACAAATGACCACCATTTTGCTCAGTACAGACATTGGCTCTTTTTAGTGCCAAGCTGCTGCACAGCTGCCATGCTGCTGCACAGTTTCCACGTTCACTTCAGTACGAATATTTCAATGAGCACCTCTTCCTAGACGGTCGGCAACTGAACACAGTTCCTCAAAACGGCGAACTAAACTTGTAATCATGGAAGATGTGGGCGCTGATCTTACGTTAAAAAAACGACGATAATTTCGCTGCGTCAGAAAAATTGATCGTTGAGAAGAATAAAAAATATCGATAATTTAAATGCGTTGTTGAGGACTGTATGTATTCATTTTAAATTTCCAAGAGTTCAGTTATAATCTGCAAAAAGAAAAAATAAATTATGTTAAAAAATAAAAACGTTAGTTGTGTTTCACATTAGCGGGTCTTATTTGGGCCACCCGTTATAAGGTCAAATGTTCATACAAAACAGTTGAGTGAACATTGTGTAAGGTGGCTTTTTTCAAGAGATAGGCAGAAAATTGTGCTACATAAACAAAAATTTAAAGATCAGTTGGCTCTGTTGTATCAATGTTTTTGCTCTGTTTTGTGTTTTACGAAGTTCAGAATTAAGTTACACGAAGTTGCAACGATTGCTACTGTCTTATCCCCCCTTTTTCCTTTCTTCCTCTGCTCTAAACGTTTGTAATTGTGAGAAAGATCATAAGACTTTTTTTTCTCTTTTAAAAAATCACCACCAAATGCAAATGCTAGCTGCAAAATCTTCATAGCGCAATATCATCAGATTGCTTTTCGCACAGTTCGAAGACTATACACAACGGGTAGTTCTCATTAATCATAATCGGACTCCCGTATAAATCATTTGATTTGTAGAAGAAATCGTTGCCAAAGACTGCTGAAGAAAAACCTGGGCGGGTTTAGAAACATCTCCACAGTCTGCCTGGCAACCGTAGCCAATACATTTCAGCGATTTTTTAGTTGATTCTGCAAAACAAACAACAAAAAGGTCTCGAAGCAGAATAAAAACTGTTTAAGTCATGATAATGAAAAAAGACCGAATAAATGTAAACAAACCAAAATCATAATTAGTATGTTAATTTTTCCTCGATTCAATTTTTATTTTGTTAATATAACAATTTAATTTTTCTTATTATCTTCCATGACAAAGTGTTAAGGTTTTTATAAGCCTATGCTACTTAAATATTAGTAAACAAATTTTGATATATTGTGATGAGGTTTAATTAATATCGGATTCGATTGAAGAAAAATTCACAAAAAAAACCTTTCTGAATAGCCTGACTAGAATTTCACATTTTCAACTGGTTTTCAGTTAGTATATTTACAACAATGCTAGATCTCTTAAATGAATAAAATCAGACGCTTGGCATCTGATGGCAAAATTTTCTTTAAATATTGTCAATCTATTATTTACTGACTCCACTTTGGCAACTTCGTGGAGACATGTTGTTGAGTAATGTCTAGGAAGCTTTAAAATAATTTTCAAAACTTTATATTGAGCTATTTGAAGCTTCTTAACATGAGTTGAAGCTACATTGCTCCATGAAGGACATCCATACAAAAGAACAGCTTAAAAACTGACTTAAAAATAAATTAGGGGATATACTCGTAAGAGTCGTATTAAATGATTTATTTCATCTATGACATCTAACATATAATGCCGAGGCATTTAACTTTATGTTCCCAAGGGATCTCTGTGTTATTAAAAATGAGGCTTCTCTGGGGAATATATGTTGGTTTTCTTTTTCTGCTAAAATAGATCACTTTAGTTTTTTTTCGCATTCACAAATATTTTGCATTTGCAGAAATATTTTAGGAGGACTTCCACTACTTATTCTAGTTTGGTTATAATGTCTTCAGCAAGATAATCTCAGTATCGTCTGCGAAAACTAAAGTTTCACAGCCATGCAGCGGAAGGATGTCCGCTGTAAAAATGTTGTAAAGGACTGGCGAGAGGTATGATTCTTGGGGACATCCATCATCTATCGATCTTCTATTAGATTAGTTTCCATATGTATACAAGGCCGACCGCGAAAGTAACTGGCCTAACATAAAAATAACCGTTTTTCGGAATTATTATTATTTATTTTTCAACGTAATCTACTTCCAACTCAATACACTTCATCAAACGTTTTTCAAGTTTTTTAATCGGCGCAAGAACTCTATTGGATTACGCTGATAAATCGCTAAAAGCTCCTCGGAATTGGTCCAACGAACGATTTTTTGGGGCAAAGTCAACAAACGCGGCACATATCTTGCGGATAGCTTTTTCATGTGGAGTTCATCATGTAAAATACTCCAAACTTGTTTTTTGTGTATTTTAACAATATCAGCAAGTTCTCTGAGCTTCATTCATCTATCTTTAGTCACTTCATTAAATATTTTTCTAATGTTTTCAATAGTATCTGGTAGCAGTTTTCGGTCTTCCAGAGCGTTGTTCATCTTCCGTACTTGAACGACCCATTTTAAATTGTTGAACACAGGATTTCACGGTGGAGTATGATGGTGCATCATCACCATGAACAGAATCCAATTCATCTTTGATTAATTGTGGCGTATAACCTTTCAAATAAAAGTGTTCAATTACCGCACGAAACACTTTATTTTCCATTTTTCAAGAATTATAAAACTTGTTTACTTCAATCACCTGTAACAAAGAAAATAATCATTAAAGATTTCGGAAATTTTGACAGATGGCTTATAAAAGATTGCTTTTAAAAAACAAAAAAAAGTTGCTAGTAAAACAGAAAATGTGCCAGGCCAGTTAGTTTTGCGGTCGCCCTCGTATACGCTGAATGTGCAAACTGTCAATAAGGACTTTATAATAAGGATTATATTTGTTAGAAAGTTAAAATGAAGCATTCTAAAAATTAAGGCGTCGTGCATTTCTAAAACAACAATAATTTAATTATTTTTAATAATAAAAATTTTTATGGTTAAAAAATTCAACAATGCATTGTTAAAACAACAATAATTATTTTAAATTAAAGATTTTCATGGTTAAAAAATTCAAGCATAGAATAGTTAAATTAACTATTATTATTGTTAAATACCAGTCAACAACAAACTGTTCAAATTAACCTCATATAGCATAGACTCCAAATCATGTTTATTTATGGTTAAGTTAACCTTATATAAGGTTATTATTCTTCTAAGTGTAGGGGCTAAAATCCAATTTAATTACATATACATATATATGGCCAGATGAATAATCTTTACATTAAAACAATATACTTTCAATATGGCAACACTGTTGTTGGGAACAAATATTGCCCAGGTGACCTTTAGAAGAGTTTCTGAGTTCTTTAAAAACATGTGTTATTTAATATCGTCATCTTTATTAGACTGTGAAGAAAAAGTTGAAAATTATTAAAAATCAAAATTTTTCCGTATTATTAGCTCAAAGTAAGTTGTTTCTGAAACTCCAGCTGCGGATAGATGCGGGCTTATCTGTTATAAACATTATTCAGTGTCATGATCATTAAAAATACTACAATTTTACCATTTGTGGCTAGACATAAAAACATGCACAAGGCCAGACATTCAAAGAAGTTTTATAAATTTCACCAAATTTTTTTTTGCAAAATCGGCTGAATAATAGAGAAATGAGTAGACTAAGCTACATTTTATCGAAGTTTCCAGTTTCATGGCCAAATTTTAGAGAGAAAATTACGACAAGATGATGTTTTCGCCACCCAGTATTGGAAGCAGTTTTCAGGAATTTTAAAATAGTTGCAATGAAATTTATTTTGTGTTCGCAATAATAACGCGTGATCCATTTTGAGGTTCCCTACTAAAAAAAAGCACAGAAAATTCAAATTGAATGGGGAATGTTTATAATCATGTGGAAGAATATTCTTTGTCATTTATTTTTTTAAGATTATGTCTATCAAATGTTGCCCGCGGCTACGTCTCAGATGGTCCATCCGTTGAGTCCAATTTTCGATGACTCGTTCGAGCATTTCGACTGGTAACTGGCGAATGGCACGTGTGATGTTTTGCTCCAAGGCCTGAATCGAAGCGGGTTTGTCCGCATAAACTTTAGACTACATATCCCCACAGGAAAAAGTCTAACGGTGTGGTATCACACGATCTTGGTGGCCAATTGACCGGCCCAAAACGTGAAATTATCGGCTCTCGATAAATCCATTGATTGATGCCATGTGTCTTGTTGTTGTTTCAGGCATCAAATAGTCGGTTATCATGGCACGATAACGTCCGCCATTGACGGTTACGTTCTCACCGGCATCATTGTTGAAAAATATGGACCAATGATTGCACTGGCCCACAAACTACACCAAACCGTTGCTTTTCTGGATGAAGTGGAAGCTCTCGAACCCCTTCTGGTTGCTCTTCGTCCTAAATGCGGCAATTTTGCTTGTTTACATACCCATTGAGCCGGAAATGGGCCTCATCGCTGAACAAAATTTGGCTCGAAAACGTCGGATCTTCTTGGAAATTTTCAAGAGCCCATAGAGCGAAGCGATGTCGCTTGGGAACGACGGGCGGCTTTAGTTCTTGCACAAGCTGTATTTTGTACGCTTTCAATTAAAGATCTCGACGTAAAATGCGCCAAGCCATTCCTAACGTCAGTGCAAGTTGCTGCAAACAGTGCCGAATCGGCTCTCCACTGTCTTGGTGTACACTCACTGCTTCGGCCACTACATTTTGTTCACTGCGTGCTGGACGTGATCTAGTCGGTCGAATATTATCCAATAATGAATGCTGGGTCTCAAGATGGGTAATGGTGTTGCGAATAGTACGCTCAGTTGGGCGATTATGTTGACCATAAGTTGAACGAAGTGCACGAAATGCAATCCTTACAGAACGTGAATTTTCGTAATAAAGTTGAACGATTGGAAACGTTGTTCGGGCGTAAGTATTTCCATGATGAAATGCCAAAGAGTACTAAACAAAAATAACATGACAGCATGACACGACTCACACGTGATCTGTCAAAAAAGGCTATTGAAAAAAGTATCTCTACTTGGATTACCCATTAGTTTAGAACATACCAGAATATATAACAGAGTTCCAACAAATCGCGACTTAATAATATCGCACATACTCCAATCTGACCCATCTATTTGTACGCCCAGCAGGCAAAATTCTTTTCCCAAATATGTATAGCCTGGATGACATTAAAGACTTTATAATTGAAACAGATGAAAATGTGAGTCCTGCAAGCGATAGTACCGTAAGATTTGAGAAATTTCCGAAAAATATTCTGGTAGATGTGATAGAACCTAACTTTATATCTTAGGACATGGGGGGAAATAGGCGTATGCCTTGACGGATTTGAACCAAACTTTGTATATTCTTTTTTTCTCTTTAAAACTGTCTATGTCAATTTTTATGGACGTAGGACACGTACTTCCATTTTTGACCAAAGCTATAAAGAAATCAAGACACTGTGCGACGTCTTTTCTATTATGCAATTCTCAAAAGAACATGTCTTATATTTTATTTACCGCAACAAAAGTGTGCCTTGAATTCGTTCAACACCGCTAAGTGACGAGCCCATTCACAAATCCAACGTCCCATTCAATGGGCTGTTAGAAATGGCGGCTCACTGTAGAGGTCAAAGCAACTAAATTTAACAACAACAATGGCATCATGAAACCCAGCAACTAAAACAAACGAAATGAGAAAAAACAACACTAACAACAACAATACGAGTGAGGCAAAATACAAAAAAATCTTTGTTTTGTTTGGGTTTCTGTGGAAAAACCTCTGATTTTACGTTCATTTCAAAAACATTCAGCGGGAAAAAAAAACACGTGCGACATCATAGCCCCCAGAGAACTGGAAAAGCTGGCGCTGGCAAACGTCGCGTATGTTTGTTTGTCTGTAAAAACCCCAGTCAAACAAAGCGAGACCCCGTGTCCCAGCAACAACACCAGCCTGACCCGGTCTGGCCTGCCCTGGCCTGGTGTGGTCGCCAGTTTATGATGTTGTTTTGGCGATTTTTTGTGGGATCTTGTCTTTAAGTTATTTGATGTTGTTTGCTAGGGGTTTTTGGGAGTGGTGACTCTGGTCACCAAAAATGGAAGAACGTAAGTCGGCATAAAAAAGTGTAATTTAAAATAAGTTGTCATTTTATGACGGTAATGCTTTCGCGCTACTGTGATTTTAATTTTTGTTTCGACTGTGTTTATCTTCTGTGCTGTTTTTTTTTTTGTGGATACTTTTTGCTTTTTGAACGTTCGCGGCATGGTGTGATGATTTTCATTATTTTAGACGGACGATAACTTTTGATTTTGGTCGGCCAAAAGTGCGCATTGTTGACCTCCAAAATGGTATCGTGAATTACCAGCGCCAACAAAACAATCTTAAATGAATTTTAACGTTGTCCTCGGTGAACGTTGTGTGGTGGGCTCTCGGTTTTTGGCCATAATCATTCGTATTCATGAATGGAAGAAAACAAATCTGAAAACAAAATGTTTCTCACGTTTTATTTGTTCGGATGTCTTGGGGAAAATTAATTTTGATTTTGTTTTTCATTTTCATTAACATAATCATAAACATACATTTTTGTGAAAATTCCTACAGATTATGGGGGCCGAAATGTGGCTAATGTTCACAAAGATAGACAAATAATTTTCTGTGTTTCTAATAGAATAATGTCGGCGAAGTCGTCGAGTTAAAGAGAAGAAGTTTTGTGAATGAACGGAAAATATTTAAGATTTTGTAAAAGTATAAGTTATGCCAAGGCTTTGACTTCTGCCTTAATTATTTTGTTGAAATGTTACAATGTTAAATTTAGAAAAAAAAAAACATAGTTGTAACTACAATTTAAATTTAGTTGGTAAGACAAAAATATTGTTTTGGGGCTTTTTGTTAACAATAAAATGTTTGCGACAATAATCTCGTATGATACAATTTTTTTAAAAATTTGAGTATGGTTTATTGAACAATGTTATTGTTACGAACCTTTCGCAATTAGTACACTTTTTATCTGCAAATTAAAATTTCAAAATAAAAAACTGCTTTGAAATAGCAGGACTACAATATTTTTAATAATATTTTTAAGTTTTTGTTATGAAGAATGGAAGGACCTCATAAGATTCGGATCAGATTTATATATAAGTATTCATGGTTTCCCGTTAGAGACATAAGAATTTTATATAAATTTTATATATTAAGGATATAACAATTTTATATATTAAAAAAACACAGAAAAATTAAGATATAGACTTCAAATTTATTACATGTGTACTAGTGAAAATGTTCTATCTTAAGAACTAGATTTCAGTCATTGACCACCACTAGCCCGTGTACAGCGATCTATTCTATGGACACAATTTTGCACCACTCTTGCGCACATTTCGAACGGAACATTGACAATTTCGAGTTGGATGTTGTCCGAGCTCATCAAAAGTTGTTAGCTTTTTGGCTTAGACAAATGACCTGATGTGGCCCCCATAAAAATAAATTCATTCATTTCTTGAGAGAACACGTTCACCGAATTTGCCTTTCAGTAAATCGAATGTAACAAGTGATGTGTGGCTAGTGACACCGTCTTGTTGAAACCTCATATCGGCTATCTCAAGCTCATCCAAATCTGACCAACAATAATTTTGTCACTTTGCCATTTTGTTAAAAACTTGTTTTCTATTTAAATATAGAAGCAAGAGGTCTTGAGCCGGTTTAATCCCTGTTCAATGTGTTAAAGCAACAGACCGAAATAAAACAAACGAGCTAAATAATTTTCTAACATTGCACGATAGCGCTCTCCATTACGGAAACATGACGATTGTTTTTACACCGAAAAAATACAGCCAACTTACACCTCCTTTAAGCACATGCGGGTTTGTTGCTGTCCAATAACGCATATTTTGATTATTGACAAAACCATTCAAACCATTCGTGAAACTTTTCCAGAGCACATTCGGAGAAGTTCCGGCTTTTAAAATAATCAAGTGGCTTTAGATCTTGAGTCAGTTTTATCTGCTATATGCTATATATATTTCTGGCCTAGGCAACACTTAGTGTCATCTTGCGCCATCTGACATTTCCATTGAAAAGTTTGACTTTTTTTTAGCATAAACGTACTCAGAACGTTTTGACGTACGACTATCATTTGTGTTGTTTACAGTGACTTGAAAAAATCAATTTGGCAAAAAATAGAATTAACTAGTGAACATTTGACGTGGATTATCATGACAAGAGAGCATCGGTGAACTAAAATCTTTGTATGGCGATGAAGAGAAAAACTGGTTTAATGAATTCTATCGTGGCCGACGCTCGCTCAAAGACGAAAGGTCGTGAAGGTCGTCCAAAAACGAGCGTTGTGCCAGAGAACATTGATGCTGTGAGTGAACTGATAATGCAAGATGACATGTGACATACCGTGAGATAGAGGCATCCCTGGACATTTCTTACACCCGAATACATTCGATATTGAATGAACACCTGGCCGTAAAAAATGTCTGTTCTCGTTTGATCCCACACAATTTGACAATCGCTCAAAAAAGGGCTCGTGTCGATTGGTGCGAAGAAATTTTGAAAAAATACGATTGCGGTGCTTCAAAAGACGTTGATAAGATCGTCACAGGTAACGAATTATGGATCTATGCGTTTGAGTCCGAAACAAAACAACAATTGACCGTGTGTGTCTTCGAAGATGATCCAAATCCAACTAAAGTTGTTCATGGAAGAATCACTCCGAAGCAAATGGTCACATGTTTCTTAGGAAAAACTGGTCATGTGGCGACTGTTCCGCTTGAGCAACGTAGGAAGTCAATTCTGAGTGGTACATCACAACTTGTTTGCCTAAAGTCTTCGGAGAAATTCAAAAAACGAACAAGAGAAGCTGAATCATTGTGTACCATGACAATGCGAGCTCTCACACATCGGCTCAAACCAGCGCCTTTTTGACCGGCCAAACCGTCGAATTGATGGGTCATTCGCCATACAGCCCTGACTTGTCAACCAATGACTTCTTTTTATTCCCGAAATTCAAGAAAAAAATGCGTGGTCAACGTTTTTCGTCGCCAGAAGATTCTGTTGAAGCGTTTAAAAACCATATTTTGGAGGTGTCTCAATAGGAGTGGAAAAAGTGTTTCGACAATTGGGTTGAGCGCATGCAAAAGTGTCAAGCTGAAGATTACTTTGAAAAACAATAAAACCATTTTTGATGATAAATATTCGCATTTTTATTATTAGGCCAGATATAAATATAGCAGCCCTCGTATATTGCTAAAATTTAACAATGTTATTATTGCCAATTTAATAGTGAAAACATGGTTTGTGCGTCAAAGGTTTTAATGTTTTTTGTTTGGACAAGGGAAGGATCTTGCTAAAATTAAAGAAAATGTGTTCATTTTAGATAAAGCTCCTAATCTAATGTTTATGTTTATAGCTCGAGAAGTCACATCCTACATCCAATCTTGATGAAACCGAGGATGATAAAGTTTTGGCCAGTAAAGGATATTATTAAAATTTTAGAAAATCCGATATGGCTCCAAACATATGTGTGACGCGCAAAATAGAAAGGGACCTAAGGTTAAAAACCAGGTTTGTTCAGGAGAGCCATTTTAAAGATTAGGTCCCTTTCTATTTGCGCTTAGAATCGTCGGTTTCACTTTCATAAAACGCGCATATCTCTGGGAGGGAACACTATTGGGGCATGGGATCGGTCTCATTCGATGCTCAGATGTTGTCCACATCAAAAAAAGAAAAAAAATGAAAATTGATTTTTTACCCTTAGGTCCCTTTCTCTATGCGCTGTCACATATATAAGTTCATCTTATATTAAGTCACATATTGAGCCAATCTCCATAAAATTTAGCACACGTTTGTGTTCTGAGCCAAGGAAGGACGTCATTAGAATTAAAGAAAATCGGTTCGGATTTAGATATAGCTCCCACAAATATTTTTAACCAATTTGTAAGTTTTTAACTTTAGGAGCTACATCTTACAACCAATGCAGTAAGTAATTGGAGTGAAATGTGTGTTTCATTTGCTTTTAAGTATTTTAATAAGCATTTTTAGTAGTAGAGATTTCTTTAGAGCCAGATTATTACACCTTAAATCTGGCATATGTTAATTGTTACTTCAACTAAATTACAAATGGACAAAAATCAAAAAAATTAAATCAAAGGGAGTCAACCAGCTCCTTAAACACTTTTGGTGAACAGATTTAACGGTAGGGCCAAGGAACTGGTACAGGCAAGGAGGGATCATCGCCAAATGAAGCTCATAATTTGTGGGTTCTTACTCCACAAAGTTTTGGGTCTGATGTTTTGCAAAGGTTGGGCACATGATGATCGTTATAATCAGGCAATCTCTACTTGATCACACAGCCGAACGCTTGCTACAATCAATAACAGGAAATGAGTTAAAGAAATATGGAAACACAAAGTTAATTCTTTTTTGTAAATAGGAATGTGATGGTTCTTCCGTACAAAAACAATACAAACAAGTTGTATGTGGAAATATTTCGGACTCAGATACGTTCAGGGTATCATTTGCACCACTGTGATTAGAAACGATTTTAGAAGATTTGGAGCCTTCGACTAGTAGAACGCAAACAATGGATATTTGGAAAAATTAGACACCATCCTCAAGGAAATACTGCAGCCCAATCAAACTTGAACTCAAAAAAGAAACTCATGATGCCATTAAGAAAGAAGTTAGTATCAAGGCCAAAATTGCAACACTACAGCCATTACAATTACAGTTAGATGGACACCAAATTGAAGTTAGCTACCAATTAGCGCTGACAATGATAGATGGAAAAGTAGGTCAGGCTTTGACTAACACGAAGGCTGCATCCAGCTGCATTATATGCCAAGCAACATCAACCCAAGTAAATCAAGTCCCGACAAAATCATTAGATAATTCCGATGCATATGAGTTTGGATTATCACCTACATGCAAGAATACAACTTATGGAACACATACAGGGTGCGGCTAAAGTTACTATATGATGTAAAGCAATTGTAACTTCTTTGCTTGCGAGTATTTAACTTTTTCTTTTTTCCTATTTCAGAAATTAAACTTGGGAGAATATTTAAAAATGGAACGCTATACAATTGCGCAAAGAACTAAGATTGTTTTTCTATTCATTGAAAATCATCGTTCGATTATTAATACTCAACGTGCATACAGAAGATTTTATGGTGTAAGAACTGCTCCAACGGGTCCAACCATTCGTTTGTTGGTGAATAATTTTGCTGAATATGGGACTGTCGGAGATTCAAGACGTACGGGCAGACCTTGAACTGGCAGATCGGCCGAAAATATTGATGCTGTGCTACAGAGCGTCGAAGAAAATCCGGAGACATCAACGAGAAGACGATCTTCCCAGTTGCAGCTTTCTGACCGCACTCTTCGGCGAATTTTAAAACACGATTTGCACCTCTTCCCTTACAAAATCCAACTAGTCCAAAAACTAAATCCTGAGGACTTCGTATTGCGCTTGGAATATGCTAGAGCAGTTTTAAATCTCGTTGATCAAAATGAAAATTTTTTGTCAAATTTAATGATGACCGACGAAGCGCATTTTCACTTGAACGGTTTCGTAAATAAACAAAACAACAGATTTTGGGGGTCCCAAAATCCCAAAAATCTTCATCAGAAATCTTTACACGCAATTCGTGTTACCGTTTGGTGTGGCATTACCGCCCAAAAAGTTTACCGTCCTTTTTTTTGAAAACGATCAAGGTGTATGTGAAACAATAAATGGAGAACGTTACAGAGTAATGCTACAAAATTTTTTATTTCCGCAACTGCCACCAAACGCCAATATATGTTTTCAACAAGATGGTGCAACAGCTCATACAGCCCGTGCAACGATGGACTTATTAAGACAACAATTTCCAAATCGGATAATTTCTAAAAACGGCGATTTGAGATGGCCACCACGATCGCCAGATTTGACTGCACCGGATTTTTTCTTGTGGGGCTATCTCAAAGACAAAGTTTATGTGAATAAGCCCCAAACCTTGCAGCAACTAAAGGAAAACATTCAAGAAGAAATTGATCGTATACCACAAGAAACACTCAACAATGTTATGGAAAATGCCATAAAAAGAGCACATTTTTGCGTTAGAGAAAACGGTTCTCATTTAACTGATATTATTTTTCATAATTAATGTAAAAAAATAACATAAAATAAACTTTCTTTTTATCATAAATTTTTTTGTTTTTTTCATTCCATTCAATAGTTATTTAAAAAACAAATCATATAGTTACTTTAGCCGCACCCTGTACTAAAAATCAGTTATGATTTGGATTTCGGGTCTCCAGGATCAATAAGAAACAACGAAACCAACAAAGATTTAGGAAGTTCAAAAAAGAAACATGTTCAAGCTGAATATCGGAAATATGGATTGATTATAATTCAGCCAAAATAAGGGTCAGACAATACAAATAATGGCAATACCGCAAGAAGATTCTTTTCAGATCCAGAAACATCATCTAAAATAATCTGAAGTCTTATTTTCAGATTTAAAATAATTCTAGAAGTACTTGCGTACAATGACAAAATTGACTCTAAATATGTCTGCAACAGTTCACAAAATCCTTTACCATGGTGAAGATGTCATTAAATATTATTTGGTGCCACTTGGAGAACTATCAGAAGAGGCTCAGGAAAAAAGGAACAAGGATTACAGATTTCATAGAGAGCACAATACTAGAAAAATTTCACGAAATTCCACAAATGAAGATCTATTTAATATATTATTCGCAACGTCAGATCCGTTTATCTCCAGTATTCGCAATCAATGGAAAGTGGAACATCGGGATTTAGATAAAGAAGCGAAAAAAAATACTAAAGAACAGAAATAGCACAGAACAAAATATGGAATATTTGCAATCAATATTTGAGTCAAATGAATAATAATTATAATTGCCTTTCATTGTTATTTAAGTACGAAAAGTATTATTAAAAAATAATAATAAACAAAACCTTCCATTGTTACAAATGCTATTAAAATCTATTGCAGTTTTTATTTTTAAAATGTTTTTTTAAAATGATCAAATTTGACAGCAAAAAATAATAATTTTTTCTGTAGTAATAGCAAGATTTTTAGATAATATTATTGAAGTTTTTTTTTTAAGTGTAAATATTGTTTGAGTGTAAACAAACTTGCAACTTGGACAGCAAAAAATTTGTAATTTTTCTGTAATAATAGCAAAATCTCCAGTTGACTACTATTTTTTTCTGAGACTAAAAAATTTTTTGAGTGTAACATTAAAAAAATTCCACTAATACAAAAAATATTTATAATTATTATTAAAATCCTAATATTACATTTTTTAATACATAAAAAAATAATAAACTCTAAAAGTTAAAAAAAATCAAAACTTTAACTTTGACCTAGAATTCCTTAAAAAGTCCTCAATCAATTTTAATGTAATTTAAACTGAGTCAAGCTAAACGAAATATCTATCCATTAAAAAAATAACTTAAATATTTTGTTCGGTTCAAAAGTTACACAATTTTGGCCAACGAAAACCGATTTTTAGCCACTGTGCGGTAATGTGTTTGCTTTAACATCGCTGACTTACTTTTCCTAGCCTCTATGACAGACAACAACAAACCTGATCTTACGAAGGTATACCAACAATTCCGTGACTTTTCCAACATCCCTCGTAGTTTTATGAAATGCTACACTGCTCTCATCAAGTATCATCCGTTAATAGACTACTGTCAAATTTTGAGAGAGTTCAGGTCCATATTCTTAATTTGTCGCTACAAGAAGTCTGTTATCATCTCGCGAAAGCGAACACCATTCACTCACGGGGGAGGTTGGCGGCTTTCTGCCAGACTATCGCGAACTGCATATTTTTTTTTTGCAGAACGAACTGGCGAGCATGAATAGATATTTTACCATTTCCTATATAACCTGTTTGATAATATGTGCGCCCAATTGTCTCGATTGTGGACACATTTGGTCGATTATGCTTACCAAAAAAATCAGGAAGTGCGTGAAATGTATTTTGATTTGATTGCCAATTTTCGTAAAAGGCTTTTGCAATATTTTCGAGCTGCTCAATTGTGTACCTCTTCTTAATTGAATTTGTTAAACACTGAAATAACGAAATGTCAAATCAAGTTCGGCAAACAGCTTGACGTTGCGGCGTGACTCTCAATTAACATCATCCATTTTGGTTGGACCACCCCTTACTTTAGAAAATTTTCCAAAGCTTTCACTTATAACTGCTGTTAATAAACGGTGAGCCATTTAACATTTTAAATATGAACTACCGATTACTTTGACTTTGAAAAATAGAATAACTTTAATATTATATTTATTTTCAGGTTTTTGTTTGACATTTGCAAAACGGGACGCTATAGGCTCGAGCAAAATTGGGAGATATTAAAAATTGTAAAGTAGCGAGTCTTTAATGCAAACTGTAAGAAATTAAACTGAAAAATTTGCAAGAAAAGATCGGCCTTAAGTTTGTGCGTCAATTTTTAAAGCGATTCCATTAAAATGGAAATTTATTGGACAAAACCACCCGAGTACTTTCACGTTTAGCTCGTTCAATCAAAAACATTGCTGCTGTGGCTAAGCATGTTCAAGAGCATCCATCAACATTAACTCGTCATCGTTCTCAGGAAGTGAATATTTCTTGCACTTCTTTGAAAATAATTTTTCATAAAGACCTATATATGAAGGCTTACAAAGTTCAATTGATCCAAGAAGCCTTACGACCATCCGATGAGTCCCGCTTCACCCAGTGGGCTGAAGATTGTTTGGCTGGAGATGAAGAATTTTACTGAAAAATCTTGTTTTCATATAAAGCTCATTTTCATCTCGTCGCTATAAGCAAAATGGCTGCATATGACCTTCAGCGAACCCAGACGTGACAACTGAGAAGCCAATACATCTACAACGAGTCACTGTTTGGTGTGGATTATGGGCTGACGGCATCATTGGGCCATTTTTTCTACTAAAATGAGCAGGAGCCGCAGTTTTGATCATTAGAGCACCATGCTCACTGATTTTTTGTTTCCAAAAATTCAAAATAATGGTTTGGCCGACGTTTGGTTTCAACAAGACAGGGACACATGTCATACAGCCAACAAAAACATCGATATTATACCCACTTTAAAAATCGATTAATCAACCGAAATTGTGATGTTAATAGCCCCCCTCGGAGCTGCGACTTCAGCCCTTTGGATTATTTTCTGTGAGGAGCTATTAAGGATAAATGTTTGGCAAATCATCGAGATACTATTGAAGCGTTGAAACATGAAAACGAAATTGCCATCTTCAATGGACCCGAAACAATCGAAAATGTACTGAAGAATTGGATTGATCGGATGAAGTACTGCGTAGCCAGTTGTGGTAGTCATAAGAATTATATTGTGTTCTATTATTAATTGACAAAGTTCAATCCTCTTTAAATTGACATCCGTAATACGAGGGCTACTATATATATTTCTGGCCTTATAATTAAAGTGCGAATATTTATCATCAAAAATGATTTAATAATGATAATGCGACTATTAATCATCAAGAATGGTTTTACTGATTTTCACTTTTTATACACTTTTGCATGCGCTCAACCCAATTTTCAAAACCATTTTTCACTCTGATTGAGACACCTCGAAAACATGGTTTTTGAATGCTTCAACAGCATCTTCTGGCGACGAAAATCGTCTACCATGCATTTTTTTCTTGATGTGAGGGAAAAAAAGAAGTCACTGGGTGCCAAGTCAGGGCTGTTCGGCGGATGACCCATCAATTCGACGTTTTGGCTGGTCAAAAAGGCGCTGGTTTGAGTCGATGATTCGTCTTCTCTTCTTCGTTTTATAAATTTCTTCAGGCTTTAGGCAAACAAATTGTGGTGTACCACTTAAAATTGACCTCCTACGTTACTCAGCGTTACAGTCGCCACATGACCAGTTTTGCCGAAGAAAAAGGCGACCATTTGCTTCGAAGTGCTTCTTTCACGTACAACTTTCATTGGATTTGGCTCGTCTTCGAAGAACCCCACGGTCGATTGCTGTTTTGTTTCGGGCTCATATGCATAGATCCACTATTCGTCACCTGTGACGAACTTATAAACGTTTTTTGAAGCACCGCAATCGTATTTTTTCAAAATTTCACCAATCGACACGAGCATTTTTATGAGCGATTGTCAAATTGTGCGGGATCCAACGAGAATAAACCTTTTTTTACGGCCAGGTGTTTATGCAGTATCAAATGTATGCTGGTTGAAGAAATGCCCAAGGATACCTCTATCTCACGGTTTGTCACATGACGATCTTGCACGTCAACGACCGTTTTTGGACGACCTTCACGACTTTCGTCTTTGAGCGAGCGTCAGCCACGATTGAATTCATTAAACCAGTTTTTCACAGTGCTATAGAATGGTACTTCATCGCCATACAAAGATTTAATTTCATCGATGCACTCTTGTCGTGATAATCTACGTCGAAAGTTGTGAAAAATTATCGGACGAAAATGTTCAGGAGTTAATTCCATTTTTTTTTTGCAAATTGATTTTTTTAAGTCACAGTAAACAACACAAATGATGGTCGTACGTCAAAACGTTCTGAGTACGTTTATGCTAAAAAAATTCAGACTTTCCAATGGAAATGTTAGACGGCGGCAAGCAACCCTCATACGAGTATAAATATAAATTGATTAATATTAAATTAAGTCAATTACGAATTTTTCAAAATTATTTGAGAGAACAAAAATCGCTTCTTAACGAAAAAAAGACCATAGTGCAAATCTATGGCCAGCATGCTAAAAGATTAGAATGAAGCACTCACCTTCAGTTGACTTTATGGTTTAGTAATACTTTCTCTGTATTCCCACATTGCCCGTTTATGGTCTGAATATTGAATAACACACAATGTTAACAAAGCCCTTGTTCTAAAAGTGAAAACCTGTAAAATTTTCACGTGAGACACCTTAATGTCAATTCACCTATAATTATGATAAATATTTTATAAATCAGCGCTATGTGACAGTGCCCTTATAGGGGTCTCACATTTTCATGCAAGTGTTTGAAGTTGCCACACACAAATTTCTCACATCTCATTTATCGCATTGACTGACACAATCTTTCCTGGGAAAAACATGTTTTGTATAGAATTTACAATTCATTGATACACACAAACACCGACACCACCACATTTTTGTATCGAAAGCATGTGTGTGTGCACATAAAACGAATAAATATCATCACTTTGATTCCCCTTTGGAATGGAGCAGTCTGATGATAAAATATTGAAAAAAGAAAACTGTTCGACATGCCAATTGAAAAAATGGAAAGTGAGAGAGAAAAAAGAATTGACAAATAGGCAGACAAATATGCAATAATATTAAATTTAATGATGTGCACATTATAAAGTGTCAAATATCAACAATATGATGATGACAATGATTGTAATGGTGGCACCGACAGGGACGATGGCACTGATGCTGTTGCTGATGTTGCTGCCAATACTGAAAGTGGTAATGCACAGGATGTTTTGTTCGGTAAGGTTTGTGATGATGTCTACAATGATGATAATGTTTTTTGAATCGGTAAGGTAACTTTATAATGATTGTATGATACCTTATTATTCGGATTTGGTATATCTAAATTACTGGCATAGTCATGCCCATAGATGGTTTCGCATTCATTTAGTTTAATCATTTTGGATTTTTCCATACCAATGAGGATATAGGCGATCATAGAAGTTCTTTTCTGGGTATAACCAAAAGGGGTGTTTCGAAATACTTCACTTTCCTTCATTGGCGGTGTGTCAATTTTGTCGAATTTTCACTTTTTAAAAGAACATTTAAATAGAAGGTAATGGAAGAAACTTCAAGGTTAATAAATTTACGCCGACTTATTTATCTGAACTAGTTTTTCGAATTAAATTTATTAAATTATTATTAACATCCCATTGATAAATGAATAAAATACTTCTCCAAAATCAGTGAGCTGAGCACAATAATATTTGTTTTCTCACAGTAAGGGACCAACTGTTGAACGATTACAACTTGGCTTGAGATACATATCTTACTATTAAATTGGATCAAGTAGAAACGTCGTTATGTTTGCTTGTTTTAAGCAATAGGTCCATATTTTTAGGTTTCTTTCGAAGTCGTTGGTTGGTTTGCAGTAAAGGGAGCGGTTAAAAGCTTCATGCAACCTACCCAAATATCTCGGCCTGTTGTGCGCTCTAATTTTTGGATATATCTTTAAGTGGTAATGTATTAACTGGAATCCGCATTATTAACGAAGATCCTACGGGCCTCCTACTTATTTTCAGGTGCTTCATACTCGGTCTTCATTTGCTGGAAAGTAACATAGAAATTGCTTCAGGCTCTTTAAGATGCCCAGCCGAAGCAGAATGAGGGGTCACCTCATGTGACTAGTCAGTTGCCAATAGAATGTTCAGTTGTAAATTATTCAGCTCAATGAGCTTTCCTGTCTTTCCTTCTTTTGAAAAATTCCCCTCGCCTCAACCGTCAGAATCTTCAAATAAATTCATATTTGGTTTCGTAAGGAAATTCGGTTTGATTTGAGCTTATATTCTGTTTGCCCGGTCTAGGCGGTTGAGCCCACATTCTAGGAAAATATTGGAAAATCATGCATATACTCGTATTGACACGAATGATACAATAATACGCTTATAATGATAATCTTAAAAAGTTTAGACGTCTATATTGATTAAAAGCGTTCTTTAGGAGGAAAGAGAACGTGTGTTGGTTAACATAAGCCAAAAGGTTTAGCAACCATGGCCCTTTTCGCGGTAAAGGGTTGTCCAATCAAGATGCACGGTGTTAATTCTAAGTCACACAACCTAACATCAAATTTTTTGCCCAACTTATTTTGACATCTCTTTGTTTGAGTGTTCAACAAATTCAGCCATGGAGAGGAACTAATTTTTGCAGCGCGTTAAGGCTGTTGAATTCCTTAACGAAAATTGGCTATTAAATCAAAACGCATTTCGTGCACATCGTTATTTTGTGGTCCGCATTATTGTAAAAGTTGGTCCATAAAGAGGTATTTTTTCAGAACAAACAAAATATATAAAAATTCAAATCTAGAGTGCAATCTTTATTGGTTTTTATAAAGGACATTTTATGACATTTATTTTTTGAAAATAATTACCTTCAAATGTTGTCAACTGTATTATGGAAATGAGCGTTTGGTCAGAAACGGGAAGAACCGCTGTTTTCGACCAAAATTTTGTTCAGTGATGAGGCCCATTTCTGGCTCAATGGCAAGTTCAGCCGCATTTGGGCTGAGAAGCAACAAAAAGAGGCTCAAGAGGTGCCATTATACCCAGAGAAAACCACGGTTTGGTGCGGTTTATAAGCTGGTGGAATCATCGGTGGACATTTTTTCAAAGATGATGATGGATAGAACGTAGCTGTAAATTGTGCTCGCTATCGCTTCATGATATCGATCTTTCGGCTACCTGAAATTGTAATCTTGACGACACTTGGTTTCAACAGGACGGTGCCACAGCTGCTCAAACAATGGATCTGTTGAGAGGTCATTTCGAAAAGCAGCTAAATTCACGTTTTGGACAGGTGAATTGGCCGCCTAGATCGAGTAATATCACACCTTTAGACATTTTTCTTTGGCCTGAGGTAAAGTCCACAGTCTATGCTGACAAACCAGATACGATTCAGGTTTTGGAAGCCAACATTACGCGTGTCATTAAAGCCATACCGGTCGAAATGCTCGAACGAGTCATCCAAAATTGGAACCTCAGAATGGAAACCCTGAGGCGTTGTTGCGGCCAACATTTGAAGGAAATTATATTCAAAAAAAAAATGCCATAAAATGTCCTTTCATTCAATTACCAATAAAGATTCCACACTTGATTTGAATTTTTGCTTTGTTCTGAAAAAACACCTATAGATGGATCACCCTATATAATTTAAAGAAAAGATTATACATTATTTTGGAGAAGAGTTGTAAGGTTTTCTCCTGTTGAGTATTTATTTCATACTTTGGAAAGAAAATTTTTAAGGTCTTCTTCAATAGAGTAATGATAACATACTGATTTGAAATGTGTTCACTTAGACCTATATAAGTATATGTGACGCGCAAAATAGAAAGGGACCTAAGGTTAAAAACCAGTTTTGTTCAGGAGAGCCATTTTAAAGATTAGGTCCCTTTCTACTTGCGCTTAGAATCGTCGACTTCACTTTTATAAAACGCGCATATCTCTGGCAGGGAACACTTTTGGGGCATGGGATCGGTCTCATTCGATGCTCAGATTTTGTCCACATCAAAAAAAAAGTAAAAAGTTGAGGAAAAGTTTTGTTCAGGAGAGCTATTTTAAAAATTAGACTCCTTTCTATTTGCGTTTAGAATCGTCGACTTCACTTTCATAAAACGCGCATATCTCCGGGGGGGGAACACTTTTGGGGCATGGGATCGGTCTCATTCGATGCTCAGATGTTGTCCACGTCAAAAAAAAAAACAAGTGAATTTTTTTTTTACCCTTAGGTCCTTTTCTCTATGCGCTGTCACATACACAGAAATTCTTATCAAGCGAACCACATTGGTCTTATTCTTTTTAAGGCAGCACTTTTCGCCCTGTGTGTTTATTAGATTGTAAATGCAGTGGATTGAGCGCTCATCACTAATCTCTAATAATAAAATTTAGTTGCAGGCGGACAAACAATTCGATGTTTTTCCGCGCTGCACTTGAATATGTATCAACAATTTAACATAACCCAACACACAATATGAAACGTGTTCAATTTGAACATTATCGACCAAATGTGTCCACAATCGGGAATATTGTGCTTAAATTTCTCAAAGCTGGGTCTGTATAAAATGTAAAAACATCTGTGCATGCTCTGCCAGTTAGTTATGCTCAAAAGATTGTTCTCGATAGTGTTGCAGAAGAGCCGACAACCTCGACTAGTGAGGATATGGACCTGGATAATATGTGTTTCCAACAGAATGGTGTCACTCGTCAAACAGCGAATGTAATAATAACTGTTTTGCGCGAGAAGTTCAATGGCCGTGTTATATCACGTCGTGGCGATGTTAATTGATCGACACGATCATGTGATTGGACACCGTTGGACTTTCTTTGCAGATATTTAAAAGAAAAAGTGTACGTAAGTGTAAGCCAAGAACAATTAAAGAGCTTAAGTATGAGAATTTTTGGAGCATTTACGACAATGAACCTTGTCTCAGAGTCATTGAAAATAATGACCATCGGAAAGAGGTATGCCACTGAAGTCGTCGCAAGCATTTGTCTTATATTTTGTCTCATATATAATTGTCATAGGTCATTTTAGTTGGACTGCCCTTTATATAATTTGTATAGGCTCCGAACAATATTTCGAGGTGTTGCTAACGGAATAACAAATGAGACTAGAATATATTTTTGATATACCATTAACCCTATGTTGAAGAGTATAAAAATAACTGCTGATAAATGCAAAATTATCTTACTTGGCTATCAATCATGGTCACTTGTTTGATACCCATGATAACTAACCATCTAACTAGGGTGGATCACTAGCGAAACATGTCTAGTTTAAATAACAAGTGGTTTAAATAAGACCAGCTGATGTGAAACACAAATAACTTTTTTTTTATTTTTTAACATAATTTATTTGTTCTTTTTGTAGATTATAAGTGAACTCTTGGAAATTTAAAATGAATACGTACAGCCCACAACAACGCATTAAAATTATCGATTTTTATTATTCTTCTCAACGATCAATTGCTCTGACGCAGCGAAATTATCGCCATTTTTTAACGTAAGATCAACGCCCACATCTTACATGATTACAAGTTTAATTCGTCGTTTTAAGTAACTGGGTTCAGTTGCCGACCGTCCAGGAAGAGGTGCTCATCGAAATATTCGTACTAAAGAGAACGTGGAAGCTGTGCAGCAGCTTGGCACACGAAGAAAAAAAGTATGGTTGTGGTAACAATATTCGAAGAGCACCATACTATTGTTGCTTATATGGTTGTGGCACAACAATATTATGATCATCACAATAATAGTATGGTTCACAAATAACCATACTATGATCCCCATAACAATATTATGGTCCTCACAACAATATAATCATTCACACACAACCATACTATGATCCCCACAACCATATTATTATTATTCAATTTCAGCCATACTATGATCCCCACAACCATATTATGATCCTCATAACCATAGTATGTTTAACGTACAACCATAGTATGATCCTCACAACCATAGTATGACTAACGCACAACTATACTATGATCCCCAAAATTGTTTGTAAAGACTGGAATACGTTGTTATTCAACAATAAAGAATTTTTTTAAGTAAGTTATGTAACAATAGGAGTGATTTATTTGTCAGTAAACAATTCATTTATAAGTATTAAAAATATTTTAGTGATACTAATCCGTAGTTTTTTTTGAAAAAAATTAACAAAAATAACATTGTCACATTAAAAAAATTAAGGTTTTGACGGTATGATTGCCGTTATCATGTTATTGTTAACATAAAACCTACTTTTGTCCCACCAACCATATTTATATTGTTGCTACAACCATATTTTCATTTTTAAATTTGGCAAAAGTACTTTTTTTACATTTCAACAATATTAATATTGCCGCAATCATACTATTGTCAAAATGAAATTCAAAGAACAATACTATGGTTGCGTCGACCATACTTTCACTGCAGAGAACATACTATTGTTGCCGTGACCATATAGTAACCATATCTTTTCTCTGCGTGCAGCTGCTGCATTATTAGCTCTCATTTGGGCCACCCTGTACTTCCCGGTGGCCTTGACGAACTGCTGCGAATGATGCTTAAATTGACTTTTAATGGATATTCCGGTAGAAGGGATCTTATCAAGATTTTTGGAAAATAAATTATCAGGTTTGTTGTAGTTTGTCATAGAGGGAAGAAAAAATTAAGTCAGCGAAGTTAAAGCAAACACATCTCCGTCTGGTAGATCCGAGTTTTGCCTTTGCTGCGGGCGGCTTATTAATACCATTTTGTGTGCTGCTACAACAATCATATAAGTTTGTGAAGCAATTTACACTTTCAAAAAAGTAATAACAACAAATGATCACAACAAA
Organism: Hydrotaea diabolus; assembly: GCA_963513945.1. NCBI lineage: Eukaryota > Metazoa > Arthropoda > Insecta > Diptera > Muscidae > Hydrotaea > Hydrotaea diabolus. The sequence continues at coordinate 47,900,254 of OY740717.1, read as the reverse complement.
CCAAAAACTCCATACAAAAATATTTCTCATGTGTCAGAAATTTTGCCATGGTCTAGCTCCCAGCATAGATTCTCATAAAAAATAACAACAAATGATCACAACACACCAAAAACTCAATACAAAAATATTTCTCATATGTCAGAAATGTTTCCATAGTCTAGCTCTCGGCATAAATTTACCAGAAACTGCTCTCTTTTGCCACGTTGTTTATCATGAAAAAAACTGGAAATTAAATTGTATTTTAATAATTTAAAAATAATCTCCATTTCCACACTTGCGCCAAAGGACACCAACGGCATCTGCAGACAAAGTCCTATGGTGTGAAACTATTTTTCTTCTCTTGGTAGATCTCTTCGAGTGGAAGAAACCGCGAAGAAAGCATTTCTAAACTTAACTTAATGTCACCAGCACGGAAAAACTTTCTATTTTTTTGCTCGGAGCCTAGCCATGAGAAACGGGTAAGGAAAAGGAATGTTTTATGGCCATCTGCAGTAACACAAACAAAAAGTAAAGGAAACATTCAAACCAAAGGCAATTTTCCACAATGCCTCAGCCATTGTCGTTGTATGACTCTAAGGATGTAAGGTATGAGTGTAAGAGTGTGTGTAAGAGAGTTCCTCTATATGTATGAACAAGTGGTTTTCCGAATGTGTGTGTGTGTTAATGTCTGTGCATTATAAAAATAACAATGTATTTTTTGAAGTTTAAGTGGAAACCGGATGTGGAAGTCGAAATGGCAGCACTAGAAGTTACTTAACTTTCAATGTCTGCTTTCTATTATGAAAATGTCAACATTGTAATAGAAACATAATTTTTAGCTTATTTTCACACTTTGTATGGACGTCGTCGCAGTGGTAATGGTAGAAATTGTAGCACACAAAAAAAAAACAGAGTTAATGCTCTCCACTTTCCTTTCGACACTTTTTCTTGTTTTTGTTATCGTTTGCCAGGAGCCATAAACTTTTAAGGATTTTAGGCAATAAAAAGGTGAGCAATTTAAAAATATATATTGTGTAATTATTGTATACACTAGGTTGAGTATTAGATTTAAAATTGTGTAAAAAAATAGTTTATCATGCCCATGTGCTAATTAGAAGGATTTTAGGCAATAAAAAGGTGAGCAATTTAAAAATAAATATTGTGTAATTATTGTATACACTAGGTTGAGCATTAGATTTAAAATTGTGTAAAAAAATAGTTTATCATGCCCATGTGCCAATTAGAAGCCTTAAGCTTAGTACTATATTCGTTGTTTCCTGTATTAATGTGCCAAACTGCATATAAAAAATTACGCAAACTCGCTGCTGTAAAGAGTTAAAAAAAATAAATTTAAATTTTAAATTTAAAAAATTAATATCTTATATACATGACCACTGTTCTGTATGGAAAAGGTTTTAAAAAAAATTGTCAAACGGAGATTTTCAAAAAATTTTAATAAATTATATTTTTAAAACTAAAATGGAATCGACAAACAATAAAGGGTCCGTAGATTTAATGCGCACCTTATTTAGTTTTTTGTATACACGGCTGCTATTATTTTTTTTTTTGGGGTGGAAAAAATCAAATAAAAAATGGAAGGGATTGGCTTATTTGCACGAAGTTTGGGTTGGGTGAAAGAAAGCACCATCGTCTTTATGTGACGCTCAAAATAGAAAGGGACCTAAGGGTAAAAACCAGTTTTGTTCAGGAGAGCCATTTTAAAGATTTAAATACGTGTATATTTGGTGTACCATCACTTTCATAAAACGCGCATATCTCTGTGAGGGAACACTTTTGGGGCATGGGATCGGTCTCATTCAATGCTCAGATGTTGTCAACATCAAAAAAAAAGTGAAAATTGATTTTTTTACCCTTAGGTCCCTTTCCCTATGCGCTGTCACATATGGTGAAGTTAAATTTTTATTTAAAATAAATTTTTGTTTAAAATTTTTATTTTTTTTTTAAAATTATAATTTTTTTTTTAAAATTATAATTTTTTTTTAAAAATTATAATTTTTTTTTTAAAAATTATATTTTTTTTTTTAAAAACTATAAATTTTTTTTAAAAATTATATTTTTTTCAAAAATTTATACTTTTGTTAAAAATTATAATTTTTTTTTGCCAAATAAGCACATAATTCTTACAAGTCCAAAACCATATTTATATTTCTCGGACCGAGAGAATTATGGCAGTTATGGGAAACGCTTGATTAAATCTGCTTATACGAGGGATGCTATTTATATTTCGAGTCCTGACAATAATAGTGTTCTAGATGCAAACTGGGAAACTTTGATATTTTTTAGCATAGCTTCAGAGCTTCGTTTTGTCATTTGAAGGCGAATTGTTTTGTTTACAGTGTGTTGAAAAAATCATCTCAGTCAAAAAACGATATTATCCCCTGAACATATTCGGGCGTGGATTTTTTACGATTTTCGGGGTAGGTTATAGACCCAAGAGTGTTTAAATCAACTTGTTTCGAATTTTGGCGATGAAGCACCATCAAAAACCACTGTTAATCGCTGGTACAAAGAGTTCAGTCTCGGACACCGTTCGCTTCAGGACGAATTTCGTGAAGGAAGTCCAACTTCGGTAACTTTGCCAGAAACCATCGATGCTGTTCGTGAGCTGATTAAGCAAGACCGACATGTGACATACCGTGAGATTAAGGTATCCTTGGGCATAAGTATAAATAAGATATTGCATGTTCATTTGGCCGTGAAAAAAATTTGTTCTCGTTGGATCTAACATTATTTGACGAATGCTCAAAAAAGGCTCGTATGGATTGGTGCAAAGAGATGCTGAAAAAGTATATCTGCGATAGCTCAAAGCCACAGGTGACGAATCATCGATCTATACATATGACCCCGAAGCAAAACAGCAATCGACCGTATGGGTCTTTCAAGACGAGCCAAATCCAACAAAAGTTGTTCGTGGAAGAAGTACTTCGAAGCAAATGATTGCGTTTTTTTCGGTATAACCGGCCATGTTGCCACAGTGCCTTTAGCGGAACGTAGAAGGTCAATTCTGAGTGGTATACAACCATCTGTTTGCTAGCAATGTTTGAAGAAATAAAGAAAGATAACACTACTCAACAAAATGAAAAAAATTTCATGTACTCCGGATGCGATAATTTTTTCTGTGTAGATAACCTTGACATGAGCTCGAAAAACGCAATAAAATTTTTTTTTTTCGTTTGGTTTTTGTTTTATTTTTTTTTTTTTAAATTTTAAAAATTTTTTTTTGGTTAATTTGTTTCGTCCGGCATAACTCGGGAACCACTAGCCCGATTTAATTGAATTAAATTTTAAAAAATTTAAAATTGCAATTCCCTTAATCTGTTCATATATTGTTTTCCTATACAAGCAACAGTTTCCAAGTTAAAAATGAATATATAAAGGAAAAATCTTATTTTTTGCCTAAAGATTTAAATTTTTTTTTTTTTAAAAATCCAAAATGAAAAAAAATGTCAAATCTTATTACTTTTACGTAAAGTCACATAACCTATGAGCAAAATGAGACAAAGATCATGAAAATCGATGCACGCGTTTCGCTTTTATTCGCAATTGAGTAAAGGTATGAATTTCAAAAATTTGCTAAAGTCATATATTTTTGTCACCCAACAAATTTTAAATTTTAAATTTTTGAAATTCATACCTTTACCTTTATATATTCATTTTTAACTTGGAAACTGTTGCTTGTATAGGAAAACAATATATGAACAGATTAAGGGAATTGTAATTTTAAATTTTTTAAAATTTAATTCAATTAAATCGGGCTAGTGGTTCCCGAGTTATGCCGGACGAAACAAATTAACCAAAAAAAAATTTTTAAAATTTAATAAAAAATAATAAAACAAAAACCAAACGAAAAAAAATTTTTTTATTGCGTTTTTCGAGCTCATGTCAAGGTTATCTACACAGAAAAAATTATCGCATCCCGAGTACATTTTGACTGTTGACTAGTGTAATCAGAGAAGACTGATTATTTTGCATCACGACAATGCGAGCTCTCACACATCAGCTGAAACGATGAGGCCACCGTACTTCTAATTCCCATCAAGAACAAAATACGTGGTCAACGTTTTTCATCGCCCGAAGCAGCTGTTGAAGCGTTCAAAAATCATGGTTTGGATCAATCGGAGTGGAAAAAGAGCTTAGAATATTGGCTTAAGCGCATGCAAAAGTGTATTGATCTTAAAGGAGAATATTTTGAAAAACAATAAAACCATTTCCAATGATGAATTATTGTGTTTTGATTGCCGGTCCCAACTATTAATTAGCAACCCTAGTATTTATTAAAAAAATATCATATATTTTAAAAATTGAATTTAATTTAAAAATTTTGTTTTTTTAACGTGTTCCTGGTCGCCGATTTTTTTTTACAAATTTTTGGGAACGTTTAATTGCTAAAGTTATTTGCAAAACACTAGCGTATATTGGTGTACGATGCACATGCACAGGGTGGGCGATTTAACATCCTAAATTTGAATCGGCAGCAAAAAAAAGTACTTATAGTTTTTTTTTTAATTTCTGGATTTATTGGAAAGTTTGAAATATTTTATTTACTCGTAATAATGGACTAGAATCGGCAGCAATAAAGTACCTTTATTTTTTTTTAAATTTCTGGGTTTATTGGAAAGTTTGAAATTTTTTATTTAATAATGGACAAGAATATCATTTATATGACTACCACAACTGGCTCGGCAGTACCACATCCGTTCAACATAAATTTTCAGTACATTTTCGCTTGTTTCGGGTCGAATCTCTCAATGGAAACTTCGATTTCATGTTTCAAAGTTTGTCTCTCGATGCTTTGCGTAACATTTATCCTTAACGGCTTCCTACAGAAAATAATCCGAAGGGCTCAAATCACAGCTCCGAAAAGGGCTAATTGACATCACAGTTTCAACTGATTATTCGATTTATAAAAACAGTGCGTAAAATATCGATAGTTGCGTTGTCTGTGTGGTCCTTGTGTAAAATCCAAATGTCGTCCATGTCATTCTCTTGAATTTGTGGAAACAAAAATTCGTTGCGCATGGCGGGGTAACGTTCACCGTTGACGATAACGGCGGTTCCTTGCTCATTTTTGAAGAAAAGTTGCCAAATGATACCGCCAGCTCACAATCCACACCAAACAGTGACTCGTTGTGATTGGCTTTTCAATAGTCACGTCATTTATGGGTTCTGTGAACCCTGACATAGCCACCGAGATTAAAGTGAGCTTCATCTGAAAAAACGAATTTTTAGTAAAATTCTTCATCTCCTGCCAAGCAATCTTTAGCCCACTGGGTGAAGCGAAAACGCATCGGATGGTCATTAGGCTTTAGTTCTTGGACCAATTGAACTTTGTAATATTGCATAATTTCTCTTAAAGAAATGCGAGAAATATTCACTTCCTAAGTACGACGACGAGTTGATGTTGATGGATACGTTTGGACACTCTTAGCCACAGCAGCAATATTTTCGATTGAATGCACTGCAGGTGGACGTACTCGGGTTTCGTCCAACAGCGATCCATTTTCATGAACTCGCTTCACAAATTGACGCACAGACTGAAATGAAGGTTGATCTCTCCTCAAAAATTTTCCACGTACACTTTTTACAGTAAAGTCTCACTTCTTTGGAAGTAAGTTTTTAATATTTTTCTATTTTGTTCGAGTGCTTAGCATCCCATTATGCAAATGTCATACATAAGCCTGAAAATAAGAATAAATGTTAGTCTACCTTTTAAAGTCAAATTAATCGCTAGTTCAAAATTAAAATTTTAAATGGCCCACCCTTTATACAACAACGAAAAACCGAACAGCAAAAAACCGGGGAAAAAGAAATGTTAATTTATTGCTATTTTTGAGAACCCGACTGTCGGGTTTGGGCATAAAAACCGAAATTGCGGTTTTGGACACTAAATTCTATTATATTAGACAAAATTCAAAATGCTTCTACATTTGGATTCGTAGCAAAATTTTCTATAATTTTAGTGCCCATATGTCTGCAATCGCCCCTTTTCATAATGCGTTGTTTTTTTGGGTCACATGTGCCAAAAAGTCTACGATAGCAACTATGCCATATTTTGAGGTATTTAGTGCGACTTAACTGACAGTACACATCTTAACCATTGTCTGTCCAAAAATATTATGAGTTTTTAAGAAAATACTTAACGAAGTAGGCTTTAGACCCTGAACGGGAAACTTTTTCCCCTATTCCGGTTTCGACTATTTAAAATCCCAAACAGCTTATGATCAAGGGGCATCATAATGTTAAAGTTCAAGATCCTAACCACAATCGTGCTTTCAACAGATGCATGGACATTTTTGGATCGTTTTAAAATTTTTATGACGGCGATTCATAATACTCGTACGAGGGTTGCTATATATATTTCTGGCCTGACATTTCCATTGGAAGTTTGACATTTTTTAGCATGAACGTACTCAGAACTTTTTGACGTACGTGACTTGAAAAAATCAATTTGGCAAAAAAATTGAATTAACTCGTGAACATTTTCATGTGATCATTTTTCACAACTTTTGACGTGAATTATCACGACAAGACTTCATCGATGAACTTAAAACTTAGTAATACGATGAAGCACCATCCTATAGCACTCTGAAAAACTGGTTTAATGAATTCTATCGTGGCCGACGTTCGCTCAATGACGAAGGCCCCGAAGGTCGCTCTAAAACGGCCGTTGTGCCAGAGAACATAGATACCGTGCGTGAACAGATAATGCAAGATCTTCATGTGGCATATCGTGAGATAGAGGCGTCCTTGGGCATTTTTTCCACCAGCATACATTCGATATTGCATGAACACCTGAGATTAAAAAAGGTTTGTTCTCGTTGGATCCCGCACAATTTGACAATCGCTCAAAAAAAGGCTCGTGTCGATTGGTGCAAAGAAGTTTTGAAAAAATACGATCGCGGTGCTTCAAAAGACATTTATAAGATCGTCACAGGTGACGAATCATGTATCTATGCGCATGAGCCCGAAACAAAGGAGCAATCGACCGTGTGGATCTTCAAAGACAAGCTAAATCAAACGAAAGTTATTCGTGGAAGAAGCCCTTCGAAGCAAATGGTCGCCTGTTTCTTCGTCAAAGCTGGTCATGTGGCGACTGTTTATCTTGAGCAACGCAGGACGGTCAGTTCTGAGTGGTACACCACATTTTGTTTGCCTGAAGTCTTCGGAGACATTCGAAAAACGAACAAGAGAAGACGAATCAGTGTACACCATGACAATGCGAGCTCTCGCACATCGGCTCAAACCAGTGCCTTTTTGACCGGCCAAAACGTCGAATTGATGGGTCATCCGCCACACAGCCCTGACTTGGCACCTAATGACTTCTCTCTATACTCGCACATCAAGAAAAAAATGAGTGGTAAACGATTTTTGTCGCCAGAAGATGCCGTTGAAGCGTTCAAAAACCATGTTTTGGAGGTGTCTCAACCGGAGTGGAAAAAGTGCTTCGACTATTGGTTTAAGCGCATGCAAAAGTGTAAAAATCATGCTGGGATATACTTTCAAACTCAGTAAAACCATTTTTGATGATAAATATTCGCATTTTCATTATTAGGCCAGAAATATATATAGCCTTCGTAATTATTAAGACCAAATAAATGTAAACAAAACAAAAAAAACATGTAAACCAAACAAAAAACATACGATCAATAATAGGTACATATGTTACAGCGCATAGAGATAGGGACCTAAGTGTAAACAAATGAATTTTCATTTTTTTTCTTTTTTTGATGTGGACAACATCTGAGCATCGAATGCATATCCACAGATATGCGCGTTTTATGAAAGTGAAGTTGACAATTCTAAGCGCAAATAGAAAATCTTTAAAATGGCTCTCCGGAACAAAACTGGTTTTTAACCTTAGGTCCCTTTTTATTTTGCGCGTCACATATACTTACTTATACTACAAGGGTAACTTCCCCCGTATTTGTATGAAATGCAACATTGCTTCCACAAAGTACCATCTGTTAATAGACTACAGTCAAATTTTGAGAGAGATCCGTCAATTAGTTTGTCTTTAAAAGACGTTCAAAAGATACAACCTCGTGGCTTTTGTGTAAAATGGAAAAAAGTAAACTTCGATTGCTCATTAAACATTATTTTTTGCGGAAAAACGGAAAAAACCAATCAAACCAAGGAAAAGCTTGATAAACACTATGGATTTCAATGGTAAAAAAAGTGGTTTTCTGACTTTCCTTGTGGTCGCACAAGTACAAATGACGCTAAACGTTCTGGACGGCCAATTGAGGTCAATACTCCCGAAAATGTCAAAAAAATCCACGATATAGTGTTGACCGATCGAAAAGTAAAAGTGCGTGAGATTGTTGATGCCATCCGATTTTACATGACGAGTTGGGTTTAAGAAAGCTGTCTGCAAGATGCGTGCCGCGATTACCATTACATCAAGATAAAGCACGGGCATTGCACACGTGGGCAGTCTCAATGGCCAAATTTGGAACTGGTACCTCATCCTCCACATTCTCCGGATTATGCCACCAGTGACTATATTATATTTCTATACCTAAAGAAATGGTTCGATAGAAAGACATTCAGCTTCAACTATAAAATTATTGATCAAACAAATTTCTTTTTTATGGACCTCGAAATATCCTATTTCTTTTAAGGGATACAAAATCAGAGAAACGTTGGACTAAGTGTATTGAGCTAAAAGGAGATGTCCCAAAAAATAAGTGTTTTATTCGAAAAGTCGCGGAATTATTGATTTTCCCTCGTATATATGGTCATTGATCAATATTTCCTGGCGTTACAAACGTAATGACAAATTTATACCACCTACCCTTCGGTATATACGAGTATGTTTTACGATTAAAGCCAAACTGGTATATAGTCCCTAGGAACTGAAAAATAGGGTACACAATGGACAACCATGTACTTAATTATTTAATAAGAGGAGGCTAAATTTTGGTCCTAGGTCCTGTGGTACTAGTAACTTAAATAACGGTTGGCATAAGATAGTCATATGATTACTCTCAAAAATTTAAATTTCAGCATCTTCAATATTGGTCTCTTGGGTACATGCTTAGTAGCGACATAAATACTGTTATATCATTAAACACCCCCATTTTAATAGTAGAACTGAACATTCCCCGTTAATGTCATATGGGTTTTGAAAGCTAAACTCAATAGCGTTAGTCTGTAACCGGATTTTAAAATTGTTTCAACTTTCATATTGGAGTGATCAGATAATGAGAACCGTATCGCTGTTATAGCGCTTTTCAAGTGTGAAATGAAAAAAACGATATTTTCAAAACGCTCCGGCCACTAGGGATTAGCCGCATGTTCGTCTACCGATGCATAAAACTGTTTCAGGAGACTGGAGATGTAAAAGACCGTCACTGGTCGGGCTGCCCACGCTCTGTTCGAACACCGCATGTCATCAAAACCGTTAAATCAAGAATTCACAGAAATCCGCTCCGAAAACAGAAAATCATAGCCCGTGAGATGAATATCACGCAAAAATCCATGAGTCGAATCATTAAAAAAGACTTGGGACTTGGGGCTTTCAAACGACGTACCGGACATTTATTGACTGCAGCTTTAACAAAAAATAGGATTGAAAAATGCAAACGTCTATTGGTGAAGCACGCTGATAACTTGCACAGAAACATTTTGTTCACCGATGAAAAAATTTTTACCGTTCAGGAAAAATTGAACAAGCTAAATTATTGAGCGCGGTCATCTAAGGAAGCATCTGAACTTATCCCAAGGGAGGGAAAAGGTCACCACCCAGCTTCAGTCATGGTTTGGTGGGGTGTCTCTTACGATCGGGTCACTGACCTGTATTTCTGCGAACAAGGAGTCAAAACATCGGCCAAAGTTTACCAAGAAACCGTTTAGGAGGCTGTTGTAAAGCCTCTTAACAATTCCCTGTTCCAAAACCAGCTTAAACTTTCTAGCAGGATTCTGCGCCGGCCCATAAAGCTAAAACGTCCCAGGCCTGGCTTCGAAACAATTTGCCAGCGTTCATTTCCCCTGAGGAATGGCCCTCAGGCAGTCGAGATTTGAACCCATTGGATTACAAATTGTGGACGGTTTTAGAGGACAAGGTTCGTCACAAAAGATACCCCAACATTGGATCTTATAAACCTGCTTTGGTTCGAGCTGTGGCCAATTTCCAATCCAATGAACGAGGTTCGTGCAGCTAGTGACGATTGGCCAGTGCGACTTACGGCGTGTGTAAAGGCAAAAGCGGATAAGTAGATTCTTTTTGGATACAATATACATCAAGAAGTTTACTAAAAAATATTTGGTCCAAAAACATTCAGTACTTTTTATTTTACAGCATAAATCGTGTGTAACAGTATTTATGCCCATACTAAGTAAATTGTACGACTTGTTTCAATATAAGGCCTTGATCCTTAGACACTAGGTTATGGGAAATTGACAAAGGAACACCAAAAAAAAACAAAATGTACTGACGAATCTAATAAAGCACTTACTTTTAGGATTAAGCTATGTTTTAAACCCCTCCCATATGGACGGACATCAACTTCAATACTTGTATGCAGTTCCCCTGAACATAATTGATATACTAAACATAATTTTTCCAACATACTGTTAAATAAAAATTATCAATGAATTCATTTCTAAAACAGAATATAATTTCCACCAAAAACTGTTACATTCCAGTATAGCAAAACTCACATTTTAAATTAAGATTTTTTAAAAACCCGCCAGTTAAACTTTTCAATAGCCATCTAGACAATTTCAAATAGATTCTAAACAAATTAACCGCAACCATTAAATTTTGCGATCCTCTAAATGTAATTTTGTTTCGTTTTATACTCCTAGTCCCTGGACCAGCAGCAAGTTGTTATTCCCATTGTCCTCCACTAACAATCCGTCACATTTAACTCAACCGCAAATGTGTCATTTGCACAATTGTTGGCGATATTAGTTTTTCGTTTAGCAATCTTCCATCTAGTGTCTACCCCATTAAAAAAAAAGTTACTAAACTTTTTGCAGACAGTGACAGCGGTGGGCGGAGAGAACTTCAACTGATAGCTGATAGTTTTTAGCCGACAAGGATGTCAATGGGTTTGTTGCTGTTTTGTGCCGGGTGTCAGTGTCATACACCAAGTGACGTGACCGCATCGGTTTGTTTGACATCGTGGGACGATGGCGAGCCAAAATAAAAAAAAATATAAAAACAAAGTGATATGAACTGACAGAAAGACGGATATTTTAAATGAAAAAAAATAAGAGAAGGAATATTTACGAAATTAAAGTCAAATATTTTAGATTGAAGGATTTATATAAAAGGTGGCCGATTTGAATTTATCATAATTTTTGACAAAAGGATGGAGGTTACTTAATTTGTTATTTCGTTTGCAACACCTTGAAATATTGATCGAAGATCTTCCTACATATATTGAAATTCTTAGGCACTTAATTCATTATTGGCATTGTGTCTGTCGAAAGCACGATAGTGGTAAAACGAATTAAGGTAAGAAATTAGTGCGATGATGGCTAATAATTATAATTTGTTTTGGATCAAAAATGGACAAAATCGTCACAGGGAATAATATTTTGCCTTTAAGGAACTTAAAGTACATTGGGTACAATTTTTTAGTATTTACTTGGTAAATAAAAATGGTCACAGCAGAAAAACAATAACAGATTCGAACTTCATTTCACGCCGCATGGTCTCTCCCTAACCAAGAAGAATGTGTATGTAGTTTAGAAACATGTGATACTACATTGATCCTCAATGAGTTTGCACCTTGCTGTGAACGTCTCCATCATTATCGTCGACATTAGTTTTTACTTGGTAGGGGCATAAATGCTGTTACACACGTTTTATGCTGTAAAATAAAAAGTACTGAATGTTTTTGGACCAAATATTTTTAATATATTTCTTGATATATATTGTATCCAAAAATAATCTACTTATTCGAAATGTCCCCCTTTTACCTTTACATACGCCTTAAGTCTCACTGGCCAATCGTCAATAGCTGCAAGAACCTCATCCAAAAAATTGGCCACAACTCGAACCAAAGCAGTCTTAAGAAATCTAATGTTGGGATATCTTTTGTGACAAACCTTGTCCTCTAAAACCGTCTACAATTTGTAATCCAATGGGTTCAAATTTGGACTGCCTGAGGGCCATTATTCAGAGGAAATGAACACCGGCAAATTGTTTCGAAGCCAGGCCTGGGACGTTTTAGCCTTATAGGTCTGCACAGAATCCTGCTGGAAAGTCCATGGCATGGCTGGTTTTGGAACAGGGAATTGTTAAGAGGCTTCACAATAGCTTCCAAAACGGTTACTTGGTTAACTTTGGCCGATGTTTTGGCTCATTGTTCGCAGAAATGCAGGTCAGTGACCCCATCGTAAGAGACACCCCACCAAACCTTGACTGAAGCTGGGTGATGACCCTTTTCCACCCTTGGGATCAGTTCAGATGCTTCCGCGCATACACTCTATCATTTTGCTTGTTAAATTTTTCCTTGTTAAAATCCTAGTGGCCGGAGCGGTTTGAAAATATCACTTTTTTCATTTCACACTTGAAAAGCGCTATTACAGCGATACGGTTCTCATTATCTGACCACTTCATGATGAAAGTTGAAACAATTTTCAACTCCCGTTACAGATTAACGCTATTGAGGATAGCTTTCAAAGCCCAGTTCTACTATTGAAATGGGTGTGTTCAATGTTGTAAGAGTATTTATGTCCCTACTGTCCCTACTTTCTTAAAATGTTGACCGCAACTACGCCTCAAGGTTTGTATTCTGAGGGACCAATTTTGGATGACTCGTTCGAGCATTTCGACCGGTATGGCTTTAATGACACGCGTAATGTTGGATTCCAAAATCTGAATCGTAGCTGGTTTGTCAGCATAGACCTTGGACTTTACGTAACCCCAAAAAAAAATTTCTAAAAGTGTGATCTTACTCGATCTAGGCGGCCAACTCGCCTGTCCAAAACGTGAAATTAGCTGCTTTTCGAAATGAACTCTCAATAGATCTATTGTTTGAGTAGCTGTGTGGCAAGTGGCACCGTTCTGTTGAAACCAAGTGTCTTCAAGATTACGGGCCTCAGTTTCAGGTAGCATAAAGATCGATATCTTGACGCGATAGCAAGCACCATACACGGTTACGTTCCGGCCAGCATAATTTTTAAAAAAAATGGTTTTCTCTAGGTATAATGGCATCTCTTGAACCTCTGCGGCAATTTTGTTTATTGTCTTTGCCGTTGAGCCAGAAATGAACCTCATCTCTAAACAAAATTTTGATCGAAAACAGCGGATAATACAGTTGCCAACATTAGAAGGAAATTATTTTCAAAAAATAAATGCCACTAAATGTTCTTTCAAATTACCAATAAAGATTCCACACTCGATTTGAATTTTTATATGTTTTTTTTTGTTCTGAAAAAAATACCTCTAGATGGATCACCCTTCATAAAAACGTGAGATGTTGAAAAAGTCACGTAATTAATGATCTACCCTCATATAAGTAACACGAAAAAGATGTAATCAAACCAGCTGATATGGCTTAAGAATCCGCAGTGAACTCTGCAATTTGAATATAAAGGTTATGAAATCAAGGTTAGTATTTTCTATACTTTCATATATTACACGCAGAAAAAAGGTATTGTTCTGGTAACAATATTCAAAGAGCACCATACTATTGTTGGTTATATGGTTGTGGCACAACAATATTAAGGTCATCGCAACAATAGTATGGTTCACACATAACAATACTATGATCCCCACAACAATATTATGGTTCTGGCAATAATAGAATTTTTTACACACAACCATACTATGATCCCTACAAACATATTATTATTCACTCTCAACCATACTATGATCCCCACAACCATATTATTATTCACACCCAACCATAGTATGATCCTCACAACCATAGTATGACTTACACACAACCATACTATAATCCCCAAAAATTTTTGTGAAGTTGTTATTCAACAATAGAGATTTTTATTATGTTTTGTAAAAATACATTAAACTCTTAATAAAAGGAGTGACTTAATTAACAGTAAAAAAAACATTTATTAAAAACATTTTTATACTAATCCGTAGAGTTTGTTTTGAAAAAAATTAATTTACATATAAAAAGTACTATTATTGCGTAAGATTCGTAAAAATAACATTGTCAAACTAAAAAAAAATACCATTTTGCCGGTATGACTGCCGTAATTGTTAACGTAAAAACCCATGAAAACAATACTTTTGTCCCACCAACCATATTTATACTGTAGCTACAACCAAGTTTTCATTTCTAAATTTAGCAATAATACTATTGTTACATTTTAACAATATTAATATTGCCGCAATCATACTATTGTCAAAATGAAGCTCAAAAAACAATACTATGGTTGCGACGACCATACTTTTATTGCAGAGAACATACTATTGTTGCCGTGACCATATAGTAACCATATCTTTTCGTTGCGTGTAGCACAAAACAATCGCTCCTTTAATCATTCCTCATAGTAATTTTTTAAAGAAGTACCACCTTGAAACAAAGAACTTTGTTGTAGACTCGAAGATCATATAGTTACTAAGGGAAGGGGTTTAAAAATTGCCCCTGAGTAGTTTAGCTGTTTTTTTTCCGGAAGTTCTTAAACCGGACTTCGCTCTTTTCTACTTGATTTTCATGTCCATAGCCCCGTGCTATTATTCCATCCTAACATTTTCCAAACCATTTATACTCTCTCTTTATTCCATTTTAATTCGGTTTCCCAAGGGTGAGAGTGGGCATTGTTTTCGTTACCTATTTATTATAATTAATGTCCTTAACAACATTAACTATTGTGTTTATCTTTGAAAATATACTCTCATAACCGTCCATGAACCCATTTTCATGGCAAAGCGGATATAATTTAATGCTTCCTCTCCAGTGTGCGCCATGATAGGTTGCCCACAATCCCCCTTAGCTATTCCTTACACCCGAGGAGGATACTAACCTGTGCTGTAAAACGACAAACATATGAAAAAGTATGCTTCTAGTTTATCCGTAGATAACCTTTTAAAATATATAAACCGTATAACCCGTCGTAGCCAACCAAACAGCCAACCAACGAAACAACAACTTTTAAAAACAACAATTCAAAAATCTACTTTTAGTGCCAGTAACTATATAATACTAATACACTCTCACACACACACATACAAATCACCGGCACGGACACACCCGCATACTACATATTTATTTATATACGTTTATGCAGGAACACAAGAGCTGGTCTGTAGATACACACAGCAGCAAGTTTTTATTTCCGTTTCCTGTTGGGGTTCTCATATTTGTTTAGTTTCATGTTTACTCTCAATGCGAGAATGAGCGTATGAGCGTGTGTGCGTACGTGTGTGTGAGTAGGAAGCCCTAGGAAGGAATGTTAGTTGGAAATAAACCATTAGAAAAATAAACAAATAAAATTAAATTACCTTTAGTATGGTGCTAATTAGTAACTACAAACCGACCCGACCGCCCCCCAATAAACAGCACTGCAGAATTAAATGGAAATTCTACAGGGATATTAAACTTTTCAACAATGGGGCCTTGTTAACAGCATTGTCAAATAGTTAAACAATGAAATTCCTAGTAAGGGGCGTTACGGTTGAAAAGCAGGAGTAGACAAAAAATAACATAATTTTTGGCGAAATGAGTCCCAATTAAAATGAATTATGTAATTTGTGGAGGTGTGATTAGTTTGAAGGTGAAAAAAGTTTCTTGTGAAGGACGACACTTCGATTTTAGGGTAAATGTTGATGGCGAGAAGAAGTAAACAAGTAGACAAATTATGTTTGGCTGCGCCGTAGCTTATATACCCTCCGTCATGGATCACGGCTTTGTTTGTATGGGCCATTTTATCCAACTTTAACACACAATAATCTATAATAATGAGTTAATCAGGGCTGCTATAATATTTCTGGCCTAATAATGAAAATGTGAATATTTATCTTCAAAAATGGTTTTATTGTTTTTCGAAGTATTCTCCAGCATGATTTATACACTTTTGCATGCGCTTCAACCAATTGTCGAAGCATTTTTTCCGATCCGAATGAGACACCTCCAAAACATGGTTTTTGAACACTTCAACAGCATCTTCTGGCGACGAAAATCGTTGACCACGCATTTTTTACTCGATGTGCGCGAATAAAAAGAAGTCATTGCCATATCAGGGCTGTGCGGCTGATGACCCATCAGTTTGACGTTTTGGCCGATTAAAAAGGCGCTGGTTAGAGCCGATATGTGAGAGCTCATATTGTAATGGTGCACAATGATTCGTCTTTTCTTGTTCGTTTTTCGAATTTCTCCGAAGACTTCAGGCAAACAAATTGTGGTGTACCACTCTGAATTGACAGTCCTACGTTGCTCAAGCGGAACAGTCGCCACATGACCAGTTTTGCCGAAGAAACCGGCGACCATTTGCTTCGAAGTAATTCTTCCACGAACAACTTTCGTTGGAATTGGCTCGTCTTCGAAGACCCACACGGTCGATTGCTGTTTTGTTTCAGGCTCATCGATCTTATAAATGTCTTTTGAAGCAACGCGATCGTATTTTATCAAAATCTCTTTGCACCGATCGACACGAACCTTTTTTTGAACGATTGCCAAATTGTGAGGGATCCAAAGAGAACAAACCTTTTTAACGGCCAGGTGATCATGCAATATAGAATGTATGCCGGTGGAAGAAATGCCTAAGGATGCCTCTATCTCACGGTATGTCACATGACGATCTTGCATTATCAGTTCACGCACGTCATCAATGTTCTTTGGCACAAAGGCCGTTTTTGGTCGACCTTTACAACCTTCGTCTTTGTGTCGGCCACGATTGAACTCATTAAACCAGTTTTTCACAGTGCTATAGGATGGTGCTTCATCTCCATACAAAGATTTTAGTTCATCGTTGCACTCTTGTAGTAATAATCCACGTCGAAAGTTGTGAAAAATTATCGCACGAAAATGAAAACGAGTTAATTCAATTTTTTTGCCAAATTGATTTTTTCAAGTCACCGTAAACAACACAAATGATGGTCGTTTGCGAAAACGTTCTGAGTACGTTTATGCTAAAAAATGTCAAACTTTCCAATGGAAATGTCTGATAGCACCAGGCAATACTTAGTGTTGCCTAGGCCAGAAATATATATAGCAATCCTCGTATCACTCTGTTTAAAGTTTTTAACGATCGGTGCATTACTTTGACCATATATGGAATTGCATATTTATCGATTCCATCCTGCTTTAATTTTATAAAGATTGGTCCATTAGTTTGGCCATATATGCTATATTTTAAAGGGATGCAGGCACCGCCGACTTTTCCCGCGAGATGTGTTTCGATCCAAGCAAATATAATATGTTTAAATTATTAGGCCCATTTATTAAATAGTTCATGAGAAATTGCGTTTTTAAGTCTATGATTGCTGATTTTTCCAGACATTGGACTAGTCCTTCTAAGGGGAAAACTTTTACTCTTGACGGACATGGCAAGGTCGTCTTAGAATATAATGACAAGCAAGATTATAAGTATTTATTTTTATGGGGACCATGACCAATATTTCGTGGTGTTGAACACGAAATGACCAGCTACCGTTGTTGAGGATGGCAAAGTAGCGTTCACCAAAACCGCAGTCAACCCTGCTTACAACAAAAGGGCTTTTCGACTGCCTTTTAAATAATTTTTTGGTTTCTTTAAATGAAAACTTAATAGCAACATGGTCTCATATTTGACTATGATTTAATAGTAATGTAATTTTTAATAGATTACTTAAAAAAATCTCCCTAGTTAAAGACCAAAATAAACCAATCTTAAGAAGTAGTTTCTGGGATCTTAGTATGAATGAGGGGGATCATACTATGGTTGTTGGGAGAATTATATGGTTGCTTGTGATTCATATTATAGTTTTGAAGATCATACAATGGTGCTGATGATCATAAACCAACGTGATTTAATCGTTAAAACATTTAATCATTGATTACAGTGACGATGAGAAAGTTACGTGAAATTTTTGGGAGAAACAACGTGCCAACAAAACGCACTATTTATCGTGTAGTGAATGATTTAGAAGAAATAGGGTCTGTAGCTGATAGGCTCAAACATGGACCAGAACGTACTTTAAGATCTGCTGAAAACATTACTGATGCTCAAGAAAGTGTCCAAAACAATTCATCAACCTCAATTCAACGCCGTGCTGAGAAGCTTTAGTCACAATTTTGCACAAAGATTTGCATTGGTTTCCATTTAAGATTCAGTTGACATAAGAGCTTCTTCTACAATACCATTTACGCCGCCGTACATATGCCAAGAGAATGTTACAGCTCGCCAATGACAACCCCGATTTTCATGAAAAAGTCATAATGAGTGACGAGGCACAAATTAATTTGATTGAGTATGTGAATAAACATAATTGTCGGTTCTGGGCAATGGAAAACCCTCAAATTATTCATTAGTCACCTTTGCATCTACTAAAAGTGACAGTCTGGTGTGCAATTTGGTCATGAGGAATCATTGGACCTAATTTCTGTAAAAAACGAAAACGGCGTAACGATAACTGTCGATATCGTGACATGATTGAAAACCTTTTAACGCCACAACTGCATGCATTGGACTTGATTAACATGTGGTATAACAAGACGGTGCCACATATCACACATCGGAACTTATTTTGGTGAGGATATCTTTAAAGCATGCAACAAACCAGAAACGCTTGAGCAACTTAAACAAAATATTCGTGATGAAATTAATGAAATACTGCGTGAAATGAATGAAAAATGTGCTTAAAAGGGATCGCATTTGTGAGGCTAACAGAGGTCATTTATCTAATATTGTATTCCATACATAATTGCCGAAATTGAATAAAACATTTCTCAATATAAGATCCGTTCTCTTTCATTTAATCAAAAATTTTAAACAAACAAAGTAGTTTAACTTCCCGATGGACACCATATACGAATATATATATATTTATTCATGTTTACGTTACATTCATACTAGTCCCCCAATATAAGTGAGTCGAATTCTTTAAAAATAATACGCATAATTGATTAATAATGGAATGGCAAACCTAACTGTTTTATTTTACGGTAGGCTGGTACGGGGGTTCCTATTTATATTTCGGACCCGGCAATAAAAACACAATAATTTATCATTAAAAGTGGTTTTATTGTTTTTCAAAATATTCTCCTTTAAGATCACTACACTTTTGCATGCGCACCTCTCTGATTAGGATACCTCCAAAACATGATTTTTAACGCTTCAACAGCTGCTTCAGACGGTGAAAAACATTGACTATGCATTTTTTTCTAGATGCTAGGGAATACGAAGAAGTCATTGGGTGCCAAAGCAGGGCTGTACGGTAGATAGCCCATCAATTCGACATCTTGTGTGGTTAAATAGCTCATCGTTTTAGCTGATGTGTGAGAGCTGGCATTTTTGTGATGAAAAATGATCCGCCATCTCTTATTATCTTTCTTCATTTTATCGAACACTGCTGCCAAACAGATGGTTGTAAATCACTCAGAATTGACCGCTCTACCTCTTTAGTGGCAAGAAACTGAAGCAACATGGCAGGTTATACCGAAAAAAAACGCAATCATTTGCAACTTTTGTTGCATTTGGCTCGCCTTGAAAAACCTATACCATCGACTGCTGATTTGTTTCGGGTTTGTATGCATAGATCCATGATTCGCCACCTGTGACAATGTTATACACTGCCTATGAGCTACCGCAGTTATACTTTTTCAACGTCTCTTTGCACCAATCCATACGAGCCTTTTTGAGCATTCGTCAAATTATGTGGAATCCAATGAGAACATTTTTTTTTCACGGCCAAATGAACATGCTATGTCTTATAGGCTGTTTCCACTACGGTCGCGTCCACGTCCTTGTCCATGATTTATCGATAAATTTGTAATGGTGTTTCCATTGTGTTTTGCGTCCACGTTTGCGTTCAAACAGCTGTTTGTGTTTATTTGTTTTTTTAGGGGTGCGAAAAATTTTAATATTTTTGTGGCCCAACTAGCGCCTGCTCCTTTCTGCAATAAACACAATCGATTTAACTCCAAAAAACTATTGGTATATAATTTATATTTTAAAAATTACCTGTATTTTTTCGTTTAATTGTCCAGTTTATTTTTTACTTCGGCGCCAGTCACTCCCAACTTCTCGCCCATCTCTTTGTGTATGTGGGTGTTTTTCCGAGCACCCCTCAGGCCATCAATGTTTTCCTCCCAGAGGTCCAACAGATGTACTGTTGTTACTGCTGTCCATTCCGTCTTTTTAAATTCTAAAAAAATTGGAAAAATTAATATTATTTAAACAAAAGCAAAAAAATTAACTTACCTCCTGTTTTTTGCATTTGGGATTTTTTTTATTTATACTGATTGACAGCTGTTTTCATAGGGATGTGCAATTTGCGATTTTGCCATTGATAGGTATGGGTGGGTTTCGATTGCAAAAATAATCGATTTTATAGTAAACGCGACTTATCGATAAACGCGTCCAATATGAACGCGACTTTTTCCCATACCTAACTGCCTATGTTTTTTGTATGGGCCTTAACGCGCGTTCATTGATTTTTGGATGCGGACGCGACCGTAGTGGAAACAGCCTATTATTTATGCTTGTCATACTAATGCCCAAAGATGCCTTAATCGCGCGGTACGTCACATGTCGGTCTTGCTTAATCAGTTCACGCACAGTATCGATGGTTTCTGGCAAAGTGAACGAACGGCGTCCGAAACTGAACTCTTGGTACCAGCGTTTAACAGAGGTTTTTGATGGTGCTTCATCGAGAAAAGTTGAAACAAGTAAAAAATCATCGCACGAAAATTTCACGGAATAATTCCACTTTTTGACTGAGATGAATTTTTCAACACACTGTAAACGAAACAATTCGCCCTCAAATGACAAAACGTTCTGAGTGAAGTTATGATAAAAAATGTCAAAGTTTTCAATGGAAGTTCCTGTTTGTATCTGGGAACACTAGTATTGTCAGGACCTCATTTATAATTAGCAACACTCGTATTGGTAAGGGTTACTTTGGCAACTTTGCGAAATACACCTTTTTGCGTTGTTTGTAATTGCATCGTCTGCGGGTTGTATCGATTTCTAATTTGTGCTGACAAAGGTATTCCCATTTTATTTGCTTTGGCATTTCCCGTTTAAAACTTTTCGTTGAGTGTTAGTTTACAGGAAGTTTTTAGGTGATAAACAGCTAAGTGAAATTTCTGATCCTTAAAAAATGTATAAATGAGTCAAAAGCGAAAGATAGTTTTATTAAAACAATTTTTTTTTTTAAATATAGACAGAAATCGAATCAAAACACTTACATATGTATGTGACAAATGCTTTGGAGTCATAAAAGTATTAATTGCATAACTATATGTATGCATTTATTTATAGTAAAAATGTTCAACTTTTTTAAAAATGTTTTTCTGAAACGAATTAAAGAAACCCCCATATAAATATGTGGAAAAATATGAATCGAGTCGCGCTGTTTTGCTTTTTCGGCCCAATTAACTACGCAAATCGGGGTATTGATGTATATTAATTAAAAAAACTATCATTACTATTTATGTCATCCGTTTCAACTCTCCAGAATGACATAAATTCTCACAGCATTTGTCGGATCCGCCCCTGCTTTTTACAAAACTATTCCTCTCAATTATGACTACAATGCCAATTCAAAACCAAAAAATACACACAGACACTCAAATGTTTTCCCTTGTAATGATGGCACTCCACATAAGGGGGACATTAAAATATCTTTTTCCTTTTTTATTTTTGGAAGGATAAAGAGGATAACAGTAATGAAGTCCACTATTTTAAGTGGAATTTATATAAATACCCCAAAAAAAAAAGTTAAAAACGGAAAAGGAAAGGGAAAATGAGTGGCAGAGAATGAGTGTGCTAAACAGGATGGAAAACTGCACTAAAATGAATATAAATGACCACAAAACAATAAACACTAAAAATAAACCACTTAGCAACACACGTAAATAAATATAAAAACCTTACGCCAACAGATAAATGAATTAAATTAAAACCGAAAACAAAAATGAGAAAGTTCATGTTATGACTAAAGTGTAAGAGATGAACAAGAAAATGAAATGGAATGAATGGAATGAAATTTACTTATACTTTAGCCAATTCCTTGATTTAAAGCGGATATCAAGCAGACAGGACATGTAATTTAAAACAAATTTGATTTAAAGATTCGTTACAGTTCTTCCATGTGCATTCCGGCAATTCCTTTTTTTTAAGTGTACACGATTCCATCGCCCACTGCCCGAAGACCACATTGTGGCACAGACACGAAATTTCAAAAGAACAGATTCAACAATTCGTCAAACAAGTGGAGTTTTTTGGAGCTATTTGAAGGACGACCATGTGGGTGTGAAAGGAAAACGATACGGATATGATCAGTGAGAGTCATTCAAGTATAGATACAGGCAGCATAAAGAGTTGTATTTTTCAACTGTATAGACGCAGAGAAAATATATGGTTACACTATGGTTACCGCAACAATAATATGATCTCTACAATAAAAGCATGTTCGTCGAAACCATAGTATTGTTTTTTAAATTTCATTTTGACAACAGTATGATTGCGACAATATTACTATTGTTGAAATGTAATAATAAATAGTATTATTGTCCAATTTAGAAATGAAAATATGCTTGTAGGAACCATATAACATGGTTGGTGCAACAAAAGTATTATTGTTTAAAATTTACGTTAATAATATAATTACGGCAATCATACAGTATGGTTGCGACTATGAACAAAACAGGTTTTTAGAGCTTACATGGATATGTGTGCGTATGTTTTTTTGATATACAAAAAAACACATATACACGATACAGTGAATGATTGTTGTCCATTAAAAAAACAACAACAATCTGAAGGTAGTTCGTTAATTTTAAAATGATTTGATTAAATTACTTACGGCTTATCCTTTTATCCTGAGCAATTTCTAAGTATATAAAAATAAATTCTTATCGCTTATATTTTCAGATGTAAGAATTTTTTATAGACTTTGACTTACTTTTCCAATAGAGAAGATATTTAAACGTTTTCCGACTTTTCACATGATCTTTTAAATTTGTACGTTATACAGGGTGATTCATTCACGACTGGTCAAATTTCACCAGCGTATTTGTTGCCACATTTTATGAAAATATGTCCATTTAACTCCATGCCCGAAAACACAAGGGCGCGAAATGGCAGCGGTTTGAAAATTTTCTGATTGCTGGTCGAAGGGTACAACGGTAAAACGGCTAAATTCTGAACTATCGTTAGGTTTTTTTTTGTTTTTTAGAAGATAGCCTACCTAATTCTAATCTAAAATTTCATCTTAGGAAATTAATCTCTTTACGCCGAGTTATTTCTTTAGGTTTGGAAATAGGAAATAGTCACTGGGGACTTTATCCGGAGAATATGGTGGATGAGGTACCAATTCATGCAATTTTTCAATCGAGACTGCGTGTGCACCCGTGCATTATCTTGATGAAAATGTAATTGCGGCACGCATCTTGCAGACGGCTTTTCTAAAACCATATGAAATGCGTTTGGCATCTACAATCTCAGGCAGTTTTACTCTTCGATCGGCCAACACCATATCGAGGATTTTTTCGACATTTTCGGTTGTATTTAACTCAATTGGCCATCAAGAACGTTCAGTGTCATTTGTACTTGTGAGAGCACAAAGAAATTCAGTAAATCGCCTTTTTGTACCCTCCATCATACAATGGAGGGTATATTAGTTTTGTCATTCTGTCTGTAACACCTTGAAATAATCATCGGAGACCCAACAAAATATATATATTCTTGATCCTCGTAAAACTCTAAGACGATCTAGGCATGTTGTCTGGCTGTCCGGCTGTCCGTCTGTCCGTCTGTTGAAAACAAGATAGAGCCTGCATGAAAACAGCTAGGGAGCTGAAATTTGGCACAAACATGTGTAGTTAACCTAGCATAGTTGGTATTGAAAATGGGCTATATAGCTCTACGGGATGTTGGAGACCTCAACCGACACTACCTCATAAAAATTAGTTTTTTATTTGGAAATATCCGTCCAGTTTCTTGAGCAAAATCACTGAAATTTATCAAATAATAATCTCTATATAGGCGCAATCATCTATGTAAAAATTGCTTAGATTGGGCCACCATTTCTTGTACTTCCTATACAAACGGCGTTATGGGCCTTGAGAAATAATATGACTATAACTCACCACAAACTTGACAAATCAAAATGAAATTTTACACATCAAAATTTCTATATATAGCACACTTCTACGCTGAATTCGGTTGAGCCCGGAAAAGTCCTACTGGTACCTCCCACACTAACGGTCTAAGGGGCTTTGAAAAATAATATCACAATAACTCACCACACACTTGACCTATCGAGACGAAATTTTCGGCATAAAGATTAATATTTAGAAGAGACTTTTGCGCTAAATTTGGCTAAGATCGGAAAGGCCCTACAAACGGTTTCATGGGCCTTGAAAAATAATATGACGATAAATCACCACAAGCTTGACCTATCGAAATGAAATTTTGCACATAAAGATTTCTATATAGAAAACACTTCCGCACCAAATTTGGTTGAGATTAGGTAATCCCTTCTGGTAACTCCCATACAAACTGTCATATGGGCCTTGAGAAATAATATGGCGAAAACTCACAACAAACTTGACCTATCGAAACGAAATTTTACGCATACAAATTTCTATATAGAACACACTTGTGCACCAAATTTAGTTGAGTTTGGGAAGTCCCTTCTGGTACCTCCTATACAAACGGTCTTATGGGCCTTGAGAAATAATATGACTATAACTCATTACAAACTTGACCTATCGAAATGGAGGGTATCCAATGTTCGGCACAGCCAAATTTAACAGTTTTTACTTGTTTACCATTGAAATCGATAGTGCAGAGTCTCCATAGTATATATTACGCTTTTTCTTGGTTTAATTGACGGTTTTCTTCCACAAGAAATTCTGCTTAATGATCATCCAACAAACAGAGGCTGACCGCAGGTGTACCACAGAGCTCTGTTCTTTCTCCCTCTTTATTTATTATTTTCATTCACGATCTTTTGGGTCAGACCGTGAATCCAATCTACTCTTTTGCGGATGACAGCATCCTCTGTTATTCATATTAATTCGAACGTAGGATGAGTCTTCAGGATATTTCATTCAAGACTTGGCCGGAACTTACTGGCCTTTTCCGAATGGGGTCGAGTGAATTAAGTAGATTTTAATGCGCGTAAGACACAGTGCTGCTTGCTGTCTCACAAGCGATTCGCTGAAGCAACAATACCGTCAATTTCTACCGATGGTACGGATATTGAACAATCAGAAGCTCTTGATGTTCTGGACATAAAAATACAATGTGAAGCTCGGTGGGCGAGGCAAGTATTCGAAGTGTCGAAAGAAGGACTCAAGTGAATAGGCTTACTAAAGCGGTGCAAACTATATTTCATTCCTTCTGATTTCCTTGATATCTAAAGTATACAACCTACATCCGGCCAAAGAATGAATACAACTCCCATATATGGCAGGTGCTCCAAAATCATCCTTGGAGCTACTTGATAGTATTCAAAGGAGGACGATGGTGTTGATAGGTGACATTAGGGTATCCAATTCTATGATCTCCCTGGAGCATCGTCGGAATGTGAGTTGTGTGTCGCAGTTCTATCGTTACTTTCATGGTGTGTGTTCTTCAGATATTCATCGTCTTATTCTTGACGTGAGGATGTTGACAGGATGTGACAGGTATACACGACCTTACAGATACTCACACCCATTTGTTATCGATTGGCCGATTGACCGCACTATACACTACAGATCAAATTCTTTTTTCGCCCGTACTGTCCTTATCTAGAATTGACTTCCGGCGAATTTATTTCCCACCCATTACGACATCCAGAAGTTCAAGTCAAATGTCAATAAGCATTACTGCCTCTTTCCCCCTGAACTCCCTTACCCACAACTTACCAACGTAATGTATTGCATGTATAAGTATAACTAACTGAGTGTTGGTTAAAAAAAATATTATAACGACTATGAAGGTTGGAAAAGTCACGGAACTATTGATATGCTCTCATACCTACGTCGTCCGCATGAACAGCGTATTAACATTGTGATTAGTCAAGAATGTCGGAAAGGAATATATTATATAATATTGGCCCTCGAACAGTGCCTTGCCGGACTTAAGACGGAATATCTAAAGGTTGTGATAATTCGTTACCTATAGATATTTGGACAGATCTACCTTTTAAACAATATTTTAATATTTTTATTAAAGATTTCAGTTGGTATGATTGAATTACTTACAAGGTTCTTTGGTATCAATGATTTTTATAAATGGGCATGACTTTATCCCTTTTCCATGTTTAAGGATAATATTGAATTTTGATACACGAATACGAAACGTATGTTAAGTTACTGTTACACACGTTTTATGCTGTAAAATAAAAAGTACCGAATGTTTTTGGACCAAATATTTGTTAATATATTTATTGATGTATATTGTATCCAAAAAAGAATCTACTTATTCGAAATGTCCGCCTTTTGCCTTTACACACGCCTTAAGTCGCGCTGGCCAATCGTCAATAGCTGCACGAACCTCGCCCATTTTAAAATTGGCCACAGCTCGAAAGCAGTCTTAAGAGATCCAATGTTGGGGCATCTTTTGTGACAAACCTTGTCCTCTAAAACCGTCCACAATTTGTAATCCAAAGGGTTCAAACCTGGACTGCCTGAGGGCCATTCTTCAGAGGAAATGAACGCTGACAAATTGTTTCAAAGCTAGGCCTGGGACATTTTAGCCTTATGGGCCGGCGCAGAATCCTGCTGGAAAGCCCATGGCTGGTTTTGGAACAGGGAATTGTTAAGAGGCTTCACAACAGCTTCCAAAACGGTTTCTTGGTAAACTTTGGCCGATGTTTTGACTACTTGTTCGCAGAAATGCAGGTCAGTGACCCAATCGTAAGAGACACCCCACCAAACAATGACTGAAGCTGGGTGATGACCCTTTCTTAGGATCAGTTCAGTTGCTTCCTTAGATGACCGCGCATAGACTCTATCATTTTGCTTGTTAACATTTTTCTGAACAGTAAAAAATTTTTCATTGGTGAACAAAATTTTTCTGTTATCAGCGTGCTACACCAAAAGACGTTTGCATTTTTCAATCCTATTTTTTTAAAGCTGCAGTCAATAAATGTCCGGTACGTCGTTTGAAACCCCCAAGTCCCAAGTCTTTTTGAATGATTCGACTCATGGACTTTTGCGTGATATTCTTCTCACTGGCCATGATTTTCTGTTTTCGGAGCGGATTTCTGTGATTTCTTGATTTAACGGCTTTGATGACATGCGGTGTTCGAACAGAGCGTGCACGCAGAGAAAAAACATGGTTACTACATGGTCACGGCAATAATAATATGTTCTCCATAACAATAGAATGTTCGTCGAAACCATAGCATTGGTAACTGAATTTGTTTTTGACAATAGTATAATTGCTGCAATATTAATATTGTTGAAATGTAACAATAGTATTATTGCCTAATTTAAAAATGAAAATATGGTTATAGGAACAATATAATTATGGTTAGTGCGACAAAAGTATTGTGTTTTGCGTTTTATGTTAACAATGATATGATTGCGGCAATCATACTGTATGATTGTAATTTTTCTTCATTTAAATATGCTTTTTAGAACAAATTTTATTGGTACGGATCTAATGCAATAATAGTACTGTTTTATCGAAATTAAAATTTTTTAAACAAGCTGCTTAGGTTTTGTTTAACTGAAATATTTTTAACAAAAACGCTTATGTTTATTTAAATTTAAAAAAAACGTACTTAAACTTACTGTGAAATAAATCACTCCTATTATTTTGAATTTAATGCATTTTTGAATAATTTTCATAATTCAAATCTATTGTTGACAACTTAAACCAATTCTAATAAATTATGTTGGGGATCATAGCATAATTGTGTGTGATCATACTATGGTTGTAGGGATCATAACATGGTTGCGTGTGAATCATACTATGGCTGTGAGGACCATACTATGGTTGTATATGAAATATACTATGGTTGTGAGGATCATACTATGGTTGTGGAGATCATAGTATGGTTGAGTGTGAATCATACTATGGTTGTTGGGATCATAGTATGGTTATGTGTGAATCATACTATTGTTGTGAGGATCATAGTATGGTTGTATTTGAATCATACTATTGTTGTGAGGACCATAATATTGTTGTAGCACAACCATATACCCAACAATAGTATTATCCTCTTTGAATATTGTCATAACAACCATACTTTTTTTCTGCGTGTGGGCAGCCCGACCGGTGACGGTCTTTTACATCTCAAGTCTCCTCAAACAGGTTTATGCATCGGTAGGCGAACATGCGGCTAATCCCTAGTGGCCGGAGCGTTTTGAAAATATCGCTTTTTTCATTTCATACATGAAACGCGGTATTACAGCGATACGGTTCTCATTATCTGACCACTCCATGATGATAGTTGAAACAATTTTAAAATCCCGTTACATACTAACGCTATTGAGGTTAGCTTTCAAAACCCATATGACATTTATGGGGTATGTTAAGTTCTACTATTGAAATGGGTGAGTTCAATGTTGTAACAGTATTTACGAGTATGTCCTTACTATCGTAAGTAATGCTGTGGTAGATTCTTTAATATACGGTTGTTAAAATTATCAAAACCATTGGCCTTTCTGGTCTGAACATTATGTTCTCGTGTTAGTGAACGGACGGTTTTTGTAGTGGTATAAGCCCATTAAGGTGGAGTAAAAAATTAAGTAAAAAAGAATATGTGGTCTTGAACATAATGATACATAATGATTCTTTATAAATGTTGTTGCACGACTTTTTCCCTTCTCATTGAAGGTATATATAATGTCCGTATTGACCTTTAGTGGGTGAACAATTTGTTTACATTTCTTTAACACCTTTGTGGGTTTCAAGAAGGGGTTTGGGATGAAAATTAAATTAGTACAATAATGTACGATTTCTTAGACGTCGAAACTCTTTTGTTATTCAAGAGAATGAGTTCCCATCCCTGGGCAGAGAGCCTGTAAACAATGTCAGATTCAATGGTAAGAGTCAACGATCATACTCTGACAAACTAAAGAGTAATATTAACACGCTCTTCAGTATAGACGAGCTGTTTAATATATTTACATCTTCTCTTGAAGAATTGGGGAAGTGTACGACTAGAGTACAACAAATACAAGTAGTTATGTCGTTGGTCAAATATGCCTATGAACTTAAATAACTTTAAACAACTTAAATTACTACACTTGAATGCAAATTGATAAACAAACAATTCAAAGCAGAAGCATCTTTAATGTTTACTGCATAGAGAAAATATACACATCGCTTCTCTAAACGAAACTTTTTTTAAAGAGCGTCATAGACCTTATTTTCAGAATTACGTTATCTACCGCAACGATAGAACTATACAAAGAGGAGTTGGTGTCGCACTCATAGTGCACAGAAATATAGAGCACCAGCTGGTCCCTCTCATACAAACATCATCAATCGAAAATTTAGCAGTTGAGGTATTCATTGATCGTAGGAAAGTGATAATATATACTGCTTATTCTCCGAGATATTCGTCAAACTTTTCGAGCGATATAATAGAACTTACCCAAAATAGCCGTGAATTTATTATTTGAGGAGATTTAAATGCAAAGCATCATTCATAGAACTGCGACACAAACAATCAATCTGGAATAACGCTTAATAATTTGAGCAATCTCACAACTTTTTTGTGTTCGCTCCCGACGGACACACACTTCACCCAAATCAAACAAATCGAAGATCATCAACTGTGGACATAGATTTAAGTAATTCGACACTCGAGATGCATCTCCAAGTATTAGATTATGAAATACCATCGGACCACCTTCCAATTGTGTGTACCATTAAATGTTTCTCATACAAGACATCGGAAATGTCATATTTTACCTATAAGAGAACAGATTGGAGAGCCTATAAAAATGAGATAAACAACAGAATTAGCCTTACAGTAGGTCACTATAACAGCAAAATAATAATCGACCAGGAAATATCTAAACTAATCGACCTCATCTTAAAAGCAAGAGATATCTCCACTCCGAAAACGAACCCTACGAAGTACTATGCCCCACCTGACAACATTGACACTTACATGGGAAAAAGGAGGATATTTAAAAGGGAATATCAGGGTGTCACTAGTCCGAACCTATTGCATTTCTATGGCCAGCAAACTAACCAGTGCACTATTGAAAAAAATGGAAAACAGCTTGACTACTTGCTATAAATATCTCAGAAAATGGAAAATTAAAACAAATCGGGAAAAAACTCAGGCTATTATATTCCCATTCAACAAATCTACAAAGCGAACACCAAATCGTCAACTGAACTATGAAAACACCTTTATAAGTATCAAAGATCACGTCAAATATCTTGGCGTGACTCTGGACAAAAAACTAAACTACAGGAAGCACATCGAAGAAGTATGCTTGAAAACTACCAAGTTATTAAGGGCACTGTGGCCCTTCTTAAACAGAAGGTCTCCACTACACCAATGTAATAAGAACTTACTTTTTAAATGTGTTATTAGGCCTATCATGACATATGCCTCGCCAGTATGGTACAAAGCAGCCAAAAGCAACCTAAAGAAACTACAAATCATTCAAAATTAATGCCTGAAAATAATTAATAATAAGAACTGGAGATACTCAACCAGGTTATTACATTTGGAAACCGGATACGAGAAGTTTACAGACTTTATAAACAGACTGAATGATAACTATTTAAATAAAATTGAAAATTCTTCTTATGACATCATAAGAGAATGCAGAGATATAAATGAATAAAACAGTAAATTAGAAAATTGAAAAAATTCTGTTCTATATGAGATTATTTTAGTTAATAACCTTGTATAAACAATTACTTTTTCTATAAATATTTGAATAAACAATTTGTGTGTTAAATACATAAAGGTTTTACCCCTTTTTCCTTTAATGTTACCATAATATCCCCTAAACTTGCTATACCCCTTTATAAGATTTATTTGTTGAAAAATCATACTGATTAAACCCATAAAACTGTTATTATTTTACTTATGTAAAAAGAAATATTTGAAGAATAAAATTAAAATTGAAAAAACTATGTATATAGCCATTGATCGTTACTTGGGGTCTACGGATGGTGAAGTAGCATTCACCCCTGCTGGC
Source organism: Hydrotaea diabolus (assembly GCA_963513945.1). Taxonomy (NCBI): domain Eukaryota; kingdom Metazoa; phylum Arthropoda; class Insecta; order Diptera; family Muscidae; genus Hydrotaea; species Hydrotaea diabolus. The sequence goes on along the minus strand of OY740717.1, from coordinate 47,869,010 downwards.
AACTAAAAGTATTTTCAACTGCCTTTGGAATATATATTTTTGTTTCTTGAATGAAATGTTCAATAAAAGCATGGCCTAAAATCTGGCTATGAACTAAGTGTAATGGGATTTAAAATAACTTGCTTGATAAAAATTTCTATTTTTGAGTAACAACATTACCCAATTGTAATAAATAATTTAGGGCATCATAGTATGGTTAAGTGAATCATACTATGATTGTAGGGATACTAGTATGGTTGAGTGTTAATCATACTATGGCTGTGGGTATCATAGTATGGTTGTGGAGATTAAGTGTGAATCATATTATGGTTGTGGGGATCATTGTATGGTTATGTGTGAATCATGGTGTGAGGATCATAATATTATTGTGTCACAACCATATACCCAACAATAGTTTGATCCTCTTCGAATATTGTCACCCCAACCATATTTTTTTCTGCGTATAGCTATTGCGGGTTTGCTATAAAGGCTTAACTACCATTAATTGTACTTAACATCGTATTATTAAATATCTTTGGACTACGAAGATTGCTATTTATACTTCAGGTCCTGACAATACTAGTGTTCCCCAATGCAAACTGAAACTTCCATTGGAAACTTTGACATTTTTAGCATAACTTCACTCAGAACGTTTTGTCATTTGAGGGAGAATTGTTTTGTTTACAGAGTGTTAAAAAATTCATCTCAGTCAAAAAGTGTTTTTTTACGATTTTCGGCGTAGGTTATCCAGACAAGAGTACTTGAATCAAATTCTTTCGACTTTTGGCGATGAAGCACCATCAAAAACCACTGTTAATCGCTGGTACCAAGAGTTCAGTCTTGGACTCCGTTCGCTCCAGGATGAATTTCGTGAAGGACATCCAACTACGGTCACTTTGCCATAAACCATCGATGCTGTGCGTGAACTGGTTAAGCAAGACCGACATGTGACATATCGTGAGATTGAGCTATCCTTGGGCATTAGTATGACAAGCATCAATAAGATACTGCATGTTCATTTGGCCGTGGAAAAAAATTGTTCTCGTAGGATCCCACATAATTTGACGAATGCTCAAAAAAGGCTTGTATGGATTGATGCAAAGAGATGTTGAAAAAGTATAACTGCGGTAGTTCAAAGGCAGTGTATAATATTGACACAGGTGACGAATCATGGATCTATGCATATGAAAACGAAACAAAACAGCAATCGACCGTATGGGTCTTTTAAGACGAGCCAAATCCAACAAAAGTTGTTCGTGGAAGAAGTACATCGAAGCAAATTTTTTTTTGTATAACAGGAAATGCTGCCACAGTACCTTTAGTGAAACGTAGGGGCCCCTTCTGAGTGGTATACCATCTGCTTGCCAAACAGTGCTCGAAGAAATGAGGAAAGATAATAAGAGAATACGTATCATTTTGCATTATGCAAATGCGCGCTCTCACAGGTCAGCTGAAACGATGACCTATTTGACCAATCAAGATGTCGAATGATTTGGCACCCAATGACCCAATGAAAAAATGCGTGGTCAATGTTTTTCATCGGCCGATGCAGCTGCTTAAAGCGTTCAAAAATCATGTGTTGGAGGTATCTCAATTGAAGTGAAAAAAGTGCTTCGAAAATTGTTTTGTGCGAATGCAATAAAACCATTTCCAATGATGAATTATTGTGTTTTTTATAGCCGAACCTATATAAAGGGCAACCCCCATATAACTTTGTAAACTATGTGGGTTATTAAATGACTTAAATTGAGAGAATACATGTACCTTCAGAATGGATTCATATTCAACTTCTTCATTGCCTTCTTTTCCCCGAAAACATGTTATACAAATTAAATTTTATCTATTTCCAGTTTTCCATTTTTCAGGCCACTATGGCCCTAATTTTAACAACTTCGCCCTTAGTCCAACATTTCCGACAGCGAGTTTATAAATAAGGGACACGAACATCTACAAGTGGCAATTGCTTTCCGAATTGCTTTTTGAAATAACTCAAACTTGTAAAAACAAGTGACTTGTGTCGATATGTTTAACTCGATGCCATATTTTGTAATACTCGTATCTTAATTTTTAGACTTCCCTCTTGCCGGCATAAGTGTGCATATCGGTATAAAATTGTCTTGTTTTGGGGAGGATTCCACTGAACGTGGTTGCTCTGCTTTCCACTTCACAACACGCTCTGCACGTGTGTTTGATTTCTGTGGTATCTGCGGTCGAATCGCTTCCCTTTTTTTGTTCTTTGCATTGCTCCAGCAGAAGAGTGATTGTACATCTTTTTTAAAATGTTTGCTAAATGCTGACAGCATTGGCTTCTACTTAATTGTATCACTGTCCCGAGTGTGACTGTCTGCAATGACTGACTGTGTTTATGTTCGAGGAGGGAGGGCTTTTGGCCACTCTGCAGTTGCTGTGGAGATGGGAGAGTTTTTTGAGGTTTCCTTCTTGTTCTCTTAAACCCGTTGACGTCCTGCTTTGATCTCCAATCATCATCTGCCTCCATAACCCCGGCAAGATGTACACTTTTTGAGCAAATAGCAGCGTGTCGCATGTCTGAACCGATGAATTCGCAGCAATATGTAGCAGCGTTTGTAAACATGTATGCATCTGTGTATGTACTTGCTACCGAGTATGCAATCAGAGCTTTTTGTATTTATGTCCCGAGTATCTGTTGCTGAGAGAAGCATCCATTAATTGACGTCTTAATTGGTTATTAGGGAGAAATGTTTGTCGTTTTCAAGAAGGAAAATGTTGCGAAAAGACAAACATAAAACCAGGAATATCAATCAATTTGTCCGGTTTCGATTGAACAACGAACAAGAGTGCAACTAGCTCGATGTGCAGCAGATTGAAGCTTAATGAAATACCGGAAATTAGCAAAGTGTATATGAAAGACAACCCCATATGGACGATATACGCTTTGATGGCTGGAGGGAAAAAGCGCTTACTTCGAATTGATCACGAAATCACTTGCCATCTCAACAGTTTTAGAAGCATGCAATTCGTTTATTTCTTTACTTGAACATTTCATATCGGACTCCTTTAACATTTTCCATCGACGTCTTGCCTATCATCACTTTCATGGCTGAAGATTTTTTTTCCGATTTTTGTTTTTTGGAAAGTCATTCATTCACGCCAAACATCACAACATCACGTCAACTGTTTGGAATTAAAACTAAAACTGTGACAATTGAAGTGATTTTCAAATGCCACCCGCACGTTACGGACCCCCTTGTGCTGTTCATTTTAGTCGGTGCTAAGTGCTTTCATGTTTCGGTCTTAAGAGCGCTTAACACTAACACGTACATCCTTGTCCAGTTCGGAGGCACTGAATGTGGTGCACAGCTTATTCCCCCGAAAAAAATGCCAGAGACAACACAAAAAACAACCTTGTTAAAACAAAACTATCAACTATTTACGAAATGGCCCCCTTCCCACTGAAAAAAAGTTCGCCCAAACAACCAACATATGCGTGTAAAGGCAGCAACATTGGTCATCCTGCGCAAAAAACAGTGCATCTAAATCTCTTGATAGCCGAAAAGAGTGACACGCGGACAAATGTTGTGGAAAAGACCACCAAATTGATTTTTCGAGCCAGTAGGGTGATTTGGTGTTAGCGAATGTTTGATGTTGCTGACAACTGAAGGGCTTAACACAACCAAGTGTGTACATTTGAAAAGTTCGCTTCGGCTTCAAAAATTCGTTATAATTGTTGATATGAAGGTGAGGTGGAGGGGTATTTTAAATTGAATATGAATTTTTTAAAATTGTAAAGCTTTGTTCTACGTGGGCGACCGCAAAACTAACTGGCCTGGCACATTTTCTGTTTTACTAGCAACTTTTTTTTTGTTTTTTTAAATCAATCTTTTATAAGCCATCTTTCAAAATTTCCGAAATATTTAGTGATTATTTTTTTTGGTCAGGTGATTAAAGTAAACAAGTTTTATAATTTTTGAAAAATGGAAAATAAAGAGTTTCGTGCGGTAATCAAACACTTTTATATGAAAGGTTATACGCCACCATTAATCAAAGATGAATTGGATTCTGTTCATGGTGATAATGCACCATCATACTCCACCGTGAAATCCTGGGTTCAACAATTTAAAATGGGTCGTTCAAGTACGGAAGATGAACAAAGCTCTGGAAGACCAAAAACTGCTACTACTATTGAAAACATTAGAAAAGTATTTAATGAAGTGACTAAAGATAGACAAATAAAGCGCAGAGAACTTGCTGATATTGTTAAAATACACGAAAAACAAGTTTGGAGTATTTTACATGATGAACTCCACATGAAAAAGCTATCCGCAAGATGTGTGCCGCGTTTGTTGACTTTGCCCCAAAAAATCGTCCGTTGGACCAATTCCGAGGAGCTTTTAGCGATTTATCAGCCTAATCCAATAGAGTTCTTGCGCGAATTCATAACTGTTGATGAAACATGGATTCATCACTACATCCCAGAATGCAAAGAACAGTCAAAACAATGGATAGTGGTACCAAGAAGGCGAAAACTGTTAAGTCAGCAGGAAAAGTAATGGCCACAGTATTTTGGGAGGTATAATATTTATTGATTATCTTGAGAAAGAAAAAACTATAAATAGTGAATATTATTGTGAATTATTAGATCGGTTGAGTGAAGAAATCAAGATAAAACGACCGCATTTAGAAAAAAAATTTCTTTTTCATCAAGATAATGCTCCTTCACACACTGCATTTTTGACTCAACAAAAACTGGCCGAATTATGATTTGAAATTGCTCCGCATCCACCATATAGTACAGATTTAGCTCCTTCTGATTATTTCTTGTTTCCAAATTTAAAAAAAAATTCTCGGTGGCAAAAAATGTTCGTCCAATAGCGAGGTTATTGCTGAAACTGAGGCATATTTTGAAAGTCTTGAAAAATCTTATTTTTCGGATGGAATTAAAAAACTTGAAAAACGTTTGATGAAGTGTATTGAGTTGGAAGGAGATTATGTTGAAAAATAAATAATAATAATTCCAAAAAAACGGTTCTTTTTATGTTAGGCCAGTTACTTTTGCCGTAAAACATGCGAGAGCACACATGTTATTCTATCTTTAAATACTTTTCCGATAACCTAAAATAAATTGAATTTTTAAAGTTATGCTTGAAGTTATTGGAGGTCTCTTATTTCTCTGTAAGTTAACAGGAAGAACATTACAATAAGTGTTGTGTACCACGGCTTTGAAATTTGTATCTTAGGGCGTGACAAAAAAAAACAGAATGCTTACCTAAACCACAGTTGTGATTCAATTGGAATGCTATTTGACATTTTGTATAGAGATAGTCGCAACCAAGAATTTTTTTAAGTTTCTCCTATAGTTTACTAGTCAATTTTTTTCCATTTTTCCTGATGCTTAATGAGAATATTTTATGTATCTCCTCCAACAGTTGTTCATTTAATCTTACTCCTTTTGCAGGAATATTGTTGTTTTCGATTCACAATTCCAAATTACCTTAAAAACAACATTCAGATCTTAAATAACAAATACCTTGTATTATTCCATATAACTACGAGGGAAGTTGGAAAAGTCACGGGTATACCCTCGTACCTATAAGCCTGTTAAACGTTCCAGAAATTTCTTAATAGATTCTTAAAGGTTAAGATTACAAAGATTCTGGAACAAGGTTGTATAATCCCTCAAACTAAATTTAGAATGGGTTTTCCACAGTAATGGTCACATTGGATATTGAAAAAGCATTTGACTCTGTATTACACAGTGGTTTTATATATAGGGTGATCTATCTAGAGGTATTTTTTTCCATATGTGTTTACGCGTGAGTTGCGTTAAACTTTATTTTTTTCCTTTTCAGTATTGTTTGCCATTTTATCATAGAAAGAGTAACCCCGCAACAACGTCTCCAAATTGTGCAACTGAATTATGAATATGAGAAACGAGTAGATACGCTGCTTTCGAACAACGGTTAATTCAGTGATGAGGCCCCTTTCTGGCTCAACGGCAACGTCAATAAATAAAATATCCTCATTTGGACTGAAGAGCAACCAGAATAGGTTCAAAAGCTGTCATTATACCCAGAGAAAACCATGGTTTGGTGCAGTTAATGAGCTGGTGGAATCATCGGTTCATATTTTTTCAAAAATGATGATGGCCGGAACGTAACCGTGGCTGGTGCTCGCTATGGTCCCTTGATATCGCACTTCTTGCTAACCGAAATTGAAGCCCGTAATCGTGACGGTATTTGGTTTGAACAGAACGGTGCCACTTGCCATACAGCTGCTTAAATAATGGATTTTTTGCTAGGTCATTTCAAAGAGCAGCTAATTTCAAGTTTTTGACTGGTGAGTTGGCCGCCTAGATCGTGTGATATCATGAGTTAAGACTTTTTTCTTTGGGGCCACGTAAATTCTAAAGTCTACGCTGACAAAGCAACTAAGATTCAGGGTTCGAAGCCAACATTACGCGTGTCATGAACGCCATACCGGTAGAAGTGCTCGAACGAGTCATCTAAAATTGGACCTTCGGAATGGACACGCTGAGACTTAGTGGCGGTTAACATTTGAAGGAAATTATATTTTAAAAATAAATGGCATAAAATGTCCTTTCGAATGAACAACAAAGATTCCACACTTGATTTAAATTTTTGTTTTGAAAAAGATACCTCTAGACTGATCACCCGATATAAAATGATTCAGTTAAAATCTCCCCTTTATCTTAAAAAATTATCTATGCTTTTTTGAGAAGCATGAATTTTTGTGTTTGTTTTAATAGCAGCTACTCTGATTTAGGGATAATTCCAGCAGGAGTCTCCCAAAGCTATGTCTTGGTGGCAACTTTGTATATCTTGTACTGCTCGGATATGACTAATTTATTTAGATGTGAATGTGCAATATATGTGACGCGCAAAATACGAGGGCGACCGCAAAAGTAACTGGCCTAAAATAAAAAGAGCCGTTTTTTGGAATTATTATTATTTAGTTATCAACATAATCTCCTTCCAACTCAATACACTTCATCAAACGTTTTTCCAGTTTTTTAATTCCATCCGAAAAATAAGATTTTTCAAGACCTTCAAAATATGTTTCAGTTTCAGCAATAACCTCGCTATTGGACGAACATTTTTTTGCCACCGAGAATTTTTTTTAAATTAGGAAACAAGAAATAATCAGAAGGAGCTAAATCTGGACTAAATGGTGGATGCGAAGCAATTTCAAATAGTAATTCGGCCAGTTTTTGTTGAGTTAAAAATGCAGTGTGTGAAGGAGCATTATCTTGATGAAAAATAACTTTTTTTTTCTAAATGCGGTCGTTTTATCTTGATTTCTTCACTCAGCCGATCCAATAATACACAATAATATTCACTATTTATAGTTTTTCCTTTCTCAAGATAATCAATAAATATTATACCCCTTGCATCCCAAAATACTGTGGCCATTACTTTTCCTGCTGACTTAACAGTTTTCGCCTTCTTGCTGGTAAACTTCAAGCTGGTAAACTTCTATACATTGTTTTGACTGTTCTTTGCATTTTCGGATGGAGTGATGGATCCATGTTTCATCAACAGTTATGAATCGGCGCAAGAACTCTATTGGATTACGCTGATAAATCGCTAAAAGCTCCTCGGATTTGGTCCAACGGACGATTTTCAGTTCCAGCGGCACCCATCTTGCGGATAGCTTTTTCATGTGGATTTCATCATGTAAAATACTCCAAACTTGTTTTTCGTGTATTTTAACAATAACAGCAGGTTCTCTGAGCTTTATTCGTCTATCTTTAGTCACTTCATTAAATATTTTTCTAATGTTTTCAATAGTAGTATCAGTTTTCGGTCTTCCGTTGTTCGCGTTGTTCATCTTCCGTACTTGAACGACCCATTTTAAATTGTTGAACGCAGGATTTCACGGTGGAGTATGATTCTGCAATTTCACCATGAACAGAATCCAATTCATCTTTGATTAATTGTGGCGTATAACCTTTCATATAAAAGTGTTTAATTACCGCACGAAACTCTTTATTTTCCATTTTTCAAAAATTATAAAACTTGTTTACTTCAATCACCTGTAACAAAGAAAATAATCATTAAATATTTCGGATATTTTGACAGATGGCTTATAAAAGATTGCTTTTAAAAAACAAAAAAAAAGTTGCTTGTAAAACAGAAAATGTGCCAGGCCAGTTAGTTTTGCGGTCGCCCTCGTAGAAAGGGACCTAAGGTTAAAAACCAGCTTTGTTCAGGAGAGCCATTCTAAAGATTAGGTCCCTTTCTATTTGCGCTTAGAATCGTCGACTTCACTTTCATAAAACGCGCATATCTCTGGTAGGGGACTTTTTTGGGGCATAGGATCGGTCTCATTCGATGCTCAGATGTTGTCCACATCAAAAAAAGAAAAATAATGAAAATTGATTTTTTTACCCGTAGGTCCCTTTCTGTTTGCGCTGTCACATATGCGGATGATACCTCTTAATTTTTCTCGCATGGATATGGACACAATATAGTAACTAAACTTCAATGAGCTTTAGATTCTCTATTAGATTACTTCCACAAGTTGAAGATAAAAATAAATCAGGACAAAACACAAGCTGTGTTTTTTAGCCGAAAACGCCATCCTTGTTTTTACCCATTAAATCAGTTGACAATGAATGGGATAGGTATATAATGAAGCGATAAAATTAAATATCTAGGCGTCTATCTGGATAAAATATTAATTTTTGATTTGCATATTGCACGAAAAATTCTGAAATTTTGTATTACAAGAAATATGTTATATCCGCATATAAAACGTGAGTATTGGTTATACAATATTACTGGCAAAAGTTATGTTACAGTTCAATATAGGGAGTATGCAAAAAAACATATAAAGAAATTAAAAATCTGCCAAAACAAATTATTGAAATTAATGTTGAATTTGCCATGGCACTTCTCCACCACACATGTACTTTACAAAAAAATAATAATATTTATTTAATTAAAGACAAAATCCACTCTTAACATGATAGGTTTAAATAACATTGTAGTACTTCATCAAATCCTCTTATCTCTAATCTATACCTGTAAGTCAAATCAACTGCATATCATTTCTGAAAATATATATCATTAACTATACTTTACATGTTATTGTTAAAAAGAAAATATTTAATAAGGACTGGTTGGCCCGAATGTGCTACGATTTTTTTGTGGGAAAATCTTCATGAGACTCCAAATGTTTCTGGATATGTCAAATTCTTACTGAATAAAAACCCTTCTCCTGCTTCATCCCTATTTCCCTGCGGACCTACCATACGGTATTACTCCGCGGGAGATCAGCCGTCGGGCTATTCTCGAATCAGCTGACCTATCTCATTCGCATTCTTTCGGGCTCGTTCTTCGGCCCGTATTTGCTTCTTCACACAAGTGATGAAGGTATTAACCGCTCGCTGCTCAGCTTCGTGTCGATCATGTTTTCTGCTGTCAGCCTTACGCAAATGTGGATCTCTTACAGGTTCTTATATCGCCGAACCGAGGGCACCAAAATGTCACGTGCTCGGCTGTTTCTTTATCGGTAATGCAAGCTGGACACATTGGGGATTTATCGTGCCCAAATCGATGCAGGTAGCACCTGTATCCTCCATGCCCAGAAAGAAATGGGGTCAGGTTGTAGTTGGTTTCTCCAAAGTACCACTTTTCTATATTAGGTATCAGCCTGAATGTCCAACGGCTTTTCGTTGTGCAGTGCCACCTACTTAGCCAGTTTTGCATTATTTTTTACAAATAATGCTCAGTTTTAATGGTTTCGCCGTTGAACTCTGGGGTCTTTCTTCGTCTCCTATAGATTGCTGACTGTTCTCTCGCTGTCAGGTCGATTGGTATCATGCCGGCCACCACTGCTCCCGCCTCTAATTATATTGTGCGGTATCTACTGCACACTCTGAGGCAGCATCTTCCTAGTATTGAGAGTATGTCCTTGCTAGCCTTACCTGAGACCCATATAGAATAACTGAGTTTGTTACCCGTGAAATCAGGTTTGTGCGGCTCTGTCGTGGTCCTCCTACGTTCGGTATCATTCTGGCTAGCGGATTTGAAACAGCGGTGGCCTTTTTGCACGTGTATTCCATATGGCAATTGTAGTTTAGTCAGCTTAGTTTAGTCCACCATATCGAGATATTTGATCGCCTTCTTCAATACTTTTTCTACACCTCCCACCTTTACCGTGATAACCTCCCGTTCTTTCTTGCCACTGATGAGGACAGCATTAGTCTTATGGTCTGCCAGCTCCAGGTTTACCGAGCTCAGCCATGATTTTGTAGTCCTTATTGCCTCGTTCGCATATATGTATCTGGACTTTCTCTTGCTTGGACTAGTATTGCAATATTGTCTGCGAACCCCACAATTGTCGCCTCCTCCGGTATTATTAGGTTGAACACTCAATCCTACATAATGTTCCACAAAAAGGGCCGTAAAACAGAGCAATGTGGTACTCCTGCCGTGGCATTGTACGATTATGTTCCATTGTCCGTCTCATACCACAGCGTTCGGTCGAAGAAAAAGTCCTTAATTATTTTTAACAAATAATCCGGAATGTTTAGTCTCCTCAGCGATGCGACAATGTGGTTCCAACCCGCTGAAGTAAAGGCGTGATAATGGTGCTGTATTTCCTCTTCGCACCTATACCCTGGATTGCACTTCCTGCCGTGTTGACTACAAAGCTTATAGCGTCTATGGAAGATCTCGCTTTTCGGAAGCCGTATTGTCTTCGAAGTAGACCGTTGACCTCCTCCACTGCGGTATTTTATCTATTATATGGGGTGATCCATCTAGAGGTCCATTTTTTTTCAATAAAAAAAATACTAAAATTCAAATCAAGTGTGGAATCTTTTTTATTCATTCGATGAAAATTTTATCCCATTTATTTTTTGAATATAATTTTGTATGTTTAGCTCGTTTGTTTAATTTCGGTCTGTTGCTTTTACACTTTGAACAGGGATTAACCAGCTCAAGACCTTTAAATAGAAGACAAGTTTTTAGCAAAATGGCAAAGTGACATTGATTTTCGATGGCTTTTATCATGATTTCGGGTCCGTGACAGTCCTCTTCAGAAAACTTTGATGCAATTGTTAAAAGTAAAACGAACTCTATAAGGCCAGGCTCTTCCCAAACGAATGAGAACTACTGTAAACCTTACTTTTCAAGTTTTCTTTACACAATTGCGCACGAAAATACAACTCACTCTTGCCACCACTACTGAGACTCCACATCGAGAGCCATTAATAGATTTCTTTTACAATGTGTGTGTGTGTTGTAAAAACCCTGCAAGCAATTCAGTAGTCGACTACGAAAATAACGCACTTGAAGTTAACTTTTATTACCTAACTATAAGCTAACTACAATGTAATGTAGAAATGCCCAAAACCAAGCATATTTTGTGCAATGAGTTTTTTTGGATTTTTTTCTGTTTTGAAGGGAATTTAACTGTTAACACCCTGCCGGCAACTCAACTAACTTTTAACGCACTTTAATCTGACTATTTCGCAACTAGCTGTGGTTGATGCTTAGATTACTTTTAGTGAAACCAACTGCCTATTTTAACATTGCGATGTCCTAGGCAGAAGTCAATTGTCCGGCACTGCATGGCATTTCAACTAACTTGAAGTTAGCTAAAAGTTAGCAAACTTATAGTACCTAAAAGGTAGCTAACTTATAGTTAGTTAACTAATAGTTAGCTATAAATTAATTACAATTTTGTTAGCTTTAAATTGACGTTATTTAACTCAATTATTACTTAATTAGGTTATGGTATGCTTTCTTAAATTATGCTACAAATTCGTTACCAGTTTAATTATCCTGTTATTTGCATAATTTACCAAAAATGTTCTCTTTTTGTTAAAGAATTTTACTTCCTTCTTCTATGGAAAATATTTGTAACCAAAGTCACAAGTAAAAAAAAAAAAAACAGATGTTTAGTAAAAGTACAAGAGCTTTTAAATAACGGTAGCCCGTCAATATTTATATCGATCTGTGGTAACCGTTTATGATGCTTGAAATTCTTGATAGTTGCTTTTTACACCAAAATGACAATAGAAACCAGGAAAAATATTTGTTAAGCTCAAACGCTCCCGTTTTCCAACAAATGAATTTGCACTTAAAGGCACATCTAAATTTTCTTCAACTAAAATATGCAATAACTCTTCGAAACACTCGCGAGATGGTTTATTTTTAAAGTAACAATCACCGATTTTTTCTTTTAATGTTTTTTTGTTGCACATTGTTCTTCGAAAGTATTATTAATACTAATATGTTCAATATCACTACCATCTGAAAACTGCACAACAGCAGAGGAGCAGGTGGTTTCTGATTCAGCTAAATTATGTGTAACAAGTCTATTTGAATACACTTCTTTTTCCTTTTTAAAAAGCCTTCTTAAATGTATCTTGCTTACACTTCTCATTGTGATGTATTTGGATCAAATAATTTCAATTAAATGCAGTCACAAAATGTAAGGGTTGCTTTTTTTAATATTTATGTTTTTATTTTTATTATTTTAATTAAATTGCACACTTTAAACACAATTAGCTGCACGCAACGAGCACAACTTTTCACTTTAAATCCACACAAAAATGACAAATATGTAAAACAAAATTGCGAATAGAAAAACAAAAGAAACAATTAATAACTGATTAGTTGACTATGTCAACTTGTACACGGCACACAAGTTGACATAGTCAACTAAACTCGCATAGAAGCAGTGTGCAGCCACGAAAATCAATGTCACTTTGCCATTCTGTTAAAAACTTGTCTTCTATTTAAATATACATGCAAGAGGTCTTGAGCCGGTTAATCCCTGTTCAAAGAATATAATTTCCTTCAAATGTTGGCAGCAACTACGCCTCAGGGTGTCCATTCTGAGGGTGCAATTTTGGAGGACTCATTCGAGCATTTTGACCGGTATGGCGTGAATGACACGCGTAATGTTGGCTTCCAAGACCTGAATCCTAGCTGTGTTCTAAGCCTAGACTTTGGACTTTCCGTAGCTCCAAAGAAAAAAGTCTTAAGGTGTGATATCACACGATCTATGTGGCCAATTCACCGGTCCAAAATGTGAAATTAGCTGCTCTTTGAAATTACCTCTCACTAGATCCATTGTTTGACCAGGTGCATGGCAAGTGGCACCGTCCTGTTAAAGCAAAATGTTGTCAAGAATAAGGGCTTCAATTTCAGGTAGTAAAAAGTCCGCTATGATAGATCAATAGCGAGCACCATTAAAAGTAACATTTCGACCATCATCATTTTTGAAAAAATATAGACCGTTCCATAAACCGCACCAAACCGTAGTTTTTTTCTGGATATAATGGCACCTTTGAACAGTAGCATAGCGCTATCTAGAGAAACTTTAAAAAAAAGGAAAAGCACACCCTGAAAGTTTTGGCCAAAACAGAAGGGGACAAGAACATTTTACTCAGTTAAAGTCTTACAAAAAAGTTATTAAATTTTGACACTAGATCTTCAGTACAAACCTTAGCACAGCGCCATCTTGAGAGCTTTAACAACAGATAGATAGATAGCAAAAAAAAAAACAATAGATAACAAATGTTATCTATTGTTTTTTTAAGTAACTAAGGAGAAGACAAAAGTTAAAGTTTTTAAAAAGGAATATGATGTTTAAACTAGCTCTTCAATTTTGTTTATTGACGTTGCCGTTGCGCCAGAAATGGGCCTTATCGCTGAACACAATTTTAGTCGAAAACAGCGGATCTTCTTGTTTTCCGCCGAACGCTCATTTCCATATTACAGTCGCCAACATTTGAAGGAAATTATATTCAAAAATTAAATGGCATAAAATGTCCTTTCGTATGAACAATAAAGATTCCACACTTGATGTGAATTTAAGAGTTTTTTTATTTGGAAAATTACCTCTAGATGTATCACCCTATATATTAGCCGCCCCAGACATTTGCTAATGGTATCCAGAAGGCATGTTGGTCTATATGACGGGGGTTCACCGAGCAACGCATGTATGGCTGCATGTACAACACACACACTCTGTGCTTTTGCATCTGTGGTTTTCAACGAAGACCCATGCGAAACGGAATTGGTGGAAATGATATTGCGCGTGAAAGATTGCACTACGCACAGTTCGAAGACTATAGGCTAGTGGTAATTCTCAGTAATACATACACGCAGAAAAAAAGTATGGTTGGGGTGACAATATTCGAAGAGGATCATACTATTGTTGGGTATATGGTTGTGACACAACAATATTATGATCCTCACAACAATAGTATGATTCACACATAACCATACTATGATCCGCACAACCATAGCATGATTCACACATAACCATACTATGATCCCCACAACCATAGTATGATCCTCACAACCATAGTATATTTCTCAAACAACCATAGTATGATCCTCACAACCATAGTATGACTCACACGCAACCATACTATGATCCCCAGAAATATAGTATGATTCACACTCAACCATACTATGATCCCCAATATTATTTATTAGGATTGGTTATTGTTGTTATCTAAAAATAGAGGTTTTTATTAAATGTTTTTATTAAATTAAATTGCATTACTATTAGTTCATAGCCAGAATTGAAGCCATGTTTTTATTAAACATTTCATTCAAGAAACAAAAATATACATTCCAATACTTTAAGTTGCCAGCAGGGGTGAATGCTACTTCACCATCCGTAGACACCAAGTACACGCAGAAAAAAAGTATGGTTGGGGTGACAATATTCGAAGAGGATCATACTATTGTTGGGTATATGGTTGTCACACAACAATATTATGATCCTCACAACAATAGTATGATTCACGCATAACCATACTATGATCCCCACAACCATAGTATGATTCACACTCAACCATACTATCATCTTCACAACCATAGTATCATCCTCACAACCATAGTATGATTCACACACAACCATACTATGATTCTCACAACCATAGTATGATTCACACTCAACCATACTATTATATCCACAACCATATTATGATCCTCACATCCATAGTATGTTCCTTATACAACCATAGTATGATTCACACGCAACCATACTATGATCCCCACAACCATAGTATGATTCACACTCAACCATACTATAATCCCCAAAATTATTAATTAGGATTGGTTATTGTTGTTATTCAATAAAACAAACGAGCTAAACAATAAAGATTTTTATTAAGTACTCGTTTGTTATTTTAAAATGCATTACCATTAGTTCATAGCCAGATTTGATGCCATGTTTTTATTAAAAATTTCATTCAAGAAACAAAAATATATATTCCAACGGTCAAAAATACTTGTAGTTGCCAGCAGGGGTGAATGTTACTTCACCATGCGTAGACACCAAGTAACGAATGTGATTTTACCATGATCAATGGCTATATACTTAAGTGCAGGCAGATTTTAAATAAACGAGAACCAGTCGGTATTAGAGTATTTCACCGAACAAAGAAAACACAATAAAAATCCCTTGAACTACATTCCGATTGTTGTTGTTTTTTTAATGGACGCAACCACTCACTGTATCGTGTGTATGTGTTTTTTTGTGTATCAAAAAAAATACGCACACACAAAAATGTATGCTCTATAAAACCTGTTTTGTTATGTTCATAGTCGCAACCATACAGTATGATTGCCGTAATCATATTATTGTTAACATAAATTTTTGAACAACAATATTTTTGTTGCACCAACCATGTTTATATGGTTGCTACAACCATATTTTCATTTCTAAATTTGGCAATAATACTATTGTTACATTTCAACAATAGCAATATTGTCGCAATCATACTATTGTCAAAATAATATTCAAAAAACAATACTATGGTTGCGACGAACATGCTTTTATTGTAGAGAACATATTAGTGTTACGGTGACCATAGTGTAACCATATCTTTTCTCTGCGTGTAACGAATGTGATTAAACCATGATCAATGGCTATATACTTAAGTGCAGGCAGATTTTAAATAAACGAGATTAGAGTATTTCACCAAACAAACTAAACACAATAAAAATCCCTCGAACTACCTTCCGATTGTTGTTGTCTTTTTTAATGGACAGCAACCATTCACTGTATCGTGTGTATGTGTTTTTTTTGTATATCAAAAAAACATACGCACACACATACATGTGTGCTCTACAAAACCTGTTTTGCTATGTTCATAGTCACAACCATACTGTATTATTGCCGTAATCATATTTTTGTTAACGTAAATTTTAAACAACAATACTTTTGTTGCACCAACCATGTTTATATGGTTGCTACAACCATATTTTCAGTTCTAAATTTGGCAATAATACTATTGTTACATTTCAACAATAGCAATATTGTCGCAATCATACTATTGTCAAAATAAAATTCAAAAAACAATACTATGGTTGCGACGAACATGCTTTTATTGGAGAGAACATATTATTGTTGCGGTGACCATAGTGTAACCAAATCTTTTCTCTGCGTGTATGAGTCTATCGTATTAGTCATTTGATTTGTTGCCGAAGTAATCGTTGACAACGACTGCTAAAGAAAACCATTGGCGGGTTTAGAATCGCTGTACTGTCTGTCAGGCCACCAAGCCCATATATTTCACCAATTTTTTACGTTGATTATGAAAAAGAAACAACAAAAAAGGTCTCGAATCAGAATAAAAACTGTTCAAGTCAAAATAATTAACTTTTGAAACAGTTACTGTCCTCTGAAATATTATATTTTTTTGTTACGTTAAAAATTATACAACTCTTGAAAAGAAAATGTTTTAGATACAAAGTTGTATGATGCAACTAAAACTCTGTGAACTTGTGTGATATCTAATTGGTCTAGCTGATAGGTTCACTTTAAAAAAATTCAGTTTATCATAGCATTCTGTTAAGACATTGCAAGATATAATATTCTGAAGGCAGTGAATCGTATCACACCTGGATTGAGTCTTCAATGGTACAACAAATTATACAATTATAACATGTTTTCCATCAGTTATGGGCACTAGAGTCCCAAGAATCTATCACCAGAAAAAGAATGAAATAAGCTTTAAACTTAAATATGGTTTCTCATCATACTAACAAAATCTTAAAGTCTTAGATATTCTTCTTCCAGTGTTTTATTTAATAAGCCACCAATGCAAAGGCCACCTAAAATTCCACCTTAGACCAAATTCCACCATAATTTATATCTCGCCTTAGAGAGTAATGTACACGTGTATTTTTTGAGATTTTTATGGCCTTTATAAATTTCTTACTTGCCAAATTTATATATGTACGGTACTCGTTTATGCGTATGTCTGCATTCGCATATTGTTATGGTAAATTAACAAAATAAGATTTATAGATCAGATTTGCGTTTCACTGCTCCATCTCCAGAGCGTTTCACTTCAATACGCACCGACAGATTTTTTGCTTCGGTTTTCTTGTGGTGGCGAATGTGTGGTGGCATCGTTAAGCAAATTGCAAACATATTTTAATAGTCAGCATGACGTTCCATCCATCCAGCGATCCGACAAAATTTCGTAGGACACATCGTCGGCAACAGCAACCGAGTGTGGCAGCAAAAACAGAGCAAATCCGATTAGAGGGCATTTGGCATCAAGACAATGAAGGAGGCAAAATTGATGGAAATAAAAATGCGCATTACCTCGATTTATTTCTTGCTTGCCTGCTTTTCTTTCGTAGAGAAAAACGATGAATTGATTATGTGCTCATTACGGAATTTGTGATGGTCGAAAATCGAGGAAACGCGTGAGTGTGAGTCAGGAAAAGCGAAATTAAATTAATTGTCGATCATAGGAAAGACGAAGGCTTAACGTTGAGATAAATAACACGTGTCATTGTGAGACAATGAACGTTATAGCAGCAGGTATTAGTGGTAATTACATTAAAGGAGTGACCTTCAAGAATCTTTCAGGGGTTTTGTAATGTAATGCTGTATTTGTATTGTAGTAAAACTCTTCTTTTTATTTCAATAAAACGAATGCGAATCTGTAAGTAGAAATTTCTAAAAACGTTAAAGGATTTTCTTCTTGCTGTAGAAAATAAGGAAACGCTTCTATTATCAGCTTTGAAAGATTTTATCGCTTTAACTTTTACACCTCAAAATCGACTTCGAATTCTAAAGATATCGTGATAAGGCTACAAAGCCCACAGTCCGAATTTCGAATATTATGTGTTTGTGAGAATCGAATCAGATAATAAAAAGTATTTCTTTTTATTATTTAACAAAAAAAACCTTAAAAGTAAAAGTTAAGAAAAAGTCCTAAATTTTAAATTTAGGCGAAAATGATTTTAGACGTAGTGTAACTTTTATTCTCATGCCAAAATCTTTCGACAAATCGATGGCACAATATCGACAAATTTTTGTTTTTACAAATTAACCCAGTTCTTTATGTGTCAACATTTTCAGCTATTTGGGTCCCAAAAGTGTTTGCCACACCTTTTCTTTCCCCATTCGGGAATACAATGAATGCAGATTTTACACTGAGCTGTCAAGTGATTCTTGCTATATAAGTATATGTGACAGCGCATAGAGAAAGGGACCTAAGGTAAAAAAATCAATTTTAATTTTTTTTCTTTTTTTGATGTGGACAACATCTGAGCATCGAATGAGACAAATCCCATGTCCCAAAAGTGTTCCCTCCCAGTGATATGCGCGTTTTATGAAAGTGAAGTCGACGATTCTACACCAAAGATACACGTATTTAAATCTTTAAAATGGATATCCTGAACAAAACTGGTTTTTACCCTTAGGTCCCTTTCTATTTTGCGCGTCACATATATGGCTATTCCTCAATCAAAGCTTTAATAAAAAATGTTCCATCTAAAAGGCACTATGAACAGGGATTAAACCGGCTCAAGACCTCTTGCTTCTATATTTAAATAGAAGACAAGTTTTTAACAAAATGGCAAAGTGGCATTGAATTTCGTGGCTGCACACTACTTTTATCATGATTTCGGGCCCGTGACAACCCTCTTCAGAAAGCCTTACTGCAATTGTTGAAAGTAAAACCGAAGTCTATAAGGCCAGGCTCTCCCCAAAAACTTGTCTTCTATTTAAATATAGAAGCAAGAGGTCTTGACCCGGTTTAATCCCTGTTCAATGTGTAAAAGCAACAGACCGAAAAAAAAACGAGCTAAAAGGCACTATGTTTTTTGTAAATAAATCAAAAAGCTTTCAGAGAATTATCTTATTATATTTGAGTATAATAATAGGATCTTTAAAACAAAATATCGGTCAAATGCTCGCCACTGCCTCGGTAGTACTTTTATCGTGCGAGTTTCGTTAATGTGACAAATTATCTCCTCCTTTAGCTCTTGGATTTTTCGCGCTAAAGATCCATTGTTTCGTTGGCTGTGTGGCAAGTGGCAGTATACTGTTGGAACCACATATTGTCCAGGTTCATATCCTCAAGTTCATTGCTTGGCCGGCCTCATGACGCCGTCAGCCCATAAACCGCTCCAAATTGTCATACCAACTGAAAACAGGGGTTTGGACCCCTACGGATGGGCATAATTAAAAACAAATTTTAAAATATATGTATGTCATATTTGAATTTGTGAGCAAATTTAATTGTTTTAGGTGAAGTCAGTTGAACATGTACTTATATGTGTGTGCTACATCTAAATCAGAGTAGACATTCTCCTAATAACAGCGCTCGTTCTTGGCACAAGGAATTTCTTTGTGCCAAATTTCATCATGATTGGCTGTAATATGTGATTTCTAAAGCTAAAAACAGAAAATCGTATAAACAGGTGCGGGGGAGCTATATTTAAAGCACAATCGGGTTTCTTCCGTTTCAAGTTTAGTCCAAAAATTGACAAGTCCAAAGTTGGGATGCAATATATGGCTACTAGAAATAAAAAAAGAAATCGGCAGAACATATGTGTGTGGGAACTATATACAAATCTGAATCAATTTTCTGCAATTTCAATATCGTCCTTCCTTGGCCCGAAAAACGGACTTGTGTAAAGATTGGTTGCATGATGCAGCTACTCGATCTTAAAACATACAAAATGCATTTGCTCCAAAGGGTAAATGCATTTTAAAGAAAAGTTTTCACATGACTTAGAGATTAATCACTTACTCGTAAAGTCACCTGCTTTTACGAGGTGTAAATTCCGCCTCTGAAAAATTGTTAGATTTTCTTACCCGAAATTAAACCAGGGTTTACAGGTATGAGAGTAGTGCACAGTAACTAAACACCACAACTCGGCGGCAATTTCAATTTTCGTTACTTATCTAAATATCCACTTACTTAAAGTAATTCCCTAGCTTTCGGTTCAGATTAACAGGCCAAACAAATTTTCTTACAAATGTGAATATAAAAGACATTTTATCTTGGTCTTGCCCATTTGTCATTGGGCTCTGGGGCACTATGGGCCTATTCTCAATGTTTCGCAAACATATGGGTATCCGAAAACTGTGAAAATGTCTCTTAAATCTCTCTCTCTCAAAAAAATCGTCCGGTGTTTAATCAATTATAATTAATTGTATGATATTTCTTCATAAATACGAATTTATACGAATTTATTCATGATTCGACTTGATTAGAAGTTTTGGCCCCTGGCTCTTAGCTCTATAAGAAGCCGAAAATAGGCCTATTTAGATCCATAAATCGGCCCCTTTCTGCAATAGACATATCCGTACTCAAATCAATTAGGTTTCTTTACAAGTCTGAATAGAACATTAGGTTTACGATTGGAGGAATTTAAGGCCGCGATTATATGATTTGACACAGTCGGATTTTTCTCATTAAAAAAAAATTGTGCACGTCTATAGGCCAAGAACAATTTAAGAGTTAATCGATGAGATAATTCAGCACATTAACGACATTGAACCACCATTAGGTCTTAGAGTCATTGGGAATATAGACCATCAGAAAGAGGTATGCCACCAAAGCATTCGGCAGATATTTTGTTTCACACATAATTGTAATCTACCCGTCTTTATGTTTTATTTACAATTAACATCGTGCATTTAAGTTGGACAATCTTTGACCCATGGGTGTAGCCTGAGAAACCTTGGAGCGGTTTCCCTAAATCCCACGCCGCTCTTTCGCGAAAAATACTAGTTGACATTTTTGTGAAGTTAAGTAGATTATCCGACCCTTCCGATTAAGAGCCGGTACTGTAAGGATTTATAACGATTATTATTTTTTATTAACCCATTTTTTGTCTTATCGGCTGTATCGGCAAGCAAAATAGTTACTATTGAACCAAAAATTGTGGAATTGTATCTGAACGGATTTAGTATATGTGACGCGTAAAATAGAAAGGGACCTAAGGGTAAAAAACAGTTTTGTTCAGGAGAGCCATTTTAAAGATTTAAATACGTGTATCTTTGGTGCACCATCACTTTCATAAAACGCGCATATCTCTGGGAGGGAACACTTTTGGGGCATGGGATTGGTCACATTCGATGCTCAGATGTTGTCCACATCAAAAAAAAGGGAAAATTGATTTTTTTTACCCTTAGGCCCCTTTCTCTATGCGCTGTCACATATATCTTTTTTTAAATTTCTTCCCTCGTATACAGGAGTGGTTTATATTTAGTATTACCATCGATTCCAAATATTACAAAATATATTTATAATATTCGCTTTTTGTTATGGGATTGACATGCGTTAAAGAAATGAATGTTTTTCTGCCATTTCTTTAACTTTTCTAATTTTTCTCGGTCTTTCGATACCCAGCTATTTTCTAAAATGTCCCCGCCCTTGGACAGTGTGTATTAAATTCATGGCATACCGACTACTGAGTGATTTGCTATCACGTTTTTAATTAAAATAAAATATATGTATTTTGTGCTGTGAAAAATGTGACGGCAATATTGATATTTATGCTACAGTTTCTGATTACTTCTGCACATTGTTTTCTGCGCGTTTTTTTTTGAGACACAATATTGTTTCAATTTTTGCAGTATTTGCGTTTTAAAACATTTGTCATTTATAAGTTACACTGACAAATACATATTTACACAAACACACTTGCGGACTCGCATATGGCAAGGAAACCCACATAAACGAATGCAGATACAAGGATATTAACAGGCAACTGTGAAGAGGATTTTACAAATGTGTCACTGTGAGAAAATCTAATTAAAAGCGAATGTCATCAAAGGCTGCTTTAATGGCATTCACGCCGTCACACACGCACACACATACGAGACAAGTAACAAAACGCAAATTACACACATACTCACACAGCCGCACATGGTGGGGTTCCTCATCAGTTTTTCCAGGCATAGAAAATTAAATACAAAAGTCATGTGGACCAAAGGGTCGGTAAGAGATCTATTTTCTGTTGCTGGGGGTTTAATTACACTTTAACTTCTGTCATTGTCTTTTTTTCGGTTTTGAAAATTGCATATTTGTTTAGACTGTCAAATGTTTATGGGATGAAATGTAAATGACTTTAACTTTTTGTAAATTATATATTTGCCAAAATTTATCATTTGTTGCATCAACTTTCGTCAATTGCTTACTACGACGTGAAGGATCGGTGACCACATCTTCGGTTAATCTTAATCTCAACAAGTTATAAGTAAAATAGTTAAAGGCGGTTATGGCTGACTATATGTTTCCCTACACCACAATGTTAAACAGAACATTCTAAGTTTAAGGAGCTTGAGCAAAAACAGAAAAAATGTGTTTTTGGCTCTTTGTTTAAAGTTGGAAGAATTTAAGCACAATCGGACTTAGCTTCCGACTTTGAGAGCGGCAAACCCACATATCGGCCCCAAAATGTCTATTTGTCTTAGGCTAAACGAATGCATGGGTCAAGTGGGAATGAGTTATAGGGGTTTCCCATAGCATATTTTAGCAAGTTTGGATATAATTATTAGACCAAGAATAAAGTTCACATGTGACTTTTAGACCCACAATACCTTACATCACACCCCTGTATGGGGTATATTCGGAAACATAAACATGCCATAATTTCTATTACTTTCGCTATGAATTATAGGATTTCGGTTTTATTAGCAAGGACTATAAATTTAAGCGGATTGAACAAAAAGAACGGTTTTAATTTATGAATTACCAATTTCATTCAAAATTAAAGTAGAAAGGGGGAAGGACTCAGACTACGGCATTCACAAAAATGTAAGTGAGAGAAAAGTGATGCATTAATAAAAAGTGACATGAAATCGATGTAAGAAATTGCAATAAGTATAATTTGTTCCAAAATAAGTATATTTAATTACCAGGACTGCTATACTTATATATATTTCTGGCCTAATTATGGCCATTATGTTAAAAACTTGTTTTCTATTTAAATAAAGAAGCAAGAGGTCTTGAGCCGGTTAATCCCTGTTCAATGTGTAAAAGCAACAGACCGAAATAAAACAAACGAGCTGAACAAAATGCTTATATTTATCATCAAAAATGATTTTATTGTTTTTCAAAGTATTCTCTCTTTTGCATGCGCTCAAACCAATTGTCGAAGCACTTTTCCACTCCGATTGAGACACCTCCAAAACACAATTTTTGAACGCTTCAACAGCATCTTCTTGGGACGAAAATCGTTGACCACGCATTTTTTCTTGATGTGCGCGAATAAAAAGAAGTCATTGTGTGCCTAGTCAGGGCTGTACGGCGGATGACCCATCAATTTGAAGTTTCTGCCGGTCACAAAGGCGCTGGTTTGAGCCGATGTGTGAGAGCTCGCATTGTAATGGTGCACAATGATTCGCCTTCTCTTGTTCGTTTTTCAAATTTCTCCGAAGACTTCAGACAAACAAATTGTGGTCCTAGGTTGCTAAAGCGGAATAGTCGCCACATGATCAGTTTTTCCGAAGAAACAGGCGACTATTTGCTTCGAAGTGCTTCTTCCACGAACCACTTTCGTTGGATTGGCTCGTCTTCGAAGACCCACACGGCCGATTGCTGTTTTGTTTCGGGCTCATACGCATAAATCTTCTGTGACGATCTTCTAAACGTCTTTCGAAGCACCGCGATCGTAAATCAAAATTTCTTTGCACCAATCGACACGAGCTTTTTTTTGAGCGATTGTCAAATTGTGCGGGATACAACGAGAACAAACCTTTTTTACGGCCAGGTGTTTACGCAATATCGAATGTATGCTGGTGAAAGAAATGCCCAAGGATGCCTCTATCAGATGTCACATGACGATCTTGCATTATCAGTTCATGCACGGCATCAATGTTCTCTGCCGCAACGTTTTTGGACGACCTTCGTCTTTGAGCGAGAGTCGGCCACGATTGAATTCATTAATCTAGTTTTTCACAGTGCTAAAGGATGGTGCTTCATCGCCATATAAAGACTAAAGTTCATCGGTGCACTTTTGTCGTGATAATTACGTCAAAAGTTGTGAAAAATGATCGCACGAAAATGTTCACGAGTTAATTCTATATTTTTGCCAAACTGATTTTTTCAAGTCGCTGTAAACAGCACAAATCATGGTCGTACGTCAAAACGTTCTGAGTACGTTTATGCCAAACAATGTCAAAGTTTTCAATGAAAATGACAGATAGCGCCAGGCAACACTAATTGTTTCCGAGGTCAGAAATATATATAGCAACCCTCTTAAGTATTTTTTTTTTTGATAACGGATGATCAATCTATAGGAATTTTTTCAATTGGGTTTTATTTCACCTGAATTTTTTTTTCATTTCAGGTTTGTTTGTCATTTCATTATGAAAAGCCATAAACTTCTTTCTGCGTGTCGCTGTTTCAGTGTTTGGGCTTTTCAAAAGCTTGCAGAATATCCGCTGTTTTCTACAAAAATTTGTGTCCACTTCTGACTAAACGCAACGTCAATAAACAAAATTGTCGCATTTAAGCTGAAGAGCAATTAGAAGAGGTTCATGAGTTCAAGAGGTGCCATTTTACCAGAGAAAACAGATTTTGGTGTGGTTTGTGTGCTGGTGGAATCATCGGTCCAAATTTTTTTCAAAAATGACGATGGCCGGAACGTAACCGAATGGTAAATGGTGCTCGATATCACGCCATGATATCTGATTTTTTGATTTTTTAACGTAAGCCTTACGTTATAATTAACCTCTAGACTTTTTTCTTACGCAAAGTCCAAAGTCCATGCTGACAATCCAGCTACGATTCAGGGTTTGGAAGCCAACCTTACGCGTGTCATTAACGTCATATTGGTTGAAATGTTCGTACGAGTCATCCAAAATTGGACCCTCAGAATTAACACCCTAAAGCGTAGTTGCGGCCAGCATTTGAAGGAAATTGTATTCAAAAAACAAATGACATAAAATTTCCTTTCGAATGCACAATAAAGATTCCACACTTGATTTGAATTTCTGTATTTTTTTATTTTAAAAAAAATATTTCTAGATTGATAACCCGATATATGCAGTACAACGATCCAACACATTCTTCGACAATTGCAAATACGTGGTTGGATCTGAATAACAAAGCGGTATTACATTGGCCATCGCAATGCCCGAACCTTAATCCGATAACACATTGTAAGGCATCTTAAAGAACACAAGCTGCAGAAATCTTAAAATGAAAAGAATTTGCGTGGAATTCTATTTCTCTTAAATGTGTTCAAAACTTGCAGACTCTGTACCAGGTAGATGTAAAAAAGTAATTAGCGCAAATGGGTCTACCACTAAATATTACTAGGATTTCTACATATATTTCTGGCCTAGGCAACATTAAGTGTTACCTGGCGCCATCTGACATTTCCATTGGAAAGTTTGACATTTTTTAGCATAAACGTTCTCAGAACGTTTTGACGTACGACCATCATTTGTTTACAGTGACTCGAAAACGTCAATTTGGCAAAAAAAAATGGAACTAACTCTTGAACATTTTCGTGCGATCATTTTTCACAACTTTCGACACGAATTATCACGACTAGAGTGCATCGATGAACTTACATTTTTCTATGAAGATGAAGCACCATCCTATAGTGCAAGACCGTCATGCGACATACCGTGAGATAGAGGCATCCTTGGGAATTTCTTCCACCAGCTCACATTCTACTTATATATTGCATGAACAACTGGCCGTAAAAAAGGTTTGTTCTCGTTGGATCCCGCACAATTTGACAATCACTCAAAAAAGGGCTTGTGTCGATTGGTGCAAAGAAATTTTAAAAAAAATACGAACGCGGTGCTCAAAAGACGGTTACAAGATCTTCGCAGGTGACGAATCATGGATCGAAACAAAACAGCAATCGACTGTGTGGGTCTTCGAAGACGGTCCAAATCCAATGAAAGTTGTTCGAAGCAAATGGTCGCCTGTTTCTTCGGCAAAACTGGTAATGTGGCGACTGTTTCGCTTGAGCAACGTATGATGGTCAATTCTGAGTGGTACACCACAATTTGTTTGCCTGAAGTCTTCGGAGAAATCGAAAAATGAACAAGAGAAGACGAATCAGTGTGCACTATGACAATGCGAGCTCTCACATATCGGCTTAAACCAGCGCCTTTTTGACCGACCAAAACGTGGTATTGATAGGTCATCCGCGGTACAGCCCTGACGCACATCAAGATAAAAATGCGTGGTCAAAGATTTTCGTCGCTAGAAGATGCTGTTGAAGCGTTCAAAAACCATGTTTTGGAGGTATTTCAATCGGAGTGACAATTGGTTTGGGCGCATGCAAAAGTGTATAAATAATGCCGGAGAGTACTTTGAAAAGCAATAAAACCGTTTTTGAAGATAAATATTCGCATTTTCATTATTAGGCCTGAAATATATATAGCATATTTTTTGTTTAATATTATTATTTTTTTTATCTTTTGATTAAAATAAACGTTTTAATTATTTTTTCCAACGTACATTCTTAAAAGATTCTTAGTTAATCCTAAGCACTTATATAGAACTTTAAGTTTTAAAATTAACGGAACTGAAATTATTTCTTTGTAAGAAAACAATGTAATAACAAAACTAAAGAAAAAACCTCGTTCTTATTATTTTTTCCTACACGGTTAATGGGGTGTACCTTAAATATTTTTAGGTGTTGCATTTATCGGGTGATCAGTCTAGAGGTATTTTTTTTCAAAACAAATATTCAAATCAATGTGGAATTTTTGTTGTTCATTCAAAGGACATTTTATGCCATTTATTTTTTAAAATAAAATATTCTCAAAGCATATTTAAACGAAGAAAAATTGCAATCATACAGTTGATTGCCGTAATCATATCATTGTTAACATAAAACGCCAAAACACAATACTTTTGTCGCACCAACCATATTTATATTGTTGCTATAACTATATTTTCATTTTTAAATTTGGCAATAATACTATTGTTACATTTCAACATTGTTAAAACCAAATTCAGTTAACAATGCTATGCTTAATTGGGGGATGTTCATGTGGACGACCTTTGGTTCCAACAAGACGGCGCTACATGCCATAGACCCAACAAAACAATCAATTTTTTGAAGGAGAGTTTTGGTGAGGGTATTATCTCGCATTGTAAAACTGTGGCATGGACTCCGAGATCGAGCGATTTAACACCGCTGGACTATTTTTGTGAGGTTATGTGAAGTCGGTTTTCTACGCAGATAAGCCCGACACAATTAACGCCCAGGAAAGAATATTCGGCGTGTCATTGCTGAGATACGACCCCAAATGCTGCAAAAAAGTAGTCGATAGTTAGAATCTCGTACTAAAGCTCAATTCTTGGGTATAACATTAAATTATATGCATTTTCTTTCTTCTTGAAAACCACACGTCCAAAAAATCCTTTTACTTCATATTTTAAACTTAAGTCTACGGTACACAATGTGAGTTTGTTATGCATGTACTTATATCTGTTTGAACCAGTGTAAACGTTTGCCCAGAATCTACCATTTTGTTCTCACTTTAATTGTATGTTATACTAGTAGCTCGTGCTTATTATAATGACCATATTTTCCTCAACGCAACTTTAGAGGAAGTCATCACATGATTCTGTTTAATTAACAACAGCCCGTCATCATCGTCGTCGTCGTCCCGTCGTCGTCGTCGCCAACAACCTCATTCATCGCCATCGTAAACATGTCATCATAGTTTTCATTTATAATTTCCATAATTTATAATTATTTTCTAACTTTTCACTACTCAAGACAGCTGAAATGTTATCTAATATGGGTAGAAAAAAAAGATATAAACAGTATAATTACGAATGGAAAGGAAAGCTTCAAGGAAGAACGGCCAGATTTGAGAGAGGACAATAGTTTGTATAAGTATACTAATGAAATATTACTACTTTAACTTAAACCAAATTTACATACAAACGCTAATGTTCAATGAAAGCAGTAAGCGCAATATGGTATCGGACATTCTTTGAAATATAGTTAGAACAAAGTTAAATATATAATTAAAATAATGATATACTCGTAACTTCATGGACTGAAAAATTCAGGTCAAGTGATTATTTTAACAATTCAGGATAATTTTTATCAACTGGGGATGCTAAAAAAACGTACAAGGTTTGCCAGATTCTAATGAAGCATCTGCTGAAATCAACAATTTTAAAGTAAAAACACCTATCAGAAAAGAATGAAGTGCAACTTCGTCATAACGCAATGTGGTATCGGACATTCTTTGAAATTCAGGAACAAATTTTAGGTTAAGAGCTTGTTTAAAAATTTAGGAAAATTATTATCACCTAAGGATGCTAAAGACACTAGCAAAGTTTGCCAGATTATCATGACGCTTCTGCTAAAATAAACAATTTTAAAGTAAAAAATTCTAGCAGAGAAGAACAGACTGCAACTTCGTCATAACTTTAGGCGTTTGTGCTTTAGGCGTTATGACCGAGCGTTTCGGCATTCAATCGAAGGTGTACCTGTTATATGTCTGGACAAAGTTACAAAAATCTGGACTAAGTATACCAACTAGGAAAGAGATTTTTTATTGTACCTTATAAGAAACTCTCGACACACATCGAACAGGCACACTTGTTTGAAAAGGGTGCACAAAATCCCCAAACTACGTTTGGCTATTATTGATTTATATATTTTCTTTGGAAACTCCGGCTATATCTTCCAAATCGTTTGGCTATTATTGATTTATATATTTTCTTTGGAAACTCCGGCTATATCTTCCAAATCGTTCTTCTTTCGCTGATCCTCAGATATATGCTATTATAATAAGCCAACAGGCTTTCAATGGAACCCGAAATCCAAAACGGATGACAACGATTTTAACCTAACCTTCCATGATTGTCGCTGCTACCTATTAATTGGCCTGGCCTGCATAAGAAAGGATTTTTGTGCACTTTAATGAAATTTCCTCTTGCATATGAATTTGAAATAATTTAACAATTTGGTTCAACAGGAGGCCTTATCTCTTAGGCCCCAGTACTGCCAATACTATACAAAGAGCTAAGTCGGTTGACAATTGTTCAGACTACAAAAACTCTGTTGACTGTTTCATAAAGCTGTGATAATACTTTACGATAGTACAACCTTTAGGTTGTACTAATGGAATTGAGTGTAAATAATCAGTTGTTAGAACCCCGTGATGTGGCAACTAATAGTTTTGTACAGAAATGTTCATTGAAACTAACAAATGGTAACATAAACTCCCACTAAAAACCGAAAATATAAAAACTAAAGCAAATATTTAATAGGGATGGATCCTTAATAATTTTTATTATTACCGATATTTTGAAAGAAATAAAATATTACGGTCTAAGTGGCAAATAAAACATGTTCCTACTGATAGTAAATAAAATACAATACAAATATGTTCCTTTGAATGCAAAGCTGAGCTGGAAAAGCAGATCAATTGCTGAAACTGAACAATTTAATTTTATTCTTGATTTAACTAAAACATTACGTGACGTAGCTTAATTGACCGTTAGTAAAATTCAAACCTTGGAAAAGAGATATTTTCCATCTACTCTTTTCTTTTTTATGTCTGACGTTCCCTGTAATGAAATTCCAGTATGCGTACCATAAGTCGGTTGCACTGACAAAAAAAGGTTGTGACAACGAAGCTGCGCTCTGTGTCTACAGACAGAGAAACTATCGGTTGCCAATCGGTTTGGACTACGAAAATTCTGTTGGGCAAAAAAACTTTTAGTTCCAATTACCAAATGTTAAAAGTCGTAATGGAAATTCTATTTCATTCATAAGATTAAAGCTGTAAAAATAATATGGTACAGATAACCAACTAGTCATTTGTTCTAATGCAAAGGAGTGTAGATAATCGGTTGTTACGTGCTACCAAACATTGGTAATGCCAACAAATAGTTTCGTTCTTAGAACCATCTAACCCTAATATATGAAGCATAAAAAAGAAAAATAGTGGACTATTCGTAAGTTCAAGCTTTAATACCCTCAATCATAGATTGCATTGAAGTAAGGCATAGACAGGATTGAGGTATTTGATTGTTGGAGTGGCTCCACACTTGTCAAATCGCAAAATTCAAATCCTTACAATGTCCTACTGTATTTGAGTTCCCGTATGCCAATGTTCGAAAGGGCTTTTTGCATTTGGGTCAATAACTTAAAATAAGTCAAATCTTAAAATTAAATATTTAGACCCGTGGCGAAACATTATTGTCGGAAATATCCATATATCGATAGTTCAATCAGGCCGATTTTTGAGCCCGTTCGGTCCCATAGCACGAAATGGTCAATCTAACGGTATAAAATTAATATCTTGAAGAATAATGAGGCATCTACCCTCAAATTCGGTATGAATACTTAATATTATTGAAGCTTTAATGGGACGGAAAATGTTCCATATTGGTTTATGTTTCAATAGAGTTCTTATGGAGTGGTTCTTAAAAATAAAAAAGTCTGAAAATGTTTGACTCGTTCCCATTTATGCCATTTAAACCAGTCAAAATCGCTGGTTAACCTAAACTGATTTTAATTTGCAATAGTTCATTGGAAAGAAAATTTAGTCTTTATTCTTCCAACTGCAGCAAAGTTTTAAAAGTATATTCCGTTCTCTACACCATTAATCGTAGTTGGATTGTCTCGAAATTTCATATATATATGTTTGGCATGCATGCGAAGAAAAAATACTAAATCTTCGATTTATATTACAAACAAAAATAACCAACCGTAAAAAGAAAGCCAAATCGTACAACTAATGTCTTTAAGACCCATTTTTCAGAGCCCATTTTTCGCCCAAAGAGCGTCACATTGTATTTTCATGCCCAGAACATCAAAAGCATCTGACTGTTCGATATCCATACCATCGATAGATAACGACGACACTGATGGGTCAACGAATCGCTTGTGAGAGAGACAACAAGCGGCACTGAGTCTTACGCGCATTAAAATCTACTCTATTCACTCGACGCCATTCGGAAATGGCTAGTTAATCCCGCCCAAGAGTCCCATCGCCTTTTGTCTTTAATATCTTGAAGACTCGACCTACGGTCGAATGAATATGAATTACAGAGGTTGCTGTCATCTGCAAAAGACCGTGAAGGTCTGACCCAGAAGATCATCAATGAAAATAATAAATAAAGAGGGAGAAAGGACAAAACCCTGTGGTACACCTGCGGTCCGTCTATGTTTGTTGGAGGAGATAGATTACGCCCATTGTTTAACTTATACGAAAAAGCCAAATAGTACAACTGATATAAAATTCAGATTCTTCAGAAAATTTCATTGTTTCTGAGTATCAATGTGTCCATGTACGAAAGGACATTTGTTTCTGCCCCTATGGAGCTTAAATCCATGGATAAAATCAGGTCAAATCGCAGAAAGAATGTCATATTCAGACTCGTAAAAAAATTTGATGGTTTGTTAATGCCCATAAGTCTATGTCTAAAGGCGCCGTAACTTAGTCCCCCAGGGCCTACATGAACCCTACATGAACCCAAATTGACTTAAATCTAAATTCTTTCTAAATCTTAAATCTAAATATCACTGTTTCTGTTTTCCTATATGACACCGATCATTAGAAGACATTTTTTGGGTCCCACGGGTTCCTAAAACAAATGACCAAGCCCCTTTTTGGGATGTTTATTGTGTCTAAGTTTACAACTTCCAAGCACAGCTATTTTTTAATTTAATTACTAAAGCTTTATAGTGGAAAAGTCTAAAACTATTTTTTTTCTGAGCGGGACTTTGATTAGTCCTTTAAAGGGAAATTTTTCCTCTTTTTTCAACAACAACTGATCTGCAACCATAAGACATATTGCTCGCGTTCAAACGGGCCTGCAGTGGCCCACCCCCGCAAAAAGAGTGCGTTGCCAAAACACTTTCATTAAAAAGTCTGTTTGCTCGCGAACGTCTCTCTGCCAGACTCACCCTCTCAATGAGTTTCGTCAACTTGAACGACAGAGGGATAGGCAATAGATCATTTTGCAATGCTTAAACACTTGTGTGTGCGAGCTCGAACAAATAACTTCAGTTTAAGTGTTTTTAAACAAAATATAAAATAAAAGTGTGAACAAACATAAAACAAACCCGTGTGTTCATACTTATACGAGGAACAGCAGACAGGAACAACGTGAGGAAGGCGCTAGAACCGATCAACAGCCAGTGCGGTATCACAAGGAACAACAGCGACGTGGAAAGTTTCTACAGCCGATCCCATTATACATCAGTGAGCAGTGCAGTTCAGGAGTGCAACAGCGGGAATCCAGAGATTGGCCCTCCTCAACAAGTTGGAGTAGACGACACCCCAACACATAAAGGGTGTTTTTTTATTGAGGTATAGAACTTCGAATTGAAATAAAACACAAGAAAATCGTTTTAATGTCCATCAATTTGGCTTTATTGGAAGGATAATTTTATGCCATTAATGTTTAAATATGATTTCGGGCATGTGGCCGCCGCGGCTGGCTCGAATAAAGCCAATTCTACAGGTCCAATTTTCAACCACTTTTTCGAGCATATGGGGCCGTATGTTGGCAATAACGCCACGAATGTTGGCTTCCAAGTCCCCTAACGTTTCTGGTTTGTTGGCGTAGACGAGCGACTTCACATATCCCCAAAGAAAATAATCCAATGGTGTCAAATCACACGATCTTGGTGGCCAATTGACAGGTCTATTCCGCGAAATTATGCGCTCATCGAATGTTTCCTTCAATAATTCGATTGTGATGTGCGCTGTGTGGCATGTAGCGCCGTCTTGTTGGAACCACAACTCATCCACATTCATGCCATCCGATTCGGGAACAAAATAGTCGGTTATCATGGCTCTATACCGGTCTCCATTAACGGTAACTGACTCTCCAGCATTATTTCGGAAGAAGTATGGCCCAATGACTCCACCAGCCCATAGAGCACACCAAACAGTCAGTTTTTGTGGATGTAATGGCGTCTCAAGGGTCTCATGTAGATTCTCTTCACTCCAAATGCGGCATTTTTGCTTGTTGACGTAGCCATTCAACCAAAAATGAGCCTCATCACTGAACAAAATTTTGTGATGAAAATCAGCATCGAGATGAATCTCATTTTCGGCCCATTTTGCAAGCGTTGTTCTTTTGTCAACCTGTTCATGATGAAATAGCAAACCAAACTAAATATTAATCACTTGACAGCTGACAAAATGGCCGCCAGTTAAAAAAGTGATGCCAACTTAAAGTTCTATACCCCAATAAAAAACACCCTTTATATATGGTAATTTATGAGATTCTTTTTCTTTTTGGAATGAATCGTGCTTTCAACAGTCGGACATCATCTTAGAATTTTAAGACGATCAATAATATATGTGCCGCGCAAAAGAGAAAGGGACCTAAGGGTAAAAACCAGTTTTGTTCAGGAGAACCATTTTAAAAATTTAAATACGTGCTCAGCAATTTCTGTGTCATCCAAGCAGCGTTTATATGCCATTTTTATATCTAATTTAAATATAAATAGTTCAATCATATATTAAATATCACAGAAAACGACAAAAAAATCTATAATATAAAGAAGTCAAACGTTACACAAAAGATAACGATACGTCTCTCAAGCGTACGTGTTGTAAATATCTCCAAAATAAACGAACTTACCGCACAAAAACGACCACCACCGATAAGCTACTGGTAACGACTGAGATAACTGAACGTGCGAAGTTTCTCCGTTAACGATCGGGAGAGGGAGAGAACAAAATGTAAAAGTCGTACGTCTCTCAGACGTACGTTATCTAAGCAGGGTTAAAGATTTAAATACTTGTAACTTTGATGTAGAATCGTCTACTTCACATTCATAAAACGCGCATATCTCTCGGAGGGAACACTTTTGGGTCATGGGATCTGTCTCATTTGATGCTCAGATGTTGTCCACGTAAAAAAAGTGAAAATTGTTTTTTTTTACCCTTAGGTCCCTATTTTTATGCGCTGTCGCATATATACTTTATATGGTCGCAGAAAAGTATTTCGAGATGTTACAAACGGATTGTAAACCTATATATAATCCCATCCTATATTTGATTTCCATCCTTATTGCCTTTTTGACCCGAATAAAAAATATGTGTCGGAAATGCAATCACAAAATCTTAAACGGACCCGAAAGCTAATAATATTTATATTGACTTGACTACAATGTCTGGGTCAATCATAAGGAATTTTTAATATCTGACGTTGCTTCGACCTAAAATACTAATATAGCTCACGAAATATCTTCCTTGCTGATAAAAAAAATACTTATAGCAATCGCAACCATAATCATTCGGTTGGGACAAGGTAAAATCTTTGGCCCGGCCAAACTCACGAATATTTTCCAAAATAGCCTACATTTACTGGACAGTTATGCTTCAAATATGCTCCTGCTTAACGACTCTTTTTTGTATTTTGTGTGTTTGTTACTTAAACCTTAAAGCTTTCTAAAATGTCCCGAAAGGAGTTATACACAAGCCTCCAAGTTTCAAAAATATTCCATTATAAAAATCCCTACTGCAACTAAATTTTTTGTGCTGTTTGTTGGTAAAGTATACCAACAAACATTTTTTGCATATTTTGCTGTTGCCGCCGTGTGGGTTGACGAGGTTCGTGGCAAACTTTCGAATTTCTTCGGTAGCGTGAAAAGAAGTAAAACGAACCACGAATCGTTATTTGGTGTACACTCAAGCACATGCATGCGATGCATATTTCGTCTATTATATTTATATGCATGTGTGCACGCTGGCGTAAATATGTATATTAGGGGGGTCAATTTGTATGGATCGAAAAAAAGTCACCAAGCGGTTATCAAAATCGTAATCTACGATGAATTCTAAGAAAATTTTCCAAAGAAACCATGTGTTTAAAATCAAAATCGAGCTTTCAATTTTTAACGAGAAAGTTTTCGTCCGTCTTTCCGTCTGTGGAAAACACGCTATAGTCCACAATAATAATGCTAGAGAGCTGACATTTTACAGAAAGATGTCTTGCTGAGAAGGTAAGGTCAAGTTCGAAAACGGGTTGGAAGGCTTTGTATTTTACCTCTCGCCTCATTAAAATTAAAATAAACAATTTTGCGATGTTTTGAAAATATCACACTTTTTATTTCAACATTACTTATTTTTAAGGTCTTTCTTGCTATCAATCCTAGGTGTTACGTTTCGACTTTTAACTGTGACTGCCATAACACCATCGCGATTTTTTTCAATAGTTCGACGTGAGACTTTAGTCAGTAGTTGCACAAACCGCTCGGTTCCTTGAATGTGTAGAGGAATGTGTGGATCCGGAAGGGGTGGATCGTCAAATTCTATGTAATTGAGCAAGAGTTCATAGGGTATGCTTGCAGTGAATGGGGGCTCCGATAAAATGCCATCGTTATCTAAGTTTATCATGATTTATCTGATTTCTAATTATCTCTTTTTTCTACACATAAAACGAGAACTTTTTTAATACAAAAATTTCATAAATATTTCAATTTGTTTTTAAAGATCACAACGAAAACTTTCTCGTTAAAAATCGGAAGCTCGATTTTGATTTTAGACACATGGTTTCTTTGAAAATTTTCTTAGAATTCGTCGTAGATTACAATTTTGACAACCGCTTTGTCGAGAAAAAAATTGACCCTACCTAATGTATATACATATTTAAATATGTATAAATATGTGTGTGTACTGTATAAACTCTCTCTGTGTTGACGATAAACTCCCAAAAGAACACGAGTAACAAACAAATTTAGTAGAGCCAAAGCTTTAGCAATATTGCAGGGGCAGCAGCCACAGCAATTGTTGCAATATGAAGAGCAGCGGGACAAAGTGGTTGCCATAGTGTTGGCAGAAAGTAGTAGGGTTTTCTAATGTGAAAGCCCTAATATTTCGATTAAATAAGATTAAGGAATTTACATGTACATACTCATTTGATTCTATGGCATTTATTTTCAAAAAATAAATGCCATAGAATGTCCTTTCAAATTACCAATAAAGATTCCACACTTGATTTGAATTTATATATTTTTTTTGTTCTAAAAAAATACCTCTAGATGGATCACCATATACAATGATAAATGGAACAATCTACAGATCTTACCAGCTTGTTATTTGATAAAATAGTTTTTCATATATGTTATTCTATCTCTATCCTCTACGTTTTATAAAAGATTCCACTATAAGTATATTTCAGTCACTTTCCGTACTCATCATATCTATGGCAGTTTAAATTGAAAAAGTTGTGCTCACGTCATATTCTGCACATATCCTGAGTTATCGGACATAAGGTATCTAACTGTAAGTTGGCCGGCAATTTCATCCTCATCCGGGCTGTCGAACTTGGATGCATTTTTGTGCGAAAATATAAGAATGACGCTATGGAGTCATCTATGGCCAATTAAAACCCTATTGGAACCCCACATCTCTGTGATGCTGGTTAATTACATTGATCGCTACTATATTTTTTTGTAATTACTCTAATCATAGACATTGTACAATATCCCCGCATACTTTGCATACGATATATGCATCATCCAATATTTTTTCAACCGAATAAAATTGGTTGCTTGCACTCAATGTAGTCTATCAGCCCAACTGAATCTATTCAAAACTAGAAGTTATCACATCAGGCGGTTTAGCCATCCAATGGTACATCATACCGTTGCCTTAATCGTATAGTACAGGGTTTCCGCCAAGAAGGTATACTACTTTGTTTTGCCGCATTCTTGTATATTGGCAATCGTGAAATATTGGCAATCGTGATATCGTGATATCATATTTGGCAATCGTGAAATAGAGATGTGACAAATTTATTATGAAAAAATATTAGATAAATCGTTAAACATTTTATCAAAATAAATCATCGATTACTGTGACTATGAGAGTTAAGTGATATTTTTGGGAGACAACAACGTGACAAAACGCACTATTTATCGCGTAGTGAATTTCGAAGAAAGAGGGTCTGTAGCTGTTAGGCCCAATCATGAGTCACAACGTACTGCTAGATCAGCTGAAAACATTAATGCTGCTCAAGAAAGTGTTGAAAACAATCAATCAACCTCAATTCGATGCCGTGCTGAATATAATGAAAAACGTGCTGAAAAGGGCTCGCATTTGTGAGGCTGACAGAGGCGGACATTTATATTATAATGTATTCCATACATAATTGCCGACATAAAATAACATTTATCAATATAGTAACATTTATCAGAATAGTAAGATGTATTCGCTTTCATTAAATCAGAAATTATAAACAAACAAAGTAGTATACTTTCCCGACGGACAGCCTGTAGTATACCTTCCTGGCGGACATCCTGTATATTAATTGGTATGTCATAATGAATTTGTCCAAACTAATAAGTCTTTTTTAAGTTGTACACGATATAAT
Organism: Hydrotaea diabolus; assembly: GCA_963513945.1. Classification (NCBI taxonomy): domain Eukaryota; kingdom Metazoa; phylum Arthropoda; class Insecta; order Diptera; family Muscidae; genus Hydrotaea; species Hydrotaea diabolus. Next base: position 47,831,449 of record OY740717.1, on the reverse strand, counting down.
TCTTGTATTCACTGACAGGAATCTACAGTTTGACTGCGGGCAGCTGATGTATTTTAGAAAGAAGCATTTACATGGCTTAAAGATAAATTTGTTTAATCCTAAAGTGGCCGACTTTACGAAATTGCCGCTGAATTTTTTTTTAATGTGTTTGTTCGGAGTTAAGCCTATGCTTACTTCTCCATATATCAAAATTGAAGGCACAAAAAATCCTCTTGAACTCGGGTCTTGCCACTGTAGAAGATCGATACATACTTAACGGATCAATAGTCTTTCCGCAGTCATCTTTACTTTGTCCCCCGTTTACAGGGCCTTCTATCGAACTGACCGAGCAGACGGTTTAAGAAGGTCTGAAACAGTTTCTACGAGTGGTAATAGTCGGCAAATATTTCAAATCTTTTCGTTAACTAGAAAGAACCACCGGACAAATAAAGTAAAGCCGAGCCAAATTTTATATACATTTCATCATGGATCTCGATCCATAGTACCATAATCGGGTGGGCCACCGTGGTGTGCTGGAAGTGTACACTACTATCATGCTAGTCAATCTAGGTTCAACCCCGTGTAAGAACATCTAACAATTTTTTAACGGCGGGTTTTCACCTCTTAAATGCCGGTAAATGTTTATATTACGCGTAAGAAAACTATCTCTAAGAAATGTAAAACCTTCTCTATAAAAATCGATTGGCCGTTCGGAGAAAGCGCTAAGCAGTAGCTTCCTGTCAATGAGTATAAGAATTGAATCGTACAAAGCTCACTGATTTGAAAGAAGTTCTCTATTGTTCCTTAATGAAATGTTGTGGAACTTAAGTAAGAACCATACACGCAGAGAAAAAATATGGTTACTATATGTTTACGGCAATAATAATATATTCCTGCAAAAAAAGTATGTTCGTCGAAACCATAGCATTGTTTACTGAAGTGACAATAGTATGATAGCCGCAATATTAATATTGTTGAAATGTAACAATAGTATTAAAGCGAAATTTAATCATGAAAATCCTCTATGATTGTAGCAACAATATTAATATAGTTGGTGTGCTATAGTATTGTTTTTTAGGTTTTATGTTAATAATAATATGGTTACTGCAATCATATAAGCTTTGAAGAACAATGTTACTGATTTAACGTAATAATATTAAATTTTATATGGAAATTTAAAAATTTCAAGCAAACTGCTTTGGCTTTGTTTAACTGAATAATAATAATAAAAACGCTAACGTATTTTTAAAATGATTATTTCTACTGTTAAATTAATCGCTTCTGTTATTTTGAATTTAATGTTTTTTTAAATAATTTTCCTAATTCAAAACTGTTGTTGACAACTTAACCTAATTCTAATAAATAATATTAGGGGTGTAGAGATCATAACATGGTTACGTGTAAACCATACTATGGTTGTGAGGATTGTTATATGTGAAACATACTATGGTTGTGAGGATCATATTGTTGTTGTGGAAATCATAGTATGGTTGAGCGTAAATCCTACTATGGTTGAAGGAATCATAATATGGTTATGTGTGAATCATACTATTGTTGTGATGATCAAAGTATGGTGGGAGGATTATAGTATGGTTTTATTATAATCATACTATTATTGAGAGGACTATTTTATTGTTGTTCCACAACCATACACCCATAATAGTATTGTCCTCATCAAATATTGTCACCACAACCATACTTTTTGTCTGCGTGTAATCGGTAAACCGTATGGGCAGTGCAGCGCCTCTTACAAGTTTTTTCGGGGCGAACTCAGCATAATTTTCATAATCGATCGAGTTGATCGGACTTGATAGCGATGATACATAGGCGAAAACCGTCAAAAAAATTATTTTACTCTCCACGATAGGACGGCAGTATCTAAATGTTTGTCATTCCGATTGTAACACCTCGAAATACTTATCTGCGACCATATAGTGTAAATGGGCCAGATTTGGCAACAAAATCTACGTATAAGTACCTTAATACCACATTAATTTTACGATTCGATGCATTTTGAGGGCTTGACCCGTGGGATTAGGTCTCTTCGGCGCCGAAAAATATATGGCAATTGAGAAACAGTGGAATTTTATGAAAGATATAAAGATGACATTAGTTTTACGATTTGGATGAGTTGAAGCACTTGACCTATGGGCCTTGCGGTCTTAAAACTATCTCCTAATATTCGAGAGCGTATGAGTTTCCAGAAACAGTACAAAATTGTATAACAAATCTTAGTAAGAGCCTACATTAAATATTTGTTCCAATTTGGAACTTGGATTGGCCCATGTGGGCTGTAGTGACCAAAAAAACACTACGGACATAAACGAGCTAAACATACGTACATGCAAGGCAGGCACACAAGTTGACATAGCCAACTAAACTCTTTTTTAAAACACACACACGTTGTAAAAGAAATCTATTGATGGCTCTCGATGTGGAGTCTCTTTAGAGGTGGCAAAAGTGAGTTGTATTTTCGTGGGCAATTTTGTGAAGAAAACTTGAAAAGTAAGGTTTACAACAGTAGTTCTCATTCGTTTGGGGAGAGCCTGGCCTTATAGAGTTCGGTTTTACTTAAAATCTAATAAAAATCTATTTATGGTCGCACAATGTAATAAAACGTACAATGCAACGAACGATCGATTCACGCACAGGGCGATAACGGCCTGCGATGCGTGCATTGATTTCTGCTTTAGAAATTGTAAGACCAACGTGGTTCTCCTGATAAGAATTTTTGTATACGAGTATATAGTCCTAAGCGAACTTATTTCAAATTAGTATGAAACCATTACTAAACCAAAGAAGACCTTACAAATCTTCTTTAATCTTAAGTATTAAATCATTACTCACCAGGAGAAGAAATTACAACTCTTCACCAAACTTGAGTCAGAATAAATCTACTCAACAGAACATTTATGTAAAAAACACTTTGTTTCATTTTACAATTACGAGTATAATGGGTAATCCAAGTAGAGATACTTTTTTCAATAGCCCTTTTTGACAGATAACGTGTGAGTCGTGTCATGTAATTTTTGTTAAGTATTGTTTGGCATTTTAACATGGAAAGACTTACGCTTGAACAACGTTTACAAATCGTTCAACTTTATAACGAAAATTCACTTTCTGTGAGGAATGTGTTTCGTGCAACTTATGGTCAACATAATCGACCTACTGAGCGTACTTTTCGCAACTCCATCACCCATCATGAGACCCAGCATTCATTATTGGATAATATTCGACCGAATAGACCACGTCCAGCAATCAGTGAAGAGAATGTAGCGGCCGTAGCTGAGAGTGTACACCAAGACCGTGGAAATTCGATTCGCCGCCGTTCGCAGCAACTCCGACTGACGTATGGAACTACTTATACTTGGCACATTTTACGTCGAGATCTGAATTAAAAGCATACAAAATACAGCTTGTGCAAGAACTGAAACCGCTCGAGGTTCCCAAGCAACACCGCTTCGCTCTATGGGCTCTTGAAAAGTTCCAAGAAGATCCGACGTTTTCGATCCAAATTTGTTTAGCGATGAGGCTCATTTCTGGCGCAATCGATATATAAACAAGCAAAATTGCCGCATTTGGGACGAAGAGCAACCAGAAGAGTTTCAAGAGCTGCCACTTCATCCAGACAAAACAACGGTCGCCATTGACGTAACCGTCAATGGCGACCGTTATCGTGCCATGAAAACCGACTATTTGATGCCTGAAATTGAAGCTCGTGATCTCGGCTATATTTAGTTTCAACATGACGGTGCCACTTTTTTATTTATCTAATTCACTTCGGTAAACAGCTAATTTCACGTTTTGGGACGGTCGATTGGCGACCAAGATCGTGTGATATCGCATCGTTAGACTTTTTCGTGTGGGGATATGTAAAGTCTAAAGTTTATGCGGATAAACCCGCTTCGATTCAGGCCTTGAAGCAAAACATCACGCGTACCATTCGCCATTTACAAGACGAAATGTTCGAACGTAATTGGATTCAACGGATGGACCATCTGAGACGTAGCCGCGGCCAACATTTGATAGACATAATCTTAAAAAACTAATTGCCACAGAATGTTCTTTCAAATGATAATAAACATTCCCCAATCGATTTGTATTTTCTGTGTTTTTTTCTTTAAAAAAGTAGGGAACCTCGAAATGGATCACGCGCTACTTTCGGTGTAACTAAATAATGACCACCATGAATTTATCCTATTAATGAAACCTTCACTTTGAGGTCATCAGATATAATAAATAATAAGTTGCTTGGATGTTGCCGTGTGCTTAATAGGCTCATCGGAAATAGTCAGGCTTAAAGAAAATGTCCATGAACTCCGCATCTTTTCAGCCCTGGTAAATTGAAAATATTTTGACATGAGTTACACTAACCTGCCTCACTCTTTATACGCATATCACAAACTCCCTAATAATCCTATTATGTCTAATTTTCAACGCAAATCCTTATATACTGTCGCGTTAACCCTGGCAATTCCTTTTAAAGTACTAACGCTGTGCATGTTCTTCCTTCCTACCGTTTATGTGTTCACGTTACTGTTGCCGCTGCTGTTCCTGTTTTTTCGTGTTGTTTCTGTTGTTGTTGTCGTTGTTGTCGTTGATCCTGTCTATTTCATTTCGCACATGTACTTGCTTGTGTGTATATTTTATACCCCCTCGCCCCATAAGGATGTGCCTTTGTATGTGTGAATTTTTTTTTAGTCTCATGGCTCTATGGTATTTCTGCGATAAAAATATAATGTTACATTATTTTGCATAAACAGTTTTAGATAACTATGCGCTCGAGTTTGTAAATAAATTGTCGAAATTCCCCTGATAGTTTCTTACCATTTTCCATTTCTCGTTTTCTGCTCTTTTGGAAGAGGAGGCAAATGCTTTTCTTCATTTCGTGCTTGAGTGTTTGCCAGTGTGTTTGTGTGTGTGAGTGTATCCTGAATAAAGTATATTCTTTTTCGGTTGTATTTGTTTATTATACTCATATCCGTATCTCTGTGTGTGTGTGAGTGGCTGAAAGAGTCTGTGTGTGCTATGAGAGCTGTTTTGTCTATGGAGTTACCAGCGTTTGGTTTTATGTGCGTATGCGGTTTTGTGGTGAGTTCCTCTTTTGCATTATTATAAGATACTTTAGTTTATGCTTAAAGTATTTTTTTCGTACTCTCTTTTTTGAGAGTTTCGCATTTATATTTTGAAAGTTGGCATTTTGGGCAGAAGGAACCAATTTTAAAAAGGAAGAATTTAAAAGAAATGCTTGGCTAATATCAAGATTAAATTATAATTTTTGTGAAACTGTTAATTGACAGAAAAAAGACTTGACTAAGTAAAGGGTGATTAATTTTGAGGTTCGGTACTTTTTAAACAGAAAATTCAAATTGAATGGGGAATGTTTATTATCATTTGAAAGAACATTCTTTGGCATTTATTCTTTGAAGATTATGTCTATCAAATTTTAGATGCGGCTATGTCTCAGATGGTCCATCGGTTGAGTCCAATTTTCGATGACTCGTTCGAGCATTTCGACTAGTAACTGGCGAATGACACGCGTGATGTTTTGCTCCAAGGCCTTAATCGAAGCGGGTTTGTCCGCATAAACTTTCGACTTTATATATCCCCAGAGGAAGAAGTCTAACGGTATATCACACGTTCTTGGTGGCCAATTGACCGGCCCAAAACGTGCAGTTATCTGCCCACCGAAGTGTTCTCTCAATAAATCCATTGATTAATGAGATGTGTGGAAAGTGGCGCCGTCTTGTTGAAACCAAATGTCGCCGAGATCACGAGCTTCAATTTCAGGCATCAAATAGTCAATTATCATAGCACGATAACGGTCACCATTGACGGTTACGTTCTCACCGGCATCATTTTTGAAGAATTATGGACCGATGATTCCACCGGCCCACAAACCACACCAAACCGTTGTTTTTTCTGGATGAAGCGGCAGCTCTTGAATATTTTCTGGTTGCTCTTCATCCCAAATGCGGCAATTTTGCTTGTTTTCACACACATTGAGCCAGAAGTGTTAGTCAATTATGTTGACCATAAGTTGAACGAATTCCACGAAACACATTCCTAACAGACTGTGAATTTTCGTAATAAAGTTGACCGATTTGTAAACGTTGACAGCATGACACGACTCACACGTGATCTGTAAAAAAAGGCTATTGAAATAGTATCTCTACTTGGATCACCCTTTAAACACTGAACCAACAAACTTCAACTTTTTTAATTTAATATTAAGTGTATACTAAATTTGGTATATCGTTTACATTACATAATCGGCGCATGACTTGGCATGTTATCCTGATGAAAGCAACTATCGTCCTAGGCCATATCTTAATTATACGACCACAAAACTGGCTTTGTGATGCCTTTGTAGAACTCTCCTTTAACTATGTGGCGCTTCCAACAGAATTTCAATGAAAAAGGGTCATATGAACGCTCCAACGTCCGCACCAAATTGTCTTTCTCTAAGGATCCATTGGCTTTCGACGATCGTATGCGTAGTTTTGATCCCCGAATGCAGTAGTTTTGCTCTTTAACATAGCCTCCGAGCTTTAATTGAACTTCATCAGAACAGATGATATTTCAAGCAAAAACATTTTAATTTTCGAGATCTGGCCATGTGCCCTCAACTACAGATTCAAATGGATCTTCTTTGCTAAAAGTGCTACGACTTCATGCAAAACTTGCAAAAGGCTATTGCGTACAATGTTGAGTTGTTGAGATCGCTGATAATCAATGTTTCGGTTCCACAGTCTCGGTTGCTGCTGTCACATTATCGTCAGTGCGTACAGTACGACGATTAGAAGCTTGAGTGTTGTCTACATTAAGCTAGCGTTTAGAAAATTTTGCTCAAACTTATGTGCAGCTTGTGCTTCATATGTAATTTACATGTTATAATTATACACGCAGAAAAAAAGTATGGTTGGGGTGACAATATTCGAAGAGGATCATACTATTGTTGGGTATATGGTTGTGACACAACAATATTATGATCCTCACAACAATAGTATGATTCACACATAACCATACTATGATCCCCACAACCATAGTATGATTCACACATAACCATACTATGATCCCCACAACCATAGTATGATCCTAACAACCATAGTATGTTTCTCATACAACCATAGTATGATCCTGACAACCATAGTATGATTTACACGCAACCATACTATGATCCCCACAACCATAGTATGATTCACACTCAACCATACTATGAACCCCAAAAATATTTATTAGGGTTGGTTATTGTTGTTATTCAAAAATAGAGGTTTTTATTAAATTGTTTTTATTAAATTAAATTGGATTACTATTAGTTCACAGCCAGAATTGAAGCCATGTTTTTATTTAAAACTTCATTCAAGAAACAAAAATAAATACATATTCCAACGGTCAAAAATACTTTAAGTTGCCAGCAGGAGTGAATGCTACTTCACCATCCGTAAACACCAAGTAACGAATGTGATTAAACCATGATCAATGGCTATATACTTAAGTGCAGGCAGATTTTAAATAAACGAGAACCAGTCGTTATTAGAGTATTTCACCGAACAAACTAAACACAATAAAAATCCCTCGAACTACCTTCCGATTGTTGTTGTCTTTTTTAATGCACAGCAACCATTCACTGTATCGTGTGTATGTGTTTTTTTTGCATATCAAAAAACATACGCACACACATACATGTGTGCTCTACAAAACCTGTTTTGTTATGTTCATAGTCATAACCATTCTGTATGATTGCCGTAATCATATTTTTGTTAACGTAAATTTTAAACAACAATACTTTTGTTGCACCAACCATGTTACTATGGTTGCTAGAACCATATTTTTATTTCTAAATTTGGCAATAATACTATTGTTACCTTTCAACAATAGCAATATTGTCGCAAACATACTATTGTCAAAATGAAATTCAAAAAACAATACTATGGTTGCGATGAACATGCTTTTATTGGAGAGAACATATTATTGCTGCGGTGACCATAGTGTAACCATATCTTTTCTTTGCGTGTACCCTCAAGCCACATTTGTCATCAGATTCTTACAGAATTTCACATGGAGTGTTACGATCGACCAACACCCATGTCCTGTAATATGGGGTTATATTCGTCCATGTTTTCGAAAAGCCCACAAAGAAAGTTCTTCCGATTTGAGGTCCTGCTTTAAAAGCCAAAATTTGACCCTATCACCCTCAACCTTTGTACAGGATGGGCCAAAAGTTACCATGGTGTTAAAAACTTTAATAACTTTTCGTTTATTAATTTTTTTCTCAGTTTATATAATACGAGGGCTGCTATATATATTTCTGGCCAAATTAAGAAAATGAGGGTAATTATCATCAAAAATGGTTTTATTGATTTTCAAATTATCCATAATGTTTTAATAAACCAATTGTCGAAGCACTTTTTCCACTTCGATAAGGACACCTCAAAAACATGGTTTTTGAATACTTAAACATCATCTTCTGAAGAAAAATAAAAAGAAGTCATTGGGAGCCAAGTGAGGGCTGTACGCAGGATGACCCATCAATTCGACGTTTTGGCCGGTCAAAAAGGCGCTGGTTTGAGCCGATGTGTGAGAGCTCGCATTGTCATGGTACACAATGATATGTCTTCTCTTGCCCGTTTTTCGAATTTTTCCGAAGAATTCAGGCAACCAAATTGTGGTGTAAAACTCGGAATTAACCTCCTGCGTTGCTCAATCGGGACAGTCGCCACATGACCAGTTTTGCCGAAGAAACAGGCGACCATTTGCTTCGAAGTGCTTCTTCCACGAACAACTTTCGTTGGATTTGGCTCATCTTCGAAGACCCACCCCGCCGATTGCTGTTTCGCTTCGGGCTCATACGCATAGATCCACGATTCATCACCTGTGACGATCTTATTAAAGTCTTTTGAAGCACCGCGATCTTATTTTTTTAAAATTTCTTTGCACCAATCGACACGACCTTTTTTTGAGCGATTGTCGAATTGTGCGGGACCCAACGAGAACAAACCTTTTTTACGCCCAGGTGTTCATGCAATACCGAATTTTTGCTGGTGGAAGAAATGTCCAATGATGCCCTATCTCACGGTATGTCACTTGACAATCTTGCATTATCAGTTTACGCACGGCATCAATGTTCTCTGGTACAACAGCCGTTTTTGGACGATCTTCAAGACCTTCATCTTTTAGCGAGCGTCGGCGTCCATTGAATTCATTAAATCAATTTTCACAGTGCTATAAGATGGTGCTTCACCGCCATACAAATATTGAAGTTCATCGATGCACTCTTGTCGTGATAATTCACGTCGAAAGTTGTGAAAAATGATCGCTCGAAAATGTTCGCGAGTTAATTCCATTTTTTTGCCTAATTAATTTTTTTAAGTCACTGTAAACAACACAAATGATGGTCTTACGTCAAAACGTTTTGAGTACGTTTATGCTAAAAAATGTCAAACTTTCCAATGGAAATGTCAGATAACGTCAGGCAACACTAAGTGTTGCCTAGGGCAGAAATATATATAGCAACCCTCGTATGCCTCAGATATTATTTCGACATTCTGGAGTTAAAATGGTTCTTGCGAATCTCGAATCTTCCGGTCTCGGGCAGTATCTCGGCGCGTGTCCTATGTACTCGTATAAGAGTAAAATTCCACCTTTAAGGTACAGGGTGTCCGTCGGGAAGGTATACTACTTTATTTGTCTATAATTTTTGATTAAATGAAAGAGAGTGGATCTTGTATACATGTTTTGTCTAATGTTGGCAATTATGTGTGTAATACAAAATCAGTCTGTTAGCCTCACAAATCCGAGCCCTTTTGAGCACATTATTCATTACATTCTCACACATTTAACGCGGTATTTCATTAATTTCATCACGAATATCTTTTTTGAGTTGCTCAAAGGTTTTTGGTTTCTTTGCATAAACCTTGCTTTTCAGATATCCCCTAAAAAAGAAGTCCAAGGCAGACAAATCAGGCGACCGTGAAGGTCAGTCAACATCACCATTTCTGATGATTCGAGATGTCTCTCAGTAATTCCATTGTAATCCTGGCTGTATGCGATGTGGCACTGTCTTGTTGGCACCACATGTTAATCAAGCCCAAAACTTGCAGTTCAGTTACCGTTACGCCGATTTTATTTTCATAGAAGTAAGGCCCAATGATTTCTCTCGACCAAATTGCACACCAGACTGACACTTTTAATGGATGCAAAGTTGACTGATAAATAATTTGAGGGTTTTGCATTGCCCAGAACCGGCTATTCTGTTTATTCAAATATCCATTCAAATGAAAATGTGCCTTGTCACTTATTATGATTTTTTCGAAAAAATCGGGGTTTGTCATGGGTGAGCTGTAACATCCTATTGAGATGTGAACGGCGGCGGAAAGGGTCTTGTGGTAGAAGCTCTTGTGTCTACTGAGCTTTTAAATGGAAACAAATGCAAATCCTTGTCCAAAATTGTGGTCAAGCTTGTTCTTTGAAGGCCAAACTCCTGAGGACGGCCCCAAGTTGAGGTTGATGGATTGGTTTGAACAGTTTCTTGAGCAGCAGTAATGTTTTCAGTCGATCTTACAGTACGTTCTAGTCCATGCTTTGGCCTATCAGCTACAGACCCTATTTCTTCGAAATCATTCACTACACGATAAATAGTGTGTTTTGTTGGCACGTTGCTTCTCCCAAAAATTTTACGTAATTTTCTCCTCGTCACAGTAATCGATGATTAATTTTGATAAAATGTTTTAACGATTAAAACACTTTGGTTTATCAAATATTTGTTCATAATAAATTCGACACGTCTCTACTTCACGACTGAGAAATATGAACTGTCAAGACAAACGTTTACCAAAATGGCGGCAAAACGAAGTAGTATACCTTCCCGGCGGACACCTAGTAATACGGTGTTCAAAATTAAAGGGAATTTCATGCACTAGGTGACAAGCTATTAGCGTTCTATTCTTTAAACAAGAAGCAGTGTGGCTAGAAGCCCAAATTTCTATCAACAACTTCACCTCATTCATCCATTCTTAAGTATTGATTTTTAGAAATGGAAGATATTGCAAAAGTACCAAAAGTGGGCCAAATGTACATTCGAGTGGAAGGTACCAAAAGGTGTGCGCTTTATTGACCATTATCAATGACATAGTCAAATTTGAAAAACTTTTAAGAATTGCAAAATTTGAAAACGATTGTTAGCTCCTTTCGAGGTTTTTCGTGCTAAGCAGCCGCTGATGGACAGATGGCTCAAATTACTTAAAATTCATGAAACGGATTAGGTCAAAATTATGACGGGTCTAAAAGACTTTTTTCGATGCGTTACACTTTTTGTCCGTAGCAAATAATACAAACCCTCTTACCTAGTAAGGTCAGGGTATAATTAAGTGCAAAGAGAAGGAATACTGTATCCAGTTAAGACTTCTACCATAACTCCTTTAATAATAAAGAGGGAAATGAGAAGGTCGAAACTAAAATCATGAGCGCTTTTCTATGAAGAACTGGATAATAAGTAACGAGAAAACTATATCGGGATCTTTGAAGATATGCGGCGGACAATTTACATAAGATAGCAAAGCGACGGCTAAGGGCAAAGAAAAAGAATTTTGTAGCCGGAAATCCTTCAATAATGGTCAAAGGTAGATAGTAAAATCATGAGCGCTACTCTGTGATGAACTGGATATTACGAACCAAGAAAGATAGTATACCAGTTCTTCTGATAAGATCCGGCGGACAATCTATGAAAGATAGAAAAGAGGCATTTGAATCACTCATGAAAATATTTATCCTTGATTGTCAGGACGAGCATGGTGCTACGAAAACACTAAGAGCAATACTCACATAATGATGGGACGAGTTCATGGGAACGTAGGCAGTAGGTTAGCCACAAACTTACAAATTAGCTGAATCAGACGACATCATCGCCGAGCTAAAAAGCTACACCTCGGAAAAAACAGGAAAACTTCACTCCAAGCTCTTGAGAGACTTAAGTGGTATTTGTCCCGAAAGCGGGAGTTTTCACGGGGAACTATTATTAGGACCTTTCGCCGTGCGAATGAGTATTTCCTGTCAAGACTTTTGTAGAGGATGTACAGGGTGGGCCCAAAAGTTACCATGAAGTTCAAAAATTTAAAATTTTTTCGTTTATAATTTTTTTTCAGATTATATACTTAGTAGAGACATAAATACTGTTACACACATTTATGCTGTAAAATAAAAAGTATGGAATGTTTTTAGACCAGATATTTTTTAATATATTTATTGATGTATATTGTATCCAAAAAGAATCTACTTATTCGAAATGTCCGCCTTTTGCCTTTACACACGCCTTAAGTCGCACTGGCCAATCGTCAATAGCTGCACGAACATCGTCTATTGGAAAATTGGCCACAGCTCGAACCAAATCAGTCTTAAGAGATCCAATGTTGGGGTATCTTTTGTGACAAACCTTGTCCTATAAAACCGTCCACAATTTGTAATCCAATAGGTTCAAATCCGGACTGCCTGAGGGCCATTCTTCAGAGGAAATGAACGCTGGCAAATTGTTTCGAAGCCAGGCCTGGGACGTTTTAGCCTTATGGGCCGGCGCAGAATCCTGCTGGAAAGTCCATGGCTGGTTTTGGAACAGGGAATTGTAAAGATGGTTCACAAAAGCTTCCAAAACGGTTTCTTGGTAAACTTTGGCAGATGTTTTGACCTGCATTGTTCGCAAAAATGCAGGTCAGTGACCCCATCGTAAGAGACACCCCACCAAACCATGACTGAAGCTGGGTGATGATCCTTTTCCACCCTTGGGATCAGTTCAGATGCTTCCTGAGATGATCGCGCATACACTCTATCATTTTGCATGGTAAATTTTTCCTGAACGGTAAAAATTTTTTCATCGGTAAACAAAATTTTTGTGTGCAAGTTATCAGCGTGCTTCACCAAAAGACGTTTGCATTTTTCAATCCTATTTTTTTTTAAAGCTGCAGTCAATAAATTTCCTGTACTTCGTTTAAAAGCCCCAAGTCCTAAGTCTTTTTTAATGATTCGACTCCTGGACTTTTGCGTGATATTCATCTCACGGGCCATGATTTTCTGTTTTCGGAGCGGATTTTTGTGAATTCTTGATTTAACGGCTTTGATGACATGCGGTGTTCGAACAGAGCATGGGCGGCCCGGCCGGTGGCGGTCTTTTACATCTCCAGTCTCCTCAAACAGTTTTATGCATCGGTAGAGGAGCATGTGGCTAATCCCTAGTAGCCGGAGCGTTTTGAATATATCATTTTTTTTTTCATTTCACACTTGAAAAGAGCTATTGCAGCGATACGGTTCTCATTATCTGACCGCTCCATGATGAAAGTTGAAACAATTTTAAAATCCCGTTACAGACTAACGTTATTGAGTTTAGCAATCAAAACACACATGACATGAACGGGGTATGTTCAGTTCAACTATTAAAATGGGTGTGTTCAATGTTGTAACAGTTTTTATGTCCGTACTAAGTAAAAACAAGCGATCAGCTGTCAAAGTAGACATATGGGTACGCAAAGCGATGTTTACTGCAAAACTTAATATGACCTTATTTGCATGTTTTGGCTGAAATTAGGTTCAGACTCAGGGACGGAAGGGGCCAAAAAAGCTGTCATTGTTGTCAAAGAGGCACCACCGTTAATTGTCGGTGCTTATATAAAAGCCGGTTTTACTACGAATAAAAATATGGATTTATTCAAAAAATTTGGCCGAGGTTTGAATAGACACCAGGTGGGCATATTGGTACTCAAATAGAAGCCGTGTTCACTACGAATTCAGTTATGGATTTATTATTAAATTTTTTCTAAAATTGGGATAGGACTTATGAGCCCAACGGGGACCACAAAACTGTCCACCTAATTTTTTCTTGAATTTTTCTTAACAACATTTTTACTTGATTTATGAAAAGCCGTATTAACAGCCCAAGCATTTAAGCCGAATCTTAAATGTATTTCTTTATTTCCACTTGTGAAAAAGGCTGCTCTATGTTGCAAAAGTTTTGAATTTTTTCTATTTCATATTACGCATATATTTTCCCATTTTTATATTGAAAATTCTGACTTTATGAATTCCTTTAATCTACTCGTGCTGACCCCATAACATGACATACATGCGTATGTATAAACGAGTTGATCTTAAACATGTCATCTCTTTGTCCGTGCACTTTTATACATCTGTCCGACCCCTACTGGCAGGTGCCTCCAAAAAAGGACTATCATATATTATACAACTGTATGTTATCATTGTCATCAGTGAAAATCATCTGAGTACTACACGCATTTATGCTTGCAAAACCCCCTACCCAAAAAAATGTTGCACTCTCTGCCGGCAGGATGGGACTAAGTTGCACTAGTGGACTGGAACTGCAAAGCCCCAGAATGGAGCTCTATAATAATTTATGTGTTTGTAGTGCTTGTCCAACAGCCACAACAAGAATTCATACGGCAGTGACAGGGGAATGGTTGCACCACAAACGTACTCATACTCGTACGAACGAGGGGCGTATAAGGTAAAAGTCATACGCCCCTCTTCGCCATTTTCTCTTGGGGGACTGGGATACACAAACACCCAAATATGTAAAGAATATTTGTTTAATGTCCATTACGTTTGGTCGTTTTGAACGTTTTTGTTTCGGTGCTTTGGACTACAGGCAGGCCAAGCACACACGCACACACACTTGCATATTCGCTGTCAGTAGAGCCGGTAGGCATTATACAGAATTTCGAAATGCTGAAAACGGAAAAGAATGACAAAAACGAGGAATGTGAAATGAAAATGAAATACAACTTCAACGATATAAAGGATATGTAAACGGATGCGTGTTAAATGTTTCGTATTTTGTGCCCGCCAACAGTCCCTCTGCCTGGTCTTGCCCAGCCACCAGCCACATCACCACCGACAGCGTCATCATTGTCGCCATCGCCATTGCCGACATCAGCCTTAAAATCATCACCATGCTTGCCATCACCAGCAAAATGATCATCAACATCATCACATGTCACAGTCCAAAAATGAAATGAAGAAATGCTTTATTCCATCAAGCTTTTTCCATGAATGGCTGCTGTAGCTGGCTTGGTCGAGTCGGGTCGGGTAGATTGTATTCAGTCGCATAGAAAATGCGTAGACAAACTTCCGTTTGACATGGTTTATTGTCGTTGTTCTTGCCTTTGTTGTTGCTGTTGTTTTTTGCGTTTATTTTTTGGTTACAGCCCAGAGGAAATGCTATTTCATTTCAAATGCTGCTGGTAATGGTGGTCTGATTGTTTTATTCCGTAGTTTTTGATGTGAATGTTGTTGTTTGAGGAAATGCAAAATTTAGTTTTTTTTTTGGTGGAAATTTATTTATGCAAGAGATGAGTGATAATTTTCGAGAGAGAGAGAGAGGAACGTTGCTAGTTCTGAATTGAGGAGATTTTTCGAAGTTTTGTAATGCATTAGGTTTTTAAATAAAGAAACTCGCTGTATAGCTCTTATGGTGTTTTCCCTAGAACACGCCATGTACAAGAACATCGAGTAATGACGTATTCGACTGAATTCCCAAAACACCACGTAAGATAGACTGCACAATTAAAATCAGCTTGTATCGGGTGCCAATTTACTGGACTTTAATCGATACAAAAAAACTCTATTAAAAAAGTCAAAAACTGCGTCTCATAACAACTCTGAGAGAAAAAAATAAACGTCAAACCATTGGCCCAGAACCCCAGATAATAGTAAACGATACTCTGGCATTTCTTAAACTATATTATCTATTGAGTGGTCCAACTTATACGCACAATATTTACTGTAAATACAACAAAAAGTTTTCCTAATGGTTGATTCTGAGATTATGGGCCACTTTGCTGTCTTTGGTTGTTTCAAGCGGGAAAAATAAAATATATTATACTTCATTATCTATTATACAATAAATCTTTATAAGACCATTTAAGTCTTTTAATTTGTTTTTAAAAAAAATTATTTGTTCTTAAAAAAATTTCCTACCAAAGTGTTCAAATATCATTACCCTAACCTAGCCCTAACTCTAATTTCAATTGAAATTTTCTCAATTTTTTACAAAAATATTAATTATTTATTTAATAAAACCAGTCCATGGTAAATAATCATATTCAATTAATTTTGTTGCTATTAACGATTATAATTTTATATTTAATTTATATTTTTATGGATGCTTATTTTCTGTCCCTGAAAATACAAATCACTCCCCTGTAAGATCTAATACTCGCTTAAATTGAATATTCCCCGGTGTTGTCTTTTAAAAAGATAATTAGTACTTTTTATAATTTTGCAAGTGTTTTTTTGTGTTTATTGCAAAAATAAACTTCCATCTCAAGTCAATTTTGTAAGAATAAGTACTTAAATAAACATTTCAGGGGGTTTTGTAGAAATTCATCATTTCCCTGACATCATTCCCCTGCCAAAATTGTTTACAGGGGAGTCATTCCCTAACAGGGGAATAATAAATCAACTTTAGTTAATGAAAGGTAATATTTTTAGGATTTAATGATGACTAAAAATAAGTTGAAAACAAGGGAGAAAGTGTTGTTAGAAAAGCGAGAGTCAGAAAAAAGCGATATCAGAAAATAAAAGAAGATCCAGTTAAATATGAAGAACAAAAAATCAAATTTTGTTGTGTACCTTTTAAAAATGACTAATCATTCTTAAAACTAAGACATCTACCTGAATTAAATATTAAATTCTGGAAAAAAATCGAATGCCAATTATGATGTCGAAATTGACCCATAATCTCAGAATCACCCTAATACGTATTTTTGATTGTTATAAACGGTGTTTTATTCGGACGTGTGCTTTTCAAAAAGAAATAAAACGCATATAATTAAACATTTTGGCCCAGAATTTTGCTTTATTATAAAAATTAGGGTTTTCCATTATGTTCAAAAAATGGCAAATTAGTTCCAGCCGATAGGCTAAATTTTCCACCACTTCTTGCAGCATGTCAGCAATCACGCTCCGAGTATTCTCCTCCAAAGCGTCAATCGTGTCGGGCTTATCTGCGTAGGCAAGATACTTCACATAATCCAATCAAAATCGTTAGCGTGAGCAAGTGCGGTCACCAAAACTTTCCTCCAATAAATTGATTGTTCGTTGGCTATACGAGGATTGCTATTTATATTTTGGGTCCTGACAATACTAGTGTCAGGTGCAAACTAGAACTTTCATTGCAAACTTTGCCATTTTTTAGCATAACTTCACTCAGAACGTTTTGTCATTTGAGGGAGAATTGTTTTGTTTACAGTGTGTTGAAAATTCATCTCAGTCAAAAAATGGAATTATCTCGTAAACATTTTCGTGTGATGACTTTTTACGATTTTCGGCGTGTGTTATCGAGAAAAGAGTGTTTCAATTAACTTGTTTCAACTGATAAAGCACCATCAAAAACCACTGTTATTCGCTGGTACCAATAGTTCAATCTCGGACGCCGCTCGCTCCAGGATGAATTTCGTGAAGCACGTCCAACTTCGGTCACTTTGCCAAAAACCATCGATGCTGTGCGTGAACTGATTAAGCAAGACCGACATGTGACAAACCGTCGGATTGAGGCATCCTTGGACATTAGTAAGACAAGCATCAATAAGATATTGCATGTTCATTCGGCCGTGAAAAAAAATTCTCGTTGGATCCCACATAATTTGACGAATGCCCAAAAAACAGGCTCGTATGGATTGGTGCAAAGAGATGTAGAAAGTATTACTGCGGTAGCTCAAAGGCAGTGTATAACATTGTCACAGGTGACGAATCATGGATCTATGCATGTGAACCCGTAACAAAACAAAACAGTCGGGCTTGGCATAAATACAGAGTGTTCGCCCGGAAGGTAAACTGTTTTGCCGCAATTTTGGAAAACATTTGTCTTGACAGTTCATATCTGGCAGTCGTAAAGTAGCGACGTGGCAAATTTATTATGGAAAAATATTCGATAAATTGTTAAATATTTTATCAAAATCAATCATCGACTACTGTGACGATTAGAAAGTTACGTGAAATTTTTGGGAGAAACAACGTGCCAACAAAACACACTATTTATCGTGTAGTGAATGATTTCAAAGAAATAGGGTATGAAGCTGATAGGACCAAGCATGGAACAGAACGTACTGTAAGATCGACTGAAAACATTAATGCTGCTTAAGAAAGTGTTCAAAACAATCCTTCAACTTAAATTCGACGCCGTGCTCAGGAGGTTGGTCCTTAAAGAACATTTTCGGCCATAATTTTGCACAAGGATTTGCATTTGTTTCCATTTAAGATTCAGTAGACACAAGAGCTTTTTCCACAAGACCGTTTACGCTACCGTATAGTAGGATGTTTCAGCTCGCCCTTTGCAACTCCGATTTTCATGAAAAAATCATAATGAGTGACGAGGCACATTTTCATTTAAATGGATATGTGAATAAATAGAATAGTCGGTTCTGGGCAATGGAAAACCCTCAAATTATTCATCAGTCACTTTTGCATCCATTAAAAGTGACAGACTGGTGTGCATTTTGCTTAGGAGGATTCAATGGACCTTACTTCTATGAAAACGAAAACGGCGTAACGTTAACTGTCAATGGGGAGCGATATCGTGATATGATTGAAAACTTTTTAACGCCAGAACTGCTTGCTTTTGGGCTTGATTAACATGTGGTATCAACAAGACGGTGCCACATCGTATACAGATAGGATTACAATGGAATTACTGTGAGACCTCTTTCCACAACAAGTTTTTTCAAGAAATGGTGATGTTGATTGGCCTCCACGGTCGCCTGATTTGACTGATCCGTAATTCTTTTTGTGGGGATGTCTGATAAGCAAGGTTTATGCAAACAAACCAAAAACGCTTAAGCTACTCAAACAAAATATTAATGAAATACCTAGTAAAATGTGTGAGAATGTAATGAAAAATGTGCTCAAAAGGGCTCGCATTTGTGAGGCTAACAGAGGCGGACATTTATCTGATATTGTACGAGTATTCCATACATAAATTCCGAAATTAAATAAAATATTTATCAATATAAGATCCATTCTCTTTCATTATAAACAAACAAGGTAGTACACCGACGGAGCACCTGCGGGAGCAATGAAAAATATGAACGGACTTCACCACAATTTCGACAAGCTTTAAATTGTCTATCTGTACACTTAATGACATTTTTTTGGTAGTTACAAACAGTAGTCCTGAAATTTTGAAGAGCCACTTGAAGGATAGTGCTAAAGAAGAACCAGGGCTTAATACGTTTCAAATCGATTTTGTTTTTTCTTTCCCCTTATATCTAACCCTCATGCGATTTAAACACTGATTGTAAAAGCTTATTACGCTATTGTTCATTTGTGCTCTCATCTATATTTTTTTGTGGTTATGGTAATATTCAAATTTCGTTAACAACTTTTTTCAGTTTTGTTAGCGGACAAAGCAGAAACTGCAAATATTAAATTTACACCATAATTACAGTTTTTTTGAGGGGCATGGGAATGAGTCCATTGTGGGTGTGATTGCTGGGAATGAGAATGTTTTGCGTTGTTTTTGCCAAAACGTTTTAAAAAGTTGTTAACTGAGGTTTATTCGGTGGCAGGGTACTTGTGCTGGCAGTAGTGATGATTATGTGTGGATGTGTGTGTCTGTGTGTGTAGGTGGCGGCTGCGGCGGCGGCTGCTGTTGTTGGGAAGGATGATTGTGATCTTGCGCTGGTGGCTGTCGTATGTTGTTATATGCTAATAAACTCTCAAGTACTTACATTTACACAATGCTCATTCAGTTACAGACGTTCAGACATACAGACGCAAATATTTATGTGCGAACAATTGTCGACCCAGATAAGTACACTCTGTACATATTGAAATTTGCGGGTATGGCTTTCATGGTATGCGGGTAGTTGGGAAATGAGTGCTTACAAACTGCAGTGGAAATAGAATGATTATAACGCGTGATCCATTTCGAGGTTCCCTACTTTTTTAAAGAAAAAAAAAAAAACACAGAAAATGCAAATTGAATGGGGAATGTTTATTATCATTTGAAAGAACATTCCTATTTATTTATTTTTTGAAGATCATGTCTATCAAATGTTGGCCGCGGCTACGTCTCAGATGGACCATCCGTTGAGTCCAATTTTCGGTGCCTCGTTCGAACATTTCGACTGGTAACAGGCGAATGACACCCGTGATGTTTTGCTTCAAGACCTGAATCGAAGCGAGTTTGTCCGCATATACTCTAGAGTTCACATATCCCCACAGGAAAAAGTCTAACAGTGTGATATCACACGATCTTGGTGGCCAATCGACCGGCCCAAAGCGTGAAATTAACTGATCACGAAGTGTTCTTTCAATAAATCCATTGATTGATGTGATGTGTGGAAAGTGGCGCAGTCTTGTTGAAACCAAATATCGCTGAGTTCACGAGCTTCAATTTCCGGCATCAAATAGTCGGTTATCATGGGACGATAACGGTCGCCATTGACGGTTACGTTCTCACCGGCATCATCTTTGAAGAATATGGACCGATGATGCCACCGACTCACGAACCACACCAAAAGTTTGTTTTTCTGGAAAAAGTGGCAGCGCTTGAACTTTTCTGGTTGCTCTACGTCCCAAATGCGGCAATTTTGCTTGTTTTTATACCCATTAAGGCAGATATATGTCTCATCGCTGAACAAAATTTGGCTCGGAAACGCACGAAACATATTCCTCACAAAGCGTGTATTTTCGTAATAAAGTTGAACGATTTGTAAAAGTTGTTCAGGCGTAAGTCTTTCCATGATGAAATGCCAAACAATACTAAACAAAAATAACATGACAGCATAACAAGACTCGTATGTGATCTGTCAAAAAAAGGCTATCGAAAAAACTATCTCTACTTATACTTAACTCTCTACTTATATCTCTAACTGAAAAAATTCCTTTAATACAGATTGCTACTTCAAATATGGTATTACAAAACAAAAAACCTGATTATAGACGTGTTTTATTTGTTTAGAAAAAAAAATTAATTACGCCACGCTAAGGCTTAAATATAAAATCGTTATTAAATAAAATAAAAATGAACTTGTATGGCATTACCCTGAACTTATTTTGGAATATTCTTCGGATGCTACACTGGCATATTTTCAGCTTTTTGCCATTTGATTATTACTATAGGGTTTGCAATTTAAAATTTTAAATTTCCATCGGCTGTAAAGAAATAAGCAATGTTTTTTTTAAATTACTGGTTTTATTAGAATGGTTAAAGTTTGCCATTTAATGACGGCACAGAATAGTATTCATACTACTACTACGACTGTCTTGGCAGTACCTCATCCGAGTAACCCAATTTTTCAGCACATTTTCCATTGTTTCGGGTCGAATCTATTCAATGGCAACATTGAATTTGTTTATTCATGCTTCAATTGTCTCTGGATGCTTTGCGTAACATTTATCCATAATGGCTCCTCACCGAAAATAATCCAAAGGGCTCAAATCACAGCTCCGAGGCGGTCAATTGCCATCACAATTTTGGCTGACGGTTCGATTTTCAAAAACAGTGCGTAAAATATCGATGTGACTCGAGTTCTTTGAGAAATCAAATGTCGTCCATGTTATTCTCTGGAATTTTTGGAAACAAAAATTCATTGAGCATGGCGCGGTAACTCTCACTGTTAACGGCTAGGCTGCTCCTTGTTTATTTTTGCAAGGAAAATAGACTAATAATGCCGCCATCCCAAAATCCGCACTAAACAGTGACACTTTGTGGATGCATTGTTTTCTCAGTAGCCACGTGTTGGTTCTCTAAACCCCATATGCAGAAATTTTGCTTATTGACATAGCCACTGACATCAAAATGGGCTTAATCAGAAAGCACGATGAAATGATTGAAATTCTCCATCTCCTGACAAACAATCTTTAGCCCATTGGGCTAAGCAAAAACGCATCGGATGGTGATGAGGCTCCACTTCTCGGACAAATTAAACTTTGTAAGCCGTCATACCAAGGACTTTACGCAAAACTCTGCTCAAAAAAGTGCGAAAAATAATTACTTTCTCGGAACGAAGACGATTTGATGGTTTCTCTGTTTAAGATTGAAAGCACTGGACGATAACGCACTCGGATTAGTTTGTCCAATACCGATCCATTTTCTAAACTCGCTTTACGAATTGACACACAAACTGAACTGAAGGCCGATCTCTTTTTGAAAGTTTTCGGCATACATTTTTTAAAGTTTGCGTAAAGGAGTCACTAATTTGGAAGTAAGTTTTTAATATAGGGTGATCCATCAGGAGGTATTTTTTCAGAACACATAAAAGATATAAAAGTTCGAATCAAGTGTTGAATCTTTTTTGGCAGTTTGAAAGGACATTTTATGGCATTTATTTTTTGAATAAAATTTCCTTCAAATGTTAGCCACAACTATGTCTCAAGGTTTCCACTCTGAGAGTTTAATTTTGGATGACTAGGTCGAGCATTTCGACCGGCATGGCTTTAATGACACACGTTATGTTGGCTTCCAAAACCTGAGTTGTAGCTGGTTTGTCAGCATAGACTTTGGTCTTTACGTAACCCCAAAGAAAAATGTCTAAAGGTTATATTATATTCGATCTAGGCGGCTAATTTACCTGTCCAACACGTAAAATAAGCAGCTTTTCGAAATGACCTCTTAATAGATCAATTGTTTGAGCAGATGTATGGCAAGTGGCACCGTCCTGTTGAAAGCAAGTATTGTCAAGATTACGGGCTTTAATTTAAGGTAGCATAATGATCGATATCATGGAGCGATAGCGAGCACCATTCACGGTTACGTTCCGGCCATCATCATTTTTGAAAAAATATGCACCGATGATTCCACCAGCTTATAAACCGCACCTCTGGGTATAATGGCACCTCTTGAACTTTTTCTTGTTGCTCTTCAGCCCAAATATGGAAATTTTCTTTATTAACTTTGCCGTTGAGCCTGAAATGGGCCTCATCACTGAACAAAATTTTGGTCGAAAACAGCGGATCTTCCCGTTTTTCACTGAATTCTCATTTCCATAATACAGTTGCCAACATTTGAAGGAAATTATTTCAAAAAATAAATGCCATAAAATGTCCTTTCAAATTACCAATAAAGATTCCACACTTGATTTGAGTTTTTATATTTTTTTTGTTCTGAAAAAGTACCTCTAGATGGATCACCCTATATATATAAATATATACCTTACCAAGTTTTTTTTTATATTTTATTTGACATGTGTATTACTAATACCTTTTCACGTTTCTAATTAAATTTTAAGTTAAAAAACCTTAAAATGCATAACGGCAATGCGGCCTTCGTCATTTTATGATTAAAAATATTATAACTTTTTTAAATAAATATATAAGTAAAATTTATTTCGTTAAGGAATTCTTGGGCAATCACCATACATCGTATTAAAATATTTCTTAGACTAGTCAAAATTTCTTTTAAAATACAAAAGTTTTCCTTTAATTTATCTAATATTTCTATACCACCCTCGAAGCTAATAAAACTTTTCATAAAGTTGATTTTTTCTGTTGGAACTTTTGTACTTTCTGTATACGTTTATACGTATAATATATAAATCTTTTTTTGTGTGTTAAGGTTTCGTGATAATTTGTAAATTATTACGAGTGTTGGCAATTTATGCACAAACAGCAGAAGCTTCGGTGCCAACCACACCATGTCTACTCTACTCCCCGGCGTCCCAGCAGCATCCGCATTGGCAGCATCGCCCCTACCACTTCTCATCATTGGCTGCCATCATTGTATTATAAACTTATTATTATGCTAAAGGATTATCTGGTTTTGTTGTTAACAATAACAGCCGGTACGACAAGAGAAGTGTGGCTCAGCCCTCTGGGTAGGGGGAGATATGCAAAGTTTGGTGGCGGGTAACATATAATTTTGCGTGTTTTAAAAATTACAACAAACCAAGAAATAACAAAAAAAAATAAAATAAATGAATGAACCATCGAATTTAAATTAAATGAGATTTTTTTGCCACGACTTTCTTTTGTGATGTTTTTCTTTTCTTTCTCGCTGTGCTGTTACTTGTGCCGTTGATGTCGCTGTTGTGACAACCGAAAACTTGTCAAACCCCGTAACGTGAGTATGAGCAATTTATTTGCTTTTATTCGAGTTATCACTCATACGCCGCCCTGTTCACCGGTGTTTGGGGAAAATCTTCTGTTTTGACGATTTTCATAAATCTTACAATAAAAAACAGAACGAAATTGCTGCGTTATTACGCAGACGAATTGTTGTTACTGTTGTTATTTTATTGCGTTGTGCGACTTCGTTAAAGGTTTTTAAAGTCTCATGTCGGTTTCACTTGAGAGTGACTGCAGTTAAAATGTCCAGGGTTGTAGTTGGTTGTAAGGAGACTGTATTTATACCGCAAAGGAAATTGCGGTACTTAGTATTAAATGTTAAATTGTATGTAAGCCCAGGGAACACCTTAAGGGGAGTATATCAACACTTGTTTTCGTATTTTTGCATATTGGCATATTGTAGTTTAATAGAACAATTCTGGCTGGAACGAACAAAATTCGTTTCATTGAAAAAAGAATTAAAAAACATGTGCATATTTTTTGCTTAATGTACGCAAAATGATCAAGAAATACTTTATATAAATATGCAAAAATCAGAAATACTACAGATTAACATTCCATCCTGGAGTGGATATTTTGTTTAATATAATTAATTACTCTACGGTTTAAAAAACGGCATTTTTTTATTAAATATAACGGGTGATCAATCGAGAGGAATTTTTTCATTAGGTTTTTTTTACAGATTACGCGTGAGCTGTGTTAAACTTTATTTTTTATTTTCAGTATTGTTTGCATTTCATCATGAAAAGACTTACACAGCAACAACGTCTCCAAAATGCGCAACTATATTTTGGAAATGAGAATGAAGAGATCCACTGTTTGTGATCAAACATTTGTTCAGTGTCTAGGTTCTTTCTGGCTCAACGGCAACGTCAATAAACAAAAAAATCGCATTTGGACTGAAAAGCAACCCGAGAAAACCACGGTTCGTTGCGGTTTATGGGCTAGTGAAATTATTGGTCCATACTTTTAAAAATTATGATGGCCGGAACGTAACCGTGAATAGTGCTTGCTATCGCGCCATGATATCGGGCTTTTTGCTGCCTGAAATTGAAGCCCGTATTCTTGACGACATTTGGTTTCAACGGGATGGTCACACTTGCCATACAGCTGCTGAAACAATGGATCTATTGAGATGTAATTTTAAAGAGCTACTAATTTTACGTTTTGGACCGGTGAGTTGGCCTCCTATATCGTGTGATAAAGAATTTTTTTTTTTTGGGGGCTAAGTGAAATCCTAATTCTATGCTGACAAACCAGCTACGATTCAGATTTTGGAAGCCAATATTATGCGTGTCTTTAACGCCATTTCGGTCAAAAGGCTCGAACGAGTCATCTACAGTTGGACCCTCAGAATGGAACCCTGAGGCGTAGTTGCGGTCAACATTTGAAGGAAATTTTATTCAAAAAAAATGGCATTAAATTTCCTTTCGAATGAACAATAAAGATTCCTCGCTTGATTTCAACTTTTGTATACATATTTTTTTTTTTTTGGAAAAAATACCTCCAAATGGATAACCCTATGTAATATGTATAAGCCGCCGTGGTGTACTACGTAGTAGGAGTATACTTTACTCATATACTTATACACAGATTCAAATACAGATAAAAACATTTTATATTTTTTTTTTTTGAGCGGGAGCAGATAGTTTAGTGAACGGTGGGCTTGAGCGGCGGGCGTTACAGAGCCATGTTTTTCGCATTATTTTGTTGCTGAAACTGAAGATATAGATGTGGACGTCTTCTGGTTCCTGCAGGATATCGCAACAAGCCATAATGGAGCTTTTGCGCTCCGAATTCACAAATCGTGTTATCAGCCGTCTTGGAGCTATGATTCAATTATTCGCCTCCGAGCTGCGATTTGACCCATTTAGACTTTCTTTTTTGCGGGGAAACGTAAACCACTGATTTTAAATCAACAATATAAAAACAATTGATTTATTTATTACTTTCAATCTAATGGGCTTAGCCCTTACAGATCCATTCTTACAACAATGTATTTAATTCTGGTACAACATATTAAAAAAATGCTTCTTTTAAGATGGGACGATTTGCGTAAAAATCTAATTGATTGCTTGCTCTGTTGAACAACATAAAACTTCATTTACACTTTCATTGGATTCTATATATATTTCTGACATTTTCATTTGAAAGTTTGACATTTTTTTTAGCATAAACGCATTCAGACGTTTTGACGTACGATTATTATTTGTGTTGTTTGCAGTGACTTGAAAAATCAATTCGGCAAAAAAATGGAATTAACTCGTAAACATTTTCATGCGATCATTTTTCACAACTATCGACGTGGATTTTCAAGACAAGAGTGCACCGATGAACTTAAATATTTGTATGGCGATGAAGCACCATCCCTTAGCACTGTGAAAAACTGTTTTAATGAATTCAATCTTGACCGACGCTGGCTCAAAGACGAAGGTCGTGAAGGTCGTCCAAAAACGGCCGTTGTGCCAGAGAACATTGATAAAGTGCGTGAACTGAAAATGCAAGGTCGTAAAGTGACATACCGTAAGATGGAGGCATCCTTGTACATTTCTTTCACCAGCATACATTCGATATTACATGAACACCTGGCCGTAAAAAAAATTTGTTCTCGTTGGATCCCTCACAATTTGACAATCGCTCAAAAAAAGGCCCGTGTCGATTGGTACAAAGAAATTTTGAAAAAATACGATCGCGGTGCTTTAAAAGACGTTTATAAATCGTCACATGTGACGAATCATGGAGCTTTGCGTATGAGCCCGAAATAAAACAGCAATCAACCGTGTGGGTCTTCGAAGACGAGCCAAATACAACGGAAGTTGTTCGCCGAGGAAGCACTTCAAAGCAAATGATCGCCTGTTTCTTCGGCAAAACTGTTCATGTGGCGACTGAGCAACATAGGACGATCAATTCTGAGTGGAACACCACAATTTATTTGCCCGAAGTCTTCGAAGAAGTTCGAAAAACGAACAAGAGAAGACGATTCATTGTTCACCATGACAATGCGACCAACGCTTTTTTGACCGTCCAAAACGTCGAATTGATGGGTCATCCGCCGTACAGCCCTGACTCGGCATACAATGACTTATTTTTATTCGCGCACATTAAGAAAAAAATGCGTGGTCGACGATTTTCGTCGCCATGTTTTGGAGGTGTCTCAATCGGATGGAAAAAGTGCTTCGACAATTGGTTTGAGCGCATGCAAATTGTATAAATCATGCTGGAAAATACTTTGAAAAACAAATAAACTATTTTTAATGATAAATATTCGCATTTTCATTATTAGGCCAAAAAAGATATATAGTAGCCCTCGTATCTATGAAAAGGAGCATAGAAAACAGTATGGTCTCTCATATTTCTCGTAGGAATATTGAAAGATATTAGTTGCAATAGCTCCACTGAATTAAATGTTTTATCAACAACATCTTTTATGAAACATAATGTTATCCTCAATGTGTATGGATCTTGAAAATCTGTTGAATTTCGTATTAAAAATCCTAATTGAGAATTAGCTTTACTTATAAGGTATTCTATTAGAGGAGTTCATTAAAGCTTTGAGTCTATATAAACTCCAAGATCCTTTACTAGCATTACTCTATCGAAGGAGTTATTGTCGAAGTAAAATTATTCAACAATGGAAGCATATTATGGGTAATTGTTAAAATGGGACATTTTGAAAAAGATCCACACCAAAGTAAAAAAGTGTCAATATATTTTTGGAACAAGGAGTAATCATTTAGATTATTGATTACAGAATATAATTTCAAATCATCAGCATACAATAAGACTCTACAATAATTAAA
This sequence comes from Hydrotaea diabolus, assembly GCA_963513945.1. Lineage (NCBI taxonomy): Eukaryota > Metazoa > Arthropoda > Insecta > Diptera > Muscidae > Hydrotaea > Hydrotaea diabolus. The sequence continues at coordinate 47,803,604 of OY740717.1, read as the reverse complement.
TATTGAAGATTTATCATTAATGAATAGCAAAAATAAAAGTGAATCAAGGTGACTACGTTGTGGTACACCAGAATAAGCTTTTACAGGTTGAAAAATACTGTTATCTATTTTAAAAAATATTATTCGATTGGACAAATAAGAATTTTAGCAACTTAACATATTGGAAGCACTTAAGGCCAATATTATCAAAGTAGGCCGTGAGCTACAAGCCGAAACTTCAACATGGTCTTGGAAAATTGCAGTGAAAACATTTTCTATTGCAATTGTAGCCTTGGGAGAGTGCCAATAAATGACTGTGTCAATGCTATAGTTTATCTATGGTTTCGTGTTTAAGATGATTTTTTTTACTATGGCTTTATAAGTAAGGGCGAAAATTCCGAATGAGTATACAAAACTCATACTCAATCGGAATTTTTGCTCTTACTTATAAATAAATACTCAGAGAAATACTCATACTCAATCGGAATTTTTGCTCTTACTTATAAAGCCATAGTAAAAAAAAAGTCATCCAAAATACGAACCATAGATAAACTATAGCATTGATTCAGTCATTTATAGGCACCCTCCCTTCCCGCACCATTGATTGATATCTTTCGCAGAAATAAATAAGATACAACAAAGAATTTCAATCAAGTCTCTATATCATACATTAAGCGATTTTATGCGCTACAAGGGCGACCGCAAAACTAACTGGCCTGGCACATTTTCTGTTTTACTAGCAACTTTTTTTTTTGTTTTTTAAAAGCAATCTTTTATAAGCCATCTGTCAAAGTTTTCGAAATATTTAATGATTATTTTCTTTGTTACAGATGATTGAATTAAATATGTTTTATAATTTTTGAAAAATGGAAAATAAAGAGTTTCGTGCGGTAATTAAACACTTTTATATGAAAGGTTATACGCCTCAATTAATCAAGGATGAATTGGATTCTGTTCATGGTGATAATGCACCATCATACTCCACCGTGAAATCCTGGGTTCAACAATTTAAAATGGGTCGTTCAAGTACGGAAGATGAACAACGCTCTGGAAGACCGAAAACTGCTACTACTATTGAAAACTTTAGAAAAATATATAATTAAGTGACTAAAGATAGACGAATAAAGCTCAGAGAACTTACTGATATTGTTAAAATACACGAAAAACAAGTTTGGAGTATTTTACATGATGAACTCCACATGAAAAAGCTATCCGAAAACTATCCGCCGCGTTTGTTGAATTTGCCCCAAAAAATCGTCCGTTGGACCAATTCCGAGGAGCTTTTAGCGATTTATCAACGTAATCCAATAGAGTTCTTGCGCCGATTCTTAACTGCTGATGAAACATGGATCCATCACTACATCCCAGAATGCAAAGAAAAGTCAAAACTATGGATAGAAGCTGGTAAAAGTGGTCCCAAGAAGGCGAAAACTGTTAAGTCAGCAGGAAAGTAATGGCCACAGTATTTTGGGATGCAAGGGCTATAATATTTATTGATTATCTTGAGAAAGGAAAAACTATAAATAGTGAATATTATTGTGAATTTTTGGATCGGTTGAGTGAAGAAATCCAGATAAAACGACCGCATTTAGAAACAAAAAAGTTCTTTTTCATCAAGATAACGCTCCTTCACACACTGCATTTTTAACTCAACAAAAACTGGCCGAATTACGATTTGAAATTGCTCCGCATCCACCATATAGCCAAGATTTAGGTCCGTCTGATTATTTCTTGTTTCTAAATTTAAAAAAAATCTCGGTGGCAAAAAATGTTCGTCCAATAGCGAGGTTATTGCTGAAACTGAGGCATATTTTGAAGGTCTTAAAATATCTTATTTTTCGGATGGAATTAAAAAACTTGAAAAACGTATGATGAAGTGTATTGAGTTGGAAGGAGATTGTGTTGAAAAATACATAATAATAATTCCAAAAAAAAACGGTTCTTTTTATGTGAGGCCAGTTACTTTTTCGGTCGCTCTCGTATATTCTCCAAAACTCTTTTCCATTAGTGAATAGTAAAACTGGATATTCCCTTATTTTAATAAGTTCTGCTTTAAGATCGCTGATTCAATAATACACAAAAAAGGGTTGTTATGTATAGCAGTGGGGTAAGCTATACTACCAACGCCCCTCCAGATAAAGTAAACTGGAGAAGCCAATTTTAGGATAATTTGTGCCGGCTTCACCTTACCTCTTGCTGAGGGGTTAACAACTATCCAAAACCTCTGCTGCTCTTTGGGTCGTAGCACTAGGTTGGGGTGGTAAACCACAGCCGCTGCGAAACTTCCCGGCACGCTCTGACAGGCAGCATCATTATCTACACCAAGAACTCGCTCCATGTCTACCATCAAACATAAGGGATGAATAGAATTATATGATATATTTAAACCGTGCCAGGGAGCTCTTGGAAGAAGCTAAGGAAATCAGGTGACCACAGTCGTCGCCACCGGTGGATGATCGAACAACTACTTTGTGGGGACATAAATACTGTTACACACGTTTTATGCTGTAAAATAAAAAAGTACTGAATATTGTATCCAAAAATAATATTCTTTTTCGAAATGTCTGCCTTTTGCCTTTACACACGCCCTTAGTCACACTGGCCAATCGTCAATAGAAGCACGAACCTCGTCCATTGGAAAATTGGCCACAGCTCAAACCAAAGCAGTCTTAAGAGATCCAATGTGGGGATGTCTTTTGTGATAAACCTTGTCCTCTAAAACCGTACACAATTTGTAATCCAATATGTTCAAATCTGGACTGCCTGAGGGCCATTCTTCAGAAGAAAAGAAACGCTGGCAAATTGTTTCGAAGCCAGGCCTGGGACGTTTTAGCCTTATGGGCCGGCGCAGAATCCTGGTAGAAAGTCCTAGCTGGTTTTGGAACAGGGAATTGTTAAGAGGCTTCACAACAGCTTCTAAAACGGTTTCTTGGTAAATTTTGGCCGATGTTTTGACTCCTTGTTCGCAGAAATTCAGGTCAGTGACCCCATCGTAAGAGACACCCTACCAAACCATGACTGAAGCTGGGTGATGACCCTTTTCCACCCTTGCGATCAGTTCAGATGCTTTCTTAGATGACCGCGCATACACTCTATCATTTAGCTTGTTAGATTTTTCCTGAACGGTAAACCTTTTTAATCGGTGAGCACAATTTTTCTGTGCAAGTTATCAGCGTGCTTCACCAAAAGACATTTGCATTTTTCAATCCTATTTTTTTAAAGCTGCTGTCAATAAATGTCCGGTACGTCGTTTGAAAGCCCCAAGTAACAAGTCTTTTTTAATGATTCGACTCATGGACTTTTGCGTGATATTCATCTCACGGGCCATGATTTTCAGTTTTCGGAGCGGAATTCTTGATTTAACGGCTTTGATGACATGTGGTGGTGTTCGAACAGAGCCTGGACGGCCCGACCGGTGGCGGTCTTTTACATCTCCAGTCTGCTCAAACAATTGTATGCATGCGGCTAATCCCTAGTCGCCGGAGCATTTTGAAAATATCGTTTTTTTTTCATTTCACACTTGAAAAGCGCTATTACAGCGATGCGGTTCTCATTATCTGACCACTCCATGATGAAAGTTGAAACAATTTTTAAATCCCGTTACAGACTAACGCTATTGAGGTAAGCTTTCAAAACCCATATGACATTAACGGGGTATGTTCAGTTCTACTATTGAAATGGGTGTGTTCAATGTTGTAACAGTATTTATGCCCCTACTAAGTATATAACGGGTGATTTTTTAAGAGCATGATAACTTTTTTTTTAAAAAAAACGCATAAAATTTGCAAAATCCCATCGGTTCTTTATTTGAAACGTTAGATTGGTCCATGACATTTACTTTTTGAAGATAATTTCATTTAAATGTTGACCGCGGCTGCGTCTTAGGTGGTCCACTCGGAAAGTCCAATTTTGGGCAACTTTTTCGAGCATTTCGGCCGGAATAGCCCGAATTTCTTCGGAAATGTTGTCTTCCAAAGCTGGAATAGTTGCTGGCTTATTTCTGTAGACTTTAGACTTGACGTAGCCCCACAAAAAATAGTCTAAAGGCGTCAAATCGCATGATCTTGGTGGCCAACTTACCGGTCCATTTCTTGAGATGAATTGTTCTCCGAAGTTTTCCCTCAAAATGGCCATAGAATCGCGAGCTGTGTGGCATGTAGCGCCATCTTGTTGAAACCACATGTCAACCAAGTTCAGTTCTTCCATTTTTGGCAACAAAAAGTTTGTTAGCATCGAACGATAGCGATCGCCATTCACCGTAACGTTGCGTCCAACAGCATCTTTGAAAAAATACGGTCCAATGATTCCACCAGCGTACAAACCACACCAAACAGTGCATTTTTCGGGATGCATGGGCAGTTCTTGAACGGCTTCTGGTTGCTCTTCACTCCAAATGCGGCAATTTTGTTTATTTACGTAGCCATTCAACCAGAAATGAGCCTCATCGCTGAACAAAATTTGTCGATAAACACATTTCGAACCGAACACTGATTTTGGTAATAAAATTCAATGATTTGCAAGCGTTGCTCGTTAGTAAGTCTATTCATGATGAAATGTCAAAGCATACTGAGCATCTTTCTCTTTGACACCATGTCTGAAATCCCACGTGATCTGTCAAATACTAATGCATGAAAATCCTAACCTCAAAAAAATCACTCTTTAAAATACCATAATAGTATCTTACAAAAAATGTATTAGCCGTTTTAATATAGTGATCGTTATTTTTAATGGCTACTCTTACTAATTTACTTTGGTATCACACAACATCCTATTCAGAACCAGAGTGAACTTCTCTCAAATCAGTAAACTGTGCACGATTTAATTATTAAACTCTCTAACCGGGACCCATTGTTTAACTCCGGATCCGTACTGCTAATTTATTTTATAGAAAAGTTGTAACATAGCTTCGGGTCACCCGTATTTAAGAGGTGAAAAGCACGTGGGCCTACAATCGTTCTTATCCAATTACCCTTAAAAAGAGGAAAACTTGGAATTTTTCTCAATATTAGAAATGTCTGTGCCGGCTTTAGACGGATTATGTTTCTTTGTAGAGAAATCAAAACAGGACTTTAAAGATTAATATCTTAGTCGAAAAAGTCGATTTTCCAAAAAAATCGATCTATTTTTACCTAAATAGTGAGTTGTGTATTATTTTAAGGTAATGGTCGTATTATGTGTTCCCGAATATAAGATTTTATATTGAATAATTGATTTTCATACCCTACATAATGTCGTTGGCCAATTTGAAGGTCTCCTTCTACTCTATGAAATATTGATGTTCATACCCGCTACTGTCCCTATCAATACACATGTGTTTTTGTTTTTTTCTTTCTTGTGCAATATATTATAATTTGCCTCCACTTAAACCTCAACTATAATGTCAGCCATCACCGGAATAAACTGATGGACGGTCATCACGAGTCAGGTCGACATATATAGACAACAATAAAGTTAAGAGTTCTGTGTTGTTGTTCTTGTTTTTTGTCTGTGTCTGAATAAATATTTCACAAAATGTTCATGCACTTTTACATATTGTTTACAGTTGAGAGGTATTTCAACAGCAGCAAAAAAGTAAAGCAAAAAACAGCCGGCAACAACACCAACCGAGCAGCATCATACATGAACTGATGTTGTCGGTTGACGTTTCCTTCATTTTCCTCAAGTTGCAGTTGCACTTCAGCGTATCTTTACGTACGTATTTTATCTGTTAACAAAATACAAACTTTAGCTCGGTGGATTGGTGGGCGAAGTTTTTTGTTTTTATCGCAAAAAAAATTCTCGTCAATTTATGTTGTTGCCTTTCGCTGTGTACCCTGTGCAACAGACGGATTATTTTTCCATATGACATATGGTAGTGGAAAGAACCCAGAGGTAGTAGGGGTGATGTCTTTCGCCTTTCCTCATCATCATAATAGTGTGTTGTGTGGAAACCGAATGAACTTTACATGTTAGCCAAGTTAACAATAACAATGACGACACAATATGCTCCTTTAACAGGATATTCGCTTACCTTTGGCTATACGAAATTCCAACTTTTGTTTTCGGGATGATGCTGGATGGTGGTGATTTTGTTTTGTTATTGTCCTCTCAGCTGCAGTGAATGACGTTGACAAAGGACACCTTGAGTATGTGGTCCAAGTGTGTGTATACAGTTCGCCTGAAAAGGGTTGCCCAGTAGAGTGATTGCTTTCAATAACAGGATGCATCACACCAAGATATTATAAAATAGCTAAATACAAGACAATCTATCGATAGAATTCAAGATCGTTTTAAGTCACCAGGTTAGGAATTAAGATCCCCATTCCCAGCGATTTAAACCCCTAAGGGGTTTTTACATAATTTTAGTCTAGCAAGGCACTGTTTTGAATTCCAGGAAACGGAAAACATGTGAGTTTGTAAAAGCTTAACGAATCCTACAAAAGACGCTAAAATAAAATATCTCTTGAACTTGTTTTTATTTTGGTTAGAGATCTTTTTGTTGTTTTTTTTTAGTATCAACGTATAATTTGTGAACGAATTTGGTGGAAATGATATTGCGCTTTGAAGATTGCTCTACGCACAATTTGAAGACTATAAGCAAAGGGTAATTCTCAGTCGTTCAAATGAGTCTCCCGTATAAGTCATTTGTTTTGTTGCCAAAGACTGCTGAAGGAAAATCTTGGCGGGCTTAGAAACAGTCTGCCAGGCAAACAAGCCAATAAAGCCAATTTTTTGCGTTGATTCTGAAAAAGAAACAAAAAAGGTCTCGCAGCAGAATAAAACTGTTCAAGTCATACGAGGGTTGCTTTATATAATTCTGGCCAAGGCAACACTAAGTGTTACCTGGTGCCATATGACATTTCCATTGGAAAGTTTGACATTTTTAAAATAAACGTACTCACAAGGTTTTGACATACGACCATCATTTTTGCTGTTTGCAGTGACTTCAATTTGGCAAAAAAAATGGAAGCAAATCGTGAACATTTTTGTAGATCAGTTTTTACAACTTTCGACGTGGATTATCACGACAAGAGAGCATCAATGAACTTAAATCTTTGTATGGCGATGAAGCACCATCCTATAGCACTGTGAAAAACTGGTTTAATGCATTCAATCGTGGCTGACGCTCGCTCAAAGACGAAGGTCGTCCAAAAACGGCAGTTGTGCCAGAGAACATTCATGCCGAGCATGGACTGATAATGCAAGATCGTCATGTGACATGCCGTGAAATAGAGGCATCATTGTGCATTTCCTCCACCATCATACATTCGATATTGCATGAAAACCTGGCTGTAAAAAAGGTTTCTTCTCGTTGAATCCCGCACAATTTGACAATCGCTTAACAAAAAATCGCTCGTGTCGATTGGTGCAAAGGAATTTTGAAAAAATACGATCGCGGTGCTTCAAAAGACGTTTATAACATCGTCACAGGTGACGAATCATGGATCTATGCCTATGAGCCCGAAACAAAACAGCAATCGACCGTGTGGGTCTTCGAAGACAAGCCAAATCCAACGAAAGTAGTTCGCGGAAGAAGCACTTCGAAGCAAATGGTCGCCTGTATCTTCGGCAAAACTGGTCATGTGGCGACTATTCCGCTTGAAGAACGTAGGACGGTCAATTCTGAGTAGTACACTACAATTTGTTTGCCTGAAGTCTTCGGAAAAATTCGAAAAATGAACAAGATAAGACGAATCATTGTGCACCATGACAATGCGAGCTCTCACACATCTGCTCAAACCAGCCCTTTTTTGATCGGCAAAACGTCGAATTGATGGATCGTCCGCCGTACAGGCCTGACTTGGCACCCAAAGACTTCTTTTTATTCCCGCACATCAAGAAAAAAATGCGTGGTGAACGATTTTCGTCGCCAGAAGTGCTGTTGAAGCGTTCAAAAACCATGTTTTGGAGGTGTCTCAATCGGAGTGGAAAAAGTGCTTCCACAATTGGTTTGAGCGCATGCAAGAGTGTCTAGTAAATCATGTTAGAGAATACTTTGAAAAACATTAAAACCATTTTTGATGAGAATTATTCGCATTTTAATTATAAGGCCAGATATATTATATAGCAGCCCTCGTAGTATAAAAAATACCAGGATTTTCAAAAAACCGCCAATAACCGATCAGAAGCGAAGTAATTATGTAACGCAATAAAATCCCTTGTTGCGAATAGAGGGTCGTTTTTGTTTAGAAATAAACTAGTAAGAAGGCTTAAGTCGGTCATGGCATTTTCTTTTGAATGTGCAGAAAAGTCAATGCACAGCATTTCAGAATGTTAGCATGCAAAGGGAAATATACCATATTTTAAGAACCCCTAAATAGGGAATGGTTTTTGTATGTTTACAACCCTACTAAGAGCCCAAAATGTCTTCGGCAGATACAGCTAGTTAGATGTATCGTCTTTATGATAGTTGCAAATAAATAATTTAAAAAACCGATTACATCGCTAAATGACTCACAATTAAGAATACAGGTTAGCATATATTAGTTTTAGCTATAGATTTTATGTATTCTCCAAAATGCCTATTACTATATGCTCAAAATTCGTGCAGTTTACAATAAAACACCCTTTATCAACCTTTGGTCACTGTGTATGGTGCCATCATGTCATGTACATTTCACTCTATAATAAAAAAGCACAAACTTTAGTTCATATACACCATTCAACTGCAACTTGCCTGTAGCTGAGGGGAAATTGGTTATGGATGTTCCCACTCTTACCACTCGTCCGACCTTCTCGTTTCTTTCTGGACATGGCTGTCGAAAAAGTCCAGCATGCAAGTTGTGGAGATTATTTTAAAGTTAAACTCATAACAGGAACACACCTGCAACAGCAACAACAATAACAGCCCAAGTGACAACAACAATAAATTGAGTAACAACAGATAATGTGCTTTACAAGAAAATGATGTCAACGTGTCACAATGATGATACGAAAACAAAAATACGCAGAGACCAACACGGTTAATAAAAACAAAAAATCTCAGGAAAATATGTGGACGTGCTTAAAGACCGATGCAAGTCCATATATTTATGATGAGGACATGATTTAAATCGGAGAATTTCAATCACATGCCATAGTGCACTTCTTCAGAGGAAATTTCAAGGGAACTCTGCAAGAGACATTGCAAAAAAGATGTCATAGCCACAGTCCATTGTATCATCGAAACAAAGACTTTCATGCTTTAAACACATAGACGACAGCAAGCAGCACGACGACTGACTTCAAATGTCGTTGGCGACATTTGTCGTTGTGCTGCCACCTTTTAAAATATTTTGAGAACGGCAGCAGCAGCGTAAACAGCTGATATTGTTGAGCAATGTATTTTTCAGTGATGCCAATATGACGTTTATGAGGCACACAAACAAACGATTTATGTTCTACATAATAATTTATTGTAATCGTGTGCACCCTTCATAGGAAATAGACCGTACATCAGATTGACAGTTTCGTTGCAAAATACATAGTCTGGTTTTACACGGACAATTATAATTGTCGCCATTGTTCCCCGTTCCATACTTCTTACCTCTCTCTCCAACCAACTCAACAATCGTGACAATTATAATTGTCCGTGTAAAACCAGACATAGCTCACTCACTATGCAGCAATCGGATGTTTCGTGTATTTTCCCCAGTAGTGAAGCCGAAGTATCAGATAAGAAGCACATTGAAAAAAAGATTCCGGAACAGAGTATTTTATATATTATTTATATATTATATGTTTTATTTTCATTATAGTTTGTTTATTAATGAGTGGATTGAATAGATTGCAAAGAGGCAGGAAATATTTAAAAGGCGAAGCCATATTTTGGCATACCCCCGGACGAAGACCGGCTTCACAAGAAATCTTTATATAGCGAAATTATATTTTAGCATACCAAGAAGATATATAAAAACACCTTGACACCTTGAACATTTAATAAATCCCAAAATGTTTGACGCAAATTTTCAGTTTTTAGTTAAACGCCTTTAATCTCTAAATTATTACAACTACTTTAGTGCATTACCAACACTGTATCTGATATTGTCGCCTTTCAAAATAGAAATTAGTTTATATTGGCGACAACAGCAACGGCTGCTGTGCCGTCGTGCTGCTGTGACGCCGTCAAAGTAATCATTTTCATATAAACGTGTGTGTTTTAATTTTGACAGGTTGTCGCTCGCTGCTTGCTGTCGTCTATGTGTTTAATGCATCATTTTGCTTATGCTTGAAGGTGACATAGGGATTATGACAAATGGTTTTCCTGTCTGAGGACATTTATTCCTACATCTATACCTAGTAGGGACATTAATACTTGAACAGGGATTAAACCGGCTCAAGACCTCTTGCTTCTGTATTTAAATAGAAGACAAGTTTTTAACAAAATGGCAAAGTGACATTGATTTTCGTGGCTGCACACTACTTTTATCATGATTTCGGGTCCGTGACAACCCTCTTCAGAAAGCCTTGATGCAATTGTTGAAAGTAAAACCGAACTCTATAAGGCCAGGCTCTCCACAAACGAATGAGAACTACTGTTGTAAACCTTACTTTTCAAGTTTTCTTCACACAATTTACAACAACGTGTGTGTGTGTTGTAAAAAGAGTTTAGTTGACTATGTCAACTTGTGTGCCGTGCCGTGCATGTAAGTATGTTTAGCTCGTTTGTTTTATTTCGGTCTGTTGCTTTTACACATTGAATAGGGATTAAACCGGCTCAAGACCTCTTGCTTCTGTGTTTACTGTTACAACATTGAACACACCCATTTCAATAGTAGAACTGAACATACCCCGTTAATGTCATATAGGTTTTGAAAGCTAACCTCAATAGCGTTAGTCTGTAACGGGATTTTAGAATTGTTTCAACTTTCATCATGGAGTGATCAGATAATGAGAACCGTATCGCTGTAATAGCGCTTTTCAAGTGTGAAATGAAAAAAGCGATATTTTTAAACGGTCCGGCCCCTAGGGAATAGCCGCATGTTAGTCTACCGATGCATAAAACCGTTTGAGGAGACTGGGGATGTAAAAGACCGCCACCGGTCGGTCCGCCTACGCTCTATTCGAACACCGCATGTCATCAAAACCGTTAAATCAATAATTCACAGAAATCCGCTCCGAAAACAGAAAGTCATGGCCCGTGAGATGAATATCATGCAAAAGACCATGAGTCGAATCATTAAAAAAGACTTGTGACTTGGGGCTTTCAAATGACGTACCGGACATTTATTGACTGTAGCTTTAAAAAGAAGTATTGAAAAATACAAACGTCTTTTGTTGAAGCACGCTGATAACTTGCGCAGAAAAATTTTGTTTACCGATGAAAAACTTTTTACCGTTCAGGAAAAAATTAACAAACAAAATGATAGAGGGTATGCGCGGTCATCAAAGGAAGCATCTGATCTGATACCAAGAGTGGAAAAGGGTCATCGCCCAGCTTCAGTCATGGTTTGGTGGGTTGACCTACATTTTTGCGAACAAGGAGTCAAAACATCGGCCAAAGTTTACCAAGAAACCGTTTTGGAAGCTGTTGTGAAGCCTCTTAACAATTCCCTGTTCCAAAACCAGCAATGGACTTTCCAGCAGGTTTCTGCGCCCGTCCCATAGGGCTAAAACGTCCCAGGTCTGGCTTCGAAACAATTTGCCAGCGTTCATTTCCTCTGAATAATGGCCCTCAGACAGTCCAGATTTGAACCCATTGGATTACAAATTGTGGACAGTTTAAAAGGACAAGGTTTGTCATAAAAGATACCCCAACATTGGATCTCTTAAGACTGTTTTGGTTCGAGCTGTAGCCAATTGCCAATGCACGAGGTTCGTGCAGCTTTTGATGACTGTCCAGTGCGTCTTAAGGCGTATGTAAAGGAAAAAAGCGGACATTTCAAATAAGTAGATTCTTTTTGGATACAATATACATCAATAAGTATATTAAAAAATATTTGGTCCAAAAACATTCAGTACTTTTTATTTTACAGCATAAAACGTGTGTAACAGTAGACATGTCCCTATGAAGTAGTTGACAACAAGGACAATCCCCGTCATCGTAAGGAACGTTATAATATGAGTGTGGCTGCCGTAGCCGACAACATCGATCACAACAATTCTATAATTTATGCACCACCCTAATGCAAATTTTGAATATTAGAATTTTGTTTTAAAATTCTGCTAGGAACGTCATTTAAAAGTGTCAAGCTATACCATTGTTGTCGTCCGAAGATTTAAGACTTTGTCTTGGGAGATCTTTGAAGGAATGCACTCTATCCTTTCATAATTCCTTATATTCCAACCATAATGCACAATGTTAATTGTATGTCACACCTTTACGTCACGTTTTTTGCCGAACCTTATTTGACGTTTCTATGTTTATTGTTTGATAAACTTAACTAAGGAGAGGTACATACTTTTAATTGTGAAGCGATTTAACCCAGATATGCCGACCGTACTACATGTAGTACACCTGTTATGTTCAGGTTACTGCGTTTACAGTGTTTTACATTTTCTAATCTACTTGTTGGTGTGCTACAGAATATAACGGTCAACAAACCATGCGTTGATAAGTTTTGTCTAGGGTAACTGCTTATGTGTATTTTTTTGGATCAGAGATTTCAGTTTTGTGAAATTGGCAAAAGTGTGAAGATGTCACGTAATCGGTGAGAAAAAGTTCTATATGCATATTTTATTGTTGTTGGGTTTCTATGTTTTTTTAATTATAATAGTTGTAAAAACCAATACGTAGCAAAAATATATGTGAAAAAAAAAATTATATGTGATTTTAGTTGATGTATATGCTGACGTACTACATGTAGTACGTTCGGTATTTGTGTGCAAAAATGGTGAAAACAAGAACTTATTTTTTTCCAGATTTTTAACATTTAATGAGATAATAAATGCATTAGAGGAAAGTGATGAAGAGTTTTTGCAAAATTCGTACGACATCTCAATTGTGCCCACTCAAGGTGCGAACAAGTACATCACAGATGAAGATTCTGGAGAATAAGATGAAGTGAATTTTGAAAACCTACCACCCCTATTATTAAATGCTGAGGCTGAGCTTTTTCGAAATTTATATTCTTCTGATTCGGATAGTGAAGACGACATTCCACTTGCGTTATTACAACAGGCCAAGAAACGTAAATGTATTAAGTCGTCAGTAAAATGGGTAAAGCACGATCTGGAAGAAACGGAGCCTGTTGTTACAGCATGTGAACAGGAAATTTTACCTACACCTCTTGAGTTTTTCAATTAATTTTTTGATGGTGCCTTGCTGCAAGTTATTACTCAATACTCCAATGACTATGCGTCCAAACACAATGCAACTGCAAATATAACTCCAGACGAAATCAGGTGCTTTATTGGAATTTTGGTACTGAGTGGCTACATTACTTTTTCGAGACGCCGTATGTATTGGCAAAGTGATAGGGATACTCATCATTCTTTTGTGTCTAACGCAATGAGAAGGGATCGATTTGAGTACATAATAAGAAATTTGCACTTTGTGGATAACAACAGTCTGGATAAAACAGACAAGTTTGCAAAAGTTAGACCACTTTTACAAATGTTGAACAAGAGTTTCCAAAGTAATGCTCCGAAAACCATACAGCATTCAGTTGACGAGCAGATGGTTCCATACTATGGTAGTCACGGATGTAAGCAATATATCCATGGAAAGCCTATAAGATATGGCTATAAATTCTGGGTTGGGGCAACTTATAAAAGCTACATTATTTGGTTCGAGCCATACCAGGGTGCAGGGACTTTCCCAAGTAATACCTACAAGGAAATGGGACTTGGTCCAAGCGTAGTCTTAATATATTGCGACATATTATCACAAAGCCAACCCAGCATTGCTCACCGATTGTATTTCGATAATTTATTTACAACTATCAACTTATTGGCTGAGTTAGAAGAACGACGCGTGAAAGGCACTGGAACAATTCGTCACAATCGGTTAGGCAACTGTCCTTTGCTAAAGAAAAAAGATCTGCAGAAAAGAGAGAAAGGGTGGTATGACCATCGTAAGATTTCTGACAACAATATAATAGTATGTTGTTGGAACGATAGCAGTGCAGTAAAAAATATTTCACGTTGGTCTCGAAAAGTGAAAAAGCGTATATATATTCAACAACCACGCCTTATTCATGAATATAATCGCTACATGGGTGGCGTTGATCGAGCAGATGAAAATATCAGCTTGTATCGTGTATCTATTCGGGGTAAAAAATGGTATTTTCCAATATTCACACACCTCATTGATCTTGCAGAGCACAATGCGTGGCAACTGCATAGACATATGGGAGGTAAAATGGACCATATATCATTTCGTCGGCGCATTGCCACGATGTTAATATCTACTTATGGGAAACCCTTAGCAACGCTTCCATCGGGATTATCATGCGACATCAGATTTGATCGAAAAGATCATCTACTTACTGAGAACACACGTCAAGCCGATGGAAAATGTAAACAGCTACGTTGTAATCATTGCCACAATAAGACCACTACACGCTGCATTAAATGTGATGTGCCGCTCCATGTAAAGTGTAATGTGGTGTACCACACCCCCAAATAATTTTGTTTATTAATTTGTTTTGTCTTTACTTATGTACACAAAAGTTCCTGAATAATAAACGACTTGAATTAAATCCCAAGAAAATACTGTCTTTTGCTTCCATATATGCCGAGCGTACTACATGTAGTACGGACCCAAAATCCAAGTTAAAAAATATATTTTTTTATTCTTTCTTCAGTTTTGTAATATAATCTTTCAGAATAATGCTATTATGGAAAACTACAAAGGTTGTTACACTAATATGCCCGTCGGCATATCTGGGTTAAGTTTGTTGAAGACTTTTACGAAAATAGTGGTTCAAATCAAAATGCATTTTGCGCACTTCATGATTTTTTGGTCAGCATAAACGACCTAATGGATTCGTTAACAAGCAGAATTGCAGGTTTTGGGCAAATAAGAATCCACGAGTGATTGTTAGCCGATGCATCCACAAAAAATTGCTATTTGATGCGGTTTATGGGCTGGCGGCCTAATCGGGTCGTACATCTTCGAAAATGAGGTCGACCTAGCAGATACCGAGAATAGTGTTCGCTATCGCGAGATGATAAAAGACTTATTGTGACCAGAAATTGAGGATATGGAACCAGGCTGGTTGCAACAGGCTGGTTCTACTTTCCACGCAGCCAACAAAACAATGGCTGCTTTGCGCGAAAAATGCAATGACCGTGTTAGCTCAGATCGTGGTAATGTTAATTGGCCGCCACGTTCATGTGATTTGACACCGTTTTACTTCTTTCTTTTGCGGAAATTTAAAAGAAAAAGTGTACGTCGATAAGCCAAGGGCAGATCAAGAGCTAAAGAATGATATATGGCGACTGATTAACGTCATTGAATTTCCATTATGTCTTAGAGCCATTTAATATATGAACTAAAGGAAGGATAGAGGTATGCTATGAACTAAAATGAACTAAAGGAAGGATAGAGGTATGCTATTAAAGCCGAGTTGAATATGTGGCCGATATTTTGTTTCACACTTAATTGTCATGGATCTTTCTATCATAATTAAAAATATTAACCAAAGGAAAATAAGTAAAGGGTTTACCAATTGGGACATAACAATTTCGTTTCTTTATGACAACGCACCCTCAAACATTTTTTATGATCTCTCAGTGTCAAAACGTTAGTCGAAGTCAACATTTTCATCATTTCAAAATTACTACCGAAACTCTGAATCGAAGGCTCTGGCAAAGTTTAACGAAAATCCAAAATTTCATCGAAAAGTCATCTTCATCGATGAAGCTCATTTATGGCTGAGTGGTTTTGTTAATAAACAAAATATGCGTCATTGGACAGCAACAAACCCACATGTGCTCAAAGAGATACAATTGCATCTGCCAAAAATTACTGTGTGGAGTGGCTTTCATGCCGGAGGAGGGATTGAGCCGTATTTTTCGTCGATAAAATCAATCGTTTGTTTCCGTCAATCAAGAGCGCTATGAAATTTGTTAGAATGTTAGAAAATTGGATGAGCTTGACATCACCGATATGTGGTTTAAATAAAACGGTGCCACACTGGACACATTGCAATCGATTTACTGACAGGCACATTCGGTGAACGTGTTATCTCGAGAAATGGTCCGGTCGAATGGCCACCTCGTTCATGCGATTTAACGCCATTAGATATATTTTTAAGGAGCCACATCAAGTCATTGGTCTATGCCAACAAGCCAACAATTTTAGACGAGCTCAAAGGCAATATCCAACGGGAAATTGCCAACGTTCCGATCGATATGTGTGCAAGAGTGGTGGAAACTTGTGTCAATTAATTTATCTTTATACCGCTGTACACGGGATCGTAATGGTCGTATGACCGAAACCCAATTGCTTTCTTAAAATGTAACATTTGCACTACACCTGGAATACATTTGAAATACAGGGTGTCCGCCGGGATAGTATACTAATCGTTTTGCCGCCATAAACATTAGTCTTGACTGTTCAAATTTGGCAGTCGTGAAGCAGAGACGTGACAAATTTATTATAAAAAAATATTCGATAAACCAACTTGTTTAATCATTAAAAGATTTTATCAAAATCAGTCATCGATAACTGTGACGATGAGAAAGTTACGTGAAATTGTTGGGAGAAACAACGTGCCAACAAAACGCACTATTCATCGTGTAGTTAAAGATTTCGAAGAAATAGGGTCTATAGCTGATACGCCCAAGTATGGATCGCAACGTACTTCAAGATCTGCTGAAAACATTACTGCTGCTCAAGAAAGTGTTGAAAACAATCCATCAACCTCAATTCGACGCCGTGCTCAGGAGCTTGGTCTTCAAAGAACAACTTTGGCCAAAATTTTGCAAAAGGATTTGCATTTGTTTCCATTAAAGAATCAGTTGACACAAGAGCTTCTTCCACAAGACCATTTACGTCGCCATTTAATTGCCAATAGGATGTTACAGCTCGCCCATGACAACCCCGATTTTCATGAAAAAATCATAATGAGTGACGAGGCACATTTTAATTTGAATGGATATGTGAATAAACAGAATAGTCGGTTCTGGGCAATGGAAAAACCTCAAATTTTTCATTAATCACCTTTGCATCCATTAAAAGTTACAGTTTGGTTTGCAATTAGATCAGGAGGAATTATTGAAATTTACTTCTGTGAAAATGAAAACGGCGTAACGTTAACTGTCAATGGTGAACGATGTCGTGATATGATTGAAAACTTTTTAACGCCAGAACTGCATGCTTTGGGCTTGATCAATATGTGGTAACAACAAAACGGTGCCACAACGCATACAGCCAGGATTACAATGGAATTACTGCGATACCTCTTCCTAAATCAAGTTATTTCAAGAGATGCTGATGTGGATTGGCCTCCACGGTCGCCTGATTTGACAGCTCTGGACTTATTTTTGTGGGGATATCTGAAAAGCAAGGTTTATGCAAAAAACCAGAAGCGCTTGAGCAACTCAAACAAAATATTCGTGATGAAATTAATAAAATACAGCTTGAAATTTGTGAGAATGTAATGAAAAATGTGCTCCAAAGGTCTTGCATTTGTGAGGCTAACTGAGGCGGACATTTATCTGATATTGTACGAGTATTCCATACATAATTGCCAACATTTAACCCTACGGTCCATAACCGGGTACCCGGGTAACAATTTGAACTTTAAAGTGCTGCTGTTACTATAATATTGAAGATATCAACATGAAACTCCAGATCATCAGATATTTCGCCTAAACTTAGAGACTAGCAAAAAGTTTATCAAATTTGGTTAAATAATATAATACATCTATCTGATATTGTACGAGTATTCCATACATAATTGCCAACATTGAACCCTACGGTCCATAACCGGGTACCCGGGTAATAATTTGAACTTTAAAGTGCTGCTGATATCAACATGAAACTCCGGATCATCAGACATTTCGCCTAATTAAATTTGGTTAATTATATATTAACCAAAAATTGAGTTGTTTTTGCATACAGGGGTCCATGACCAGGGTACCCGGTACCATAGTGCAAATTACCTTATATTTCAAACAAAACCCGTTTGTTTTTTTTATTTTGTTTCATACTGTTTATTGATGTTAAAATATGAAATTTAATTCTTTTATTTTATTTATTTATGTTGAGTCATTGTGGAAACATGGAAAACATTTTGATATTGTTTTAGTATGTTGGTCGCAAACTGGTTTGCATGAAGCAAACGCTGCAGACTTTTCTCGTCTTTCTTCTCCTTTTATCTGGCAAAGAAGCGCACAAATAACAGCTTTCTGTTATTGGCTTCCTGCCATCAACAGCAGAAACTGTTGTTAAGCTCTTAATTGCTGTTTTGGTGGAAAAGTTGCGCGTTACCTAGCGATTGGTTACTCTTTCTTCTATTATTGGCGCACACAAATCTTCAGCAAGTGTGCGAAAAAAACATTTTCTCCGTGTTGTTTTATATGGAACAGTTGAGTTATTCTCAGTGTATGCGGTGAAAGCACTAACATCAAGCATATTGTAGAAAAACGACAAAGGCCACCTTTTTGTGTGTCTCTGTGTGGTATACTCCCAAAGAGTCTGGTCCATAACATCCACGCCACCTTTCGATTTGTTATAAAAATTGATGATTTCTGGTTTGCCGTTTTCTTCTAAAGTTGTATTACACTATGTAACAAAATTTTGTTTAAGTGAATTTTTTTGCTGTTTCTCATTGGTTATGTCTCTAAACTGAAGAAAAACTTTAACTGATGTTTGGCTAATCGTTTTTTAAGAAATGACATCGAATTTTCAAATTTTTAAATAGTGCCTTTATTTTTCATGGTACAGATAGATAAGAGTGTGCATAAAAGATTGTTAAACAGCTTAATTTTAATGAAGGTATGCTTTTATATGATAATAAAACGAAAAATACACTTGAATCCTTAAATTCAGGATGCTCTTAATAATACTGTTTAAAAATGGTTTGTTTTCTACCTTTCCTCTTGTAGATTTGGTCATTTTCTCTGATTAAATTCCAGATATAGTCGCCAAGCATCCGTTCATTGTACTGCTCTTGGTATCGCTTTTCAAAGGCTTGAATGTCCTGGTGAAAACGTTCACCATGTTCTTTTAAGTATGCGCCAGAATTTGACTTGAACACTTCTAGGTGTGAGTGAAGAACATGCAACTTCAGAGACATTCTGCATCCCATGTTATGGTAGTTCTCGGTAAGATGCTGAACCACTTCCTTGTAATTATCAAAATGAGATACCATCACTTAGTTGAGAATTAAACCAAAACTTGTTAATCGATTTTATTGAAATGTGGCTAGTTTTATTTGTAACATATTTATGTTTATAACTAAAGATCAAAAAAGAGCATTTGTGACTTTTTTGGTTTTTTATGAATTTTAAGACAAAATTTTTTTTCCAATTTTGCATGAAAAAAAAAATTTTGGAAAAAGTTCCTGAATATTTCCAAAACTATTCACTTTATCAATAAACAGTGTAAAAGTAACTTGGAGGTAATGTAGCAGCGGATTCTCGGAGTTTTTACTTAATCAAATCGGACAAACTGTTCTTGAGTTATGCTAAAATGTGTGGTGAAACCTCCATCATTTTTAAAATAGCGGTTTATATACTAAAAAAACGTTTAGATAGAGGAAAGAACACTCATTATATTATATTTATGACCTAATTCATTAGATAAAAGCAAAAAATTCACTTAAACAAACAAAAAGTTTTTTTTTGTTACGTAGTGTTATCATGCATAGTCGACAACAATATTACGGAATTTGTTTTCCTCTGTGTGTATCTAACCATAGTCACATTCTCGTGGAAACCAAATTTGCTTGTCCCAATGGTCCAGCTCTTATCGTCTTTCATTACTGTTGGTATATAGGCTTTGTTGCGCCGCAGTGTTCCGACAATGCTAAGTTTGACGGATACCAGCTGCTTTGCCAGTGGCGGCGTCGTAAAAAAATTATCCATGGTGATATTACGTCCGCTACCGTGGTATGGCCCAACCAAATCTCTGACTACTCTTTCGCCTACACCAATTTCTCGACCACTGTCTTGTTTGCCAGTATATATTTGGCCATGAAGAGGATATGCATTTTTAGCATCGAATATCCACCATAGCTTGATACCGTATTTCGCAGATTTCGATGGAATATATTGGGTAAATTTCGGTCTGCCGCGGTACGGATACAATTGTTCAACGATTGTTAAATTTTCTGTGGGCACATAATATGTTGCGAGATGGGCGTTCAACATTATCCAAATATCTCGTATTGGAGCCAAAGAACGAAAATTAACCGATTGCTACGGGAACCGTTCGCTGTTCGAGCGAAACCAATTCATTTAGTTTTAATGGTTTTGTATCATGACAACAAACGATACACGAAACTTTTCGCCTCTGCCGAACAATACACGATTCGAAACAACATAGCGCTCCTTACGTTGAGTTGAAACGTTTTGTGTATTGGTTAGTGATCATGACGACAAACTAAACTTTTCATCATTTGGTTTTTTGGCACTGTCGATCACTAACCAATCGTTCACTAGTTTTGTGTGTATGTATGAAAGCTGTGGGTTATAACCGATTGCTACGAGAACTGTTCGTTGTGACTCACAAGTTGTAAGAGGCAAACAAATAATTTTTTTCCATTTGTTATGATTTCTGTGTTCTTTTTGCTCAAGTGTTATTGTTCCTTTTACACTTGCGTTCGTGTGTATAAGCAGATTGCAATCTCCATAGATTGCATCGTCAAGTGTGTTGCGGGGGTTGTTTTGCGGCATAGATTTATAGCTGTTTTTTTGGAGAATCAAATGTCAATTTTATGTGTTTAATGAAAAAGATTTTAAAATAAATAATAAAATAATAATAATGCCTCGACCAAAAAATGATTTTTTGCGCAATTTCTTTACATATGACGATAATGTCTGCTATAATGACAAATGTGATGGAAGAAAAATGAGCCACCATGCAGGCAATTTAGAAAAATAAAATTTAACAAACAAACATTTAAAGTTTAACTTTTAAACCACACGAGAAATTATAAACACTGCATCTATCTACTACATACATGTATGTAGGTGTACAAACATACACATAAGAGCGAACCATTGAAACCGTTTCATTGGGTTTCGTGTTATATTCTCGAGCTCTCTTGTTATTGTTTTGTGTATGGGTTTCACATCGCGATCATTAACTAAACAAAACGAAAAAATTATTTTGTGTGTGAAACAATTCAATCGTTAGTGGTTTTGGTTCACAAGTGATCGTAACAAAACCGAAATGAACAGTTCGTAAAGGTTAATTTTCGTACCCTGATTGGAGCAGCTTTGTCTGTGCGCTGCCTCTCGTTTCTTGTTCTCGCGTCATCAAAACGTATAAAACGAATAACATCCCAGAAGCGGTTTATTTCCATCGTTGCGCGGAATAGAGGATGAGACATTTGTGTCCATAAGTCCCTTGCATTTTCATCATTGGAATGATTTGCGCCTGTCATTATCAGCATTCCAATGAATGCGTATATTTCTGCCACGTTACATTACAATGACAAAATGCGTAGCTGAACAAGCAGGTGCCTAAAAATGCAAAACACCAGATTCCCTTTACTTCTGTGTACCGTTATCTTAAAAACATGAAATTTGTACAGAAGAGATGTAAAAACTAAGCGTTTCTAATAATCTGTGCAAATATATATTATTTGATTTGAAAATAAACGAAAAAACTGCACTAGGTACCCGGGTACCTGGTTATGGACCGTAGGGTTAATAAAACATTTATTAATAAAAGATCCATTCTCATTCATTTAGTCAAAAATTATAAATAAACAAAGTAGCATACCTTCCCGACGGACACCCTGTAAATAAAATTGTTAAGTCATTATTGAAAAACCCTATGTTATGATAGCTTTATATGTTTTATTAAGTTTGATTAATAACAATTAGAGAAAGTAACATGAACTTTTTTCCAAGCGAATGTTTGTAGTTCATACAGATTTTCAACCAAATTCTTCTCTGCAAATAATGAAAATTGACAATATTGCACGTGAGATGGTAATATTGTTCTTTTAAGTTTTGAGATCAAGATTACATTTTTATACTGCTTCTATTCATTTAAATGCTATATCTACCCCTAGTTCTAAGTTCTGTCTGGATCCATACGCTTCACGCATATTGCTATCGAAATAAGCACTTTTATTTTGATAATCTCCTGTGGTATGTGTTAAGCGAATAAAAAACAACACCTACAACTGCATATTCATTAAATATCTTAGGTATTAAATTTTACACTTGTATTAAACAGCTTATTTTAAACCTCTCGCCGTAAAACCACATTTTAATAAAACACGTGTTTGATACTTACAACGTTTGTGTACATCACCTTTTATTTGAACAAAGGTCTCTTGTGGTTCCCTAAGGTTATTATTATAATTAAAAAATTCATTAAAGCCGGCACATCGTGCGACTTCGAGACAACCACCAAGACAAACGAAATACACATGAAAAACGCATTCCCAGATGCAATAGTTTTCATTACGTTAATGGCATCATAAGCCTAATTACAATCTGAACTCAACTCTCACATGTGTAAGATAAGGCCAGCCAAGCTTGTGAGCCCAAGGAGCCGTATTTTTGTTTTCCATCGCTTACAAATGCGACTTGCAGGGGCATAAACAAAACTGATGGTTATGAGACAGATTAGCTGCTCTTTCCACACCCACTACTTTGTTGTGCTTTTTAATACCGATGAAAGCAGGTCAGAGAATTTGCTACGGTCTGTGCTAACGGAATAAAGGAGCGAAATTTCAACTTCTTCTTTATGTGGCTGTTCAGTTCTGCTCCAATAATGAATTGAAAATATTCAACTAGAAATAACACACTCTACTAGTTCTGTGCAGAAGGCAAGCATTTGAAGAATCAAAACTTGTTTTTTGAAAAATTTATAAAGTGGTTTTTCATGCATTTGACATGTTACCATTGGGACCCCCATATGACGTTCGTTGCACCCACAATGTACGGAGAGACAATTTTCAAGTAAACTAAAAAAAACGAAAGGAAAACTACAAATTAAACATACATATTTACACACATACATACGCACACACACACACACTTACACATACAGATATATGTATTTGTATGTGTTGAATTTAACATCAAACACATCTTGCATCAGTAAAATTGTATGAACTCAAACTTCTGCCTGTACCCACATCAATGGGTGTACGAGTATGTGCAAACGTGCATCACCAACTTTTTCTTAAACTCGAAGAAAAATGTTCGTTAACTAGCGATTTGTTCCATGTGTGGAAGGTGTTGGCTAAAACACCTAATACTCAAGCTACATCAGGTAATACTTAAAAACGTTTTTATATCCAATGAACCAAAGCCCCTCTTGGTAGACTGTTTACCGAAAGATTGTATCAAATATCCCTACGCAGAGAAAAGATTTGTTGCCACCACGAATTTTTTGCCAACCGAGTGTTGCTGCTTGCATACATGTATTACATCGTTACAATTGAATTTTGGTAGGGAACAAGGCAATTTTTAGTAGTGGAAACTGACACTATCGGTTAAAAATACAAAGTATCGGTTACCCTAACAAAATGATTATTATTGCAACTGAATTAGTGCATGTTTTGTTTGTTGTTATTTCATGGTTATAAATACTCTTTGAGTTCGGGGTTTCCTTTATTATCTGACCATAATAAAAACGATTCTTTTATTTATTATTTTCTTTAAATAAATATTACATTCTATTCAATAGTCTTCAACACACAGAAACCAGATTCGTTGCAACAACCGAATTTTTTGCCAACTCATTGATTTAGGTTACATGTTCCTCGAGTATTCCATCAATACAACCGAATGTTAGCTGGAGCTGCGTTAGTGGAACTGTAGTATCGGTGCAATATACTATTGGAAAGTTAGAAATTTTTTAGCATAAACGTGCTCAGAACTTTTTGACGTACGACAATCATTTGTGTTGTTTACAGTGACTTGAAAAAATCAATTTGGCAAAAAAAACGGAATCAACTCGTGAACATTTTCGTGCGATCTTTTTTCACAACTTTCGACGTAGATTATCATGACAAGAGTGCATCGACGATCCTACAGCACTGTGAAAAACTGGTTTAATGAATTCAATCGTGGCCGACGCTCGCTCAAAGACGAAGGTCGTCCAGAAACGACCGTTGTGCCAGAGAACATTGATGCCGTGCGTGAACTGATAATGCAAGATCGTCATGTGACGTACCGTGAGATAGAGGCATCCTTGGACATTTCTACCGCCAGCAAACATTTGATATTGCATGAACACCTGACCGTAAAAAAGGTTTGTTCTCGTTGGATCCCGCATAATTTGACAATCGCTCAAAAAATCGATCGTGTCGATTGGTGCAAACAAATTTTGAAAAAATACGATCGCGGTGCTTCAAAAGACGTTCAGAAGATCGTCACAGGTGACGAATCATGGATCTATGCGTATGAGCCCGAAACAAAACAGCAAACGACCGTGTGGGTCTTCGAAGATGAGCCAAATCCAACGAAAGTTGTTCGTTAAAGAAGCACTTCGAAGCAAATGGTAGCCCGTTTCTAAGTAAAAAATGGTCATGTGGCGACTGTTCCGTTTGAGCAACGAAGGAGGTCAGTTTTGAGTGGAACACCACAATTTGATTGCCTGAAGTCTTTGGAGGAATTCGAAAAACGAACAAGAGAAGCACCATGACAATGCGTGCTGTTACACATCGGCTCAAACCAGAGCCTTTTTGACCGGCCAAAACGTCGAATTAATGGGTCATCCGCCGTACAGCCTTGACTTGGCACACAATGACTTCTTTTTATTCCCACACATCAAGAAAAAAAGCGTGGTCAACGATTTTGTCGCCAGAAGATGCTGTTGAAGGGTTCAAAACCATGTTTTGGAGGTGTCTCAATCGGAGTGGAAAAGGTGCTTCGGCAATTAGATTGAGCGCATGCAAAAGTATGTACTTATAAATTTTGCTGGAGAATACTTTGAAAGACAATAAAACCATATTTATTGATAAATATTCTCATTTTCATTATTAGGCCAGAAATATATATAGCAGCTCTTGTAGCACAGTTGCTGAACGAAAAAATAAAAATTTTAGTCAGAGACAAAAACTGTTTGCTTTTACACAGGGAGCAGATTCGTTGCCACAACCGAAGTTTTTGCCAAACGAATGATTGAGGTTGCATGCACCTCGAGTGTTCCATCAGTACAACCGAATGTTACTTAGTACTCTGTAAAGTTCGGTAAATGTAACTGAAGTATCAGTAAAAAATACGAAATATTTGAACCTCTAGAAAAGAATTTATGACTTTTAAAGTCCACTTGTTTAACGAAAAATTTTAAATTTTCAGTGGAGGCAAAAAACGGTTTTCTTATAAACTTTAAGTACTCTTAAGCATAGGGAGGGTCATGTCGTGGTGTCATGCTGAAAAATAATATCTAGAAATGTTATTTATAAGCTTTAAAATTTTATTTTGCAATTAAATGGAAACCAAAATCGTCACAGAAGGGCGATTTGAATATTCAATTTTTGTTCACCCATTTATATTTAATTAACCTTCAAAATTATACCGATATGAAGTACATAGTTTTAAAACATCTGTGGTCTAGACTTCGAACATTCATTTGAGGCATTTTCTGTTACATTACCCTAAATTTGCGGGAAATATTAAGGTTTCCACGTTACTTTATTTAAATAATAAATTATATTTACCTTAACCTTAATATTAATCTCTAAAACTATACTTTATTAGATTCCAAAGTAAAAACCTAGTTTTCAAAAAACCTACTTATTATTAAAATTACATAATAAATATTTTTAAATCGTTAAGTGTAAAAATGTATAAAAAAATACTATTTTTTCGGTCTGATAACCGAATACATTAAATTTAAGCATAAGTTGTCCCAGGGAACAAATGCTCATGGTAACGACGACCGAGTTCAAAGAAAGGGTTAAAAACCAGTTTTGTTCAGGAGAGCCATTTTAAAGATTAAGTACCTTTCTATTTGCGCTTAGAATCGTCGACTTCACTTTCATAAAACGCGCATATCTCTGGAAGGGAACACTTTTGGGGCATGGGATCAGTCTCAATCGATGCTCAGATGTCCACATCAAAAAAAAAAAAAAAATTTAAATTGATTTTTTACCCTTAGGTCCCTTTCTCTATGCGCTGTCACATATGTGTGTCACTTCAGTTTGTAACTAAAAGTCTTTTCGACTGACATTTGAATAACTTTTTGGTTTATCTTTGAACAAAATAAACAATATATAAACGACACAATTTCAAAAGCGTCGGTCCTCGGTCCAAAAAAAAAAATAGTTCTGCAAAATTTCATAAAGATCGGGCAACAATTCCGATCAACAGTTAAAAACATTTGCCATGAAACTAATTTGAAATGCCCTTCACAGAGTGGTGCAGGATATAAAATGTTAATTGTTTTGAATTTTTAAAAAGAAGCTAGAACTCGCGCCCACTCATTCGTGCATTATTAGATATCTCTGGGCAATCGTACTTATATGGGACTTCACCATGTTTAAATATAGCCCTCACGAAAAGGTCCGTCACGGTTTGAGGCCCTGATGCTCTAGAAATCACAAACTAAATCCGATTTTGTTAAAATTAAGCATAGAACAGTGTCAGAGAGCTATAACTAAAGCTGGCAAGTATACCCTCACTTTAATGAGAAAGAAGGTACATTTCATTTTATTGTAGCAAGACAGCGCTTAATGTCAATCGATTTATTGCAGCAACTTTCCACTGCAAGTTTTTTCAACATTTATCGCCGTGCGATTTCTTTCGTTTGAGGTTTTGAAAATCTCGAGCTCTGAGGATAAACCAGAACACATTTCTGAGCTCACATTTAAGTTGCAATACGTCATAGGTAAGATAAAGTCAAATTTCTGTGAAAAAGTCGTAAAACATTTCATAAAGAGTGTAATGGTCTCTCATCAATTAGCAATTTGACGGATATTTTTTAAATACTAGTCCAACTATGTCGTCTTTATAATTCAATAAACAAGCACAGCTATCTAAAAAATTTGTGTTTTTATTTAAAAATATAATGTGTATATATAGGGTGATGCATCTACAGGTACTTTTTCAGAATAAAACAAAAATATAAAAATTCAAATCAAGTGTGGAATCTTGTGAAATATTGGTAATTTGAAAGGACATTTTATGGCATTTCTTTTTTGAAAATAATTACCTTCAAATGTTGGCAACTCTATTATGGAAACAAGCGTTCGGTGAGAAATGGGAAGATCCGCTGTTTTCGATCAAAATTTTGTTCAGTGATGAGGCCCATTTCTGGCTCGAGGTCAAAGTCAATAAACAAAATTGCCGCTTTTGGGCTGAAGAGCAACAAGAAGAGGTTCCATTATACCCATAGAAAACCACGGTTTGGTGCGATTTATAAGCAGGTGGAATTATCGGTGCATATTTTTTTAAAAATGATGTTGGCCGGAATGTAACCGTGAATGGTGCTCGCTATCGCGCCATGATATCGATCTTTATGCTACCTCAAATTGAAGCCAGTAATCTTGACGACACTTGGTTTCAACAGGAAGGTGCCACTTACCATACAGATGCTCAAGCAATGGATCTGTTAAGAGGTAATTTCGAAAAGCATCTAATTTCACGTTTTGGACAGGCGAGTTGGGCGCCTAGAACGAGTGATATCACACCTTTAGACATTTTTCTTTGGGGTTACGTAAAGTCTGAAGTCTATGCTGACAAACCAGCTACGATTCAGGCTTTGGAAGCCAACATTACGCGTGTCGTTAATGCAATACCAGTCGAAATGCTTGAAAGAGTCATCCAAAATTGGACCCTCAAAATGGAAACCCTGAGGCGTAGTTGCGGCTTACATTTAAAGGAAATTATATTCAAAAAAAAAATGCCATAAAATGTCCTTTCAAACTACCAATAAAGATTCCACACTTGATTTGAATTTTTATATTTTTTTGTTCTGAAAAAATACCTCTGGATGGATCACCCTATATAAAACAGGCTGTATTACACTGGTATATATTGGAAAGTCATGCCATCTGAATTTCTTTTCTCATACGAGTTTCACGTTGTAATTGCACTGATATTTTTTACTGAGTGATACGTACCAGGACAATGGAACGTGATATGACCAGTGGAAGAAAAATAATGCAGGAAACAAGAGGTAAAAGCAGAGAATATGTTGTTAAAACTAATACACCTCGTTACGGTAACTGAATTTTTCACACAGACCGAGAAAAAAAGAACACTATGTATTTGTATTATTTATACACATACAGACGAGAATGTACGTATATACCATATCAATGCAGGTCCAGGTATTTATATGTGAGTCAATGATTTAAAAGTTTCTATATGTATGTGTATGTGCTCACTATACTACAGTCACGATCAGAGGCGAACGAATTAAAAGGCCTTCTAATACGTACTCAATAAAACCCTGTGTTGTAGGTCGCCGTAATGTGAGGGATACAGTTTATGACTATCATATGAGTAAATATGGGTCCAAATCTGGGTAGAAAGATCAAGCTTTTGTAAGATACGTGTTCTGCACCTCGTAATTGAGGGCGACTTGAGCATGATGATTTTTATTACTATGATTTGTAAAAACTTCTGTATAAAATGTGTTAGCCATTCAGAGTCGGCAATAAACTGTAGCTCCCTATTGGCGAGTTTAAGAATTATAAGGTCCATATCATATTGTAGCGAGAGAAGTTTGGTGCTTTATAAGATGTTAAGGATTAAGTAAGTAATTAGAATCCGGTCAATAAATAAATAATATAACATATAACTAAATCGGTAAATACGAGATACCAGATACGTCGTTAAAGTCCGACAGGCTGTATCGTACATACCCATGAACTTGTGTTAGCTATTGCAATGACAGAAATAAAAATAATCATATTAGTGGTGTGTGTTTTGACGACCAATGTCGGATTTTTTGCTCCTTGGTTACGAGCGATATTTTTGACATATCTTTAATCTAATTCCATATATGGAATCGTTATGAAATTTTCTTTTAATTATATACCTATGTGCTTATACAGGATGAGCGATTTAACATTTTAAATCTGAATCGGCTAGATAAAATGTGCGGATATTTTTTCAAATTTGAGCTTTTATTGGAAAATGTGAACTTTGTCATTCATTATGAAACACAATTTCATTCATATGACTACCACAACTTGCTCGGCTGTACCTGATCCGATCAACTCAATTTTTTAGTACATTTTTAATTGGTTCGTGTCGAATCTCTTTAATGGTAACTTCAAGTTTTAATGTTTCAATTGTCTTGAATGCTTAGCGTAACATTTATCCTTAATGGCTCCCCCCAGAAACTAAAAGGCTCCAATCACAACTCCGAGGCGGTCAGTTGACATCACAATTTCGGCTGATTATTCGATTTTTAAAAACATTGCATCAAATATATTTAGGTATGAATTTCAAAAATTTGCTCGACATATGCACAACTTTGTCTATGGTGAGGTTTTTTCTTTTTTATTACAAAAAAAATTAAAATTTGTTGGGTGACAAAAATATATGACAAAAATATATGATTTGAAATTCATACCTTTACTCAATTGCGAATAAAAGCGAAACGCGTGCATCGATTTTCATGATCTTTGTCTCATTTTGCTCATAGGTTATGTGACTTACGTAAAAGTAATAAGATTTGACATTTTTTTTCATTTTGGATTTTTAAAAAAAAAAAATTTAAATCTTTAGGCAAAAAATAAGTTTTTTTCCCTTATATATTCATTTTTAACTTGGAAACTGTTGCTTGTATAGGAAAACAATATATGAACAGATTAAGGGAATTGTAATTTTAAATTTTTTAAAATTTAATTCAATTAAATCGAGCTAGTGGTTCCCGAGTTATGCCGGACGAAACAAATTAATTGTTCGAGCTCATGTCAAGGTTATCTACACAGAAAAAATTATCGCATCCGGAGTACATGAAATTTTTTTCATTTTGTTGAGTAGTGATATTGATGGTGCTGTTAGCTGTGTGACATGTGGCCCCATCTTGTCGAATCAATGCCATTCTTTTAAATTTTTGATATCAAAAATTCACAAACCATGGCGTGCTAACTCTCACCGTTGAAGGTATGCCAATGCCATGCCAATTTTCCAAGAAAAATGACCCAATGATGCCGCCAGCCTAAAATCCTCACCAGAAGGTGATTCTTAATGAATACATTGCCTTGTGAATAGTTAAGTGAAAGTTCTGTCTAGGAAAAGGTCCCTGCTGGTTCCCCAAGAAAAGATGTTAAACAGTGTTCTGAACTTATAGATGGAAGACCACAAGTAGTATTGTTTACCCCGTATATTTCTTGAAGGGATTTTAAAACAAATATAATATCACCAAAGGAATGACAAAAGTTGCAATAACTACAAAGAAAACAAAATTTACTTGGTAGGGGCATAAATGCTGTTACACACGTTTTATGCTGTACAATTAAAAGTACTGAATGTTTTTGTACCGAATATTTTTTATGTTGGTATGTTGTATCCAAAAAGGATCTACTTATTCGAAATGTCCGCCTTTTGCCTTTACACGCGCCTTAAGTCGCACTGGTCAATCGTCAATAGCTGCACGAACTTCGTCCATTGGAAAATTGGCCACAGCTCGAACCAAAGCAGTCTTAAGAGATCCATTGTAGGGGTATCCTTTGTGACAAACCTTGTCCTCTAAAACCGTCCACAATTTGTAATCCAATGGGTTCAAAACTGGACTGCCTGAGGGCCATTCTTCAGAGGAAATAAACGCTGGCAAATTGTTTCGAAGCCAGGCCTGGGACCTTTTAGCCTTATGGGCCGGCGCAGAATCCTGCTGGAAAGTCCATGGCTGGTTTTGGAACAGGGAATTGTTAAGAGGCTTCACAACAGCTTCCAAAACGATTTCTTGGTAAATTTTGGCCGATGTTTTGACTCCTTGTTCGCAGAAATGCAGGCCAGTGACCCCATCGTAAGAGACACCCCACCAAACCATGACTGAAGCTGGATGATGGTCCTTTTCCACCCTTAGGATCAGTTCAGATGCTTCCTTAGATGACCGCGCACACACTCAATCATTTTGCTTGTTAAATGTTTCCTGAACGGTAAATATTTTTC
This sequence comes from Hydrotaea diabolus, assembly GCA_963513945.1. NCBI lineage: Eukaryota > Metazoa > Arthropoda > Insecta > Diptera > Muscidae > Hydrotaea > Hydrotaea diabolus. Next base: position 47,772,509 of record OY740717.1, on the reverse strand, counting down.
ATCGGTGAACAAATTTTTTCTGTGCAAGCTATCAGCGTGCATTTGTCAATCCTATTTTTTTTAAAGCTGCAGTCGATAAATGTCCGGTACGTCGTTTGAAAGCCCCAAGTCTTTTTTAATGATCCAACTAATGGACTTTTGCGTGATATTCATCTCACGGGCCATGATTTTCTGTTTTCAAAGCGGATTTCGGTGAATTCTTGATTTAACGGCTTTGATGACATGCGGTTTTCAAACAGAGCGTGGGCGGCCCGACCGGTGGCGGTCTTTTACATCTCCAGTCACCTCAAACAGTTTTATGCATCGATAGACGAACATGCGGCTAAACCCTAGTGGCCGGAACGTTTTTTTTCATTTCATACTTGAAAAGCGCTATTACAGCGATACGATTCTCATTATCTGACCACTCTATGATGAAAGTTGAAACAATTTTAAAATCCCGTTACAGACTAACGATATTGAGGTTAGCCCATATGACATTAAAGGGGTATGTTCAGTTCTACTATTGAAATGGGTGTGTTCAATGTTGTAACTGTGTTTATGACCTACTACGTACTTCCAATCGAAACTATTTCAAAAATCCGCACCAAAAAGTGACTGGTTGTGGATGTATTGGCTTCGTTATACGAGGGTTGTTATTTATATTTCCTGTCCTGTAAGTACTAGTGTTCCCAGATGCAAACTAGAACTTCCTTTGGAAACTTTGACATTTTTTAGCATTACTTCACTCAGAACGTTTTGTCATTTGCGGGCGAACTCTTTTGTTAATAGTGTGTTGAAAAATTCATCTCAGTCAAAAAATGGAATCATCACGTAAACATTTTCGTGCGATGATTTTTTGAGTTTTTCGGCTTGGGTTATCGAGACAAGAGTGTTTAAAACAACTTGTTTCGACTTTTGGCGATGAAGCACCATCAAAAACCACTCTTAATCGCTGGTACCAAGAGTTCAGTCTCAGACGCCGTTCGCTCCAGGATGAATTTCGTGAAGGACGTCCAACTTCGTTTACTTTGCCAGAAGCCATCGATGCTGTGCGTGAACTGATTAAGCAATACCTACAAAGCAATTCGTCCCCAAATGACAAAACATTCTGAGTGAAGTTATGCTATAAAATGTTAAAGTTCATGTAAATCAAAGGACCGAAATATAAATAATATTGCAACTCTCGTCTAGAGGTTAGTCGCATAAAACATACGAGTACAGCCAGTCCTCAATTGCCGTCCCACAGCTGCATGTCTGACTATCGCTCAGAACCCTCTAATGCAAGAAAGCATTACGAGAACCGTGTCCGCTCAACAAGAAACCCGAATACAGGCCGAAGCACAATAGAACCTACTCATAGACTTAAGTGAACTATCCTTCTTGCGGTTGACAATTGAACCTAATCTAGGAGAAGATTAACATTGGCTTCCTAAAAGGCCTTCGAACGCCTACTTTGCGCCGCTGATTATATATCCAAATGTAGTAATTGTTATGCTTTCAGCATACCTGCAGTTTTCCAGGATCGTTGGCTCGTTCAGCTGGTCGTTTTTTGTGTTCCACAGCTATTCTCTGGTGCTATTTGTTGTGTATATTTTTCTGGTCATTCATGATTCATAGCAATTTGTGGATTTCTTCCAATGTGCCCATACAGGCGACTCCAATGGAATTGGGTTTTCAACTTTGGTCCACACATACGGTGGGGGATCCCAAAGTGAGTTACAATGTGTTTACGGTATTTTGGAAATAGGTGTATGTGTGTCGTGTTTATAACAAAATGTTTTGGGTAAATTGAGGTTCAAACACAAACAATACCTATCCAGATGATGATGCTGCGGCCGTACGGACAAATGGACCAACCATGCCGCCGACGATGATGATGCTGTACATGTAGATGTTAGTATTATTGTTATTTTTCCAATATTGCAGTATACGTATATATACGACCACGTTGTCCATTATTAGCTTGAACAAAATAAAATAAAAAAAAAACGCAACTCAATGTCGGACTTTACAATTTTTGTATTCGATTTTATTTAGTTTTATTTGAGTTTAGAAATTTTTGAAGGTTTTTTTTGTGTGGCTACATTTAGTTTTCGTACTGCACACGTCTATCAAATGTATGTAGAAAGAGTAAATAGAACGTTGTCGTTTTTTGTTTGGACAAAAATATTTAAATATTTGTTAAACTATTTTCGTTTTTTCTCGGTTGATTTTCTGTATGCGATTTGAGAGTTTGTTTTTTTGGTGCTTAGCCATCCATTTAAAATTATTTTTATTTTCTTTTCAAAAGGATGGGATTTTGATGTATGGGTATTACTTTCCAAATTGGCATTAAATACTTCATTGCTTCGTTGAACAAGTTTGATGATTGCTGGTCAGGTCAGAATAGTTTTAGAATTTATTTATTTAAACTAAAGTTGAACTGAGAAGAGAAAACAGATGTAAAGTAAATGAACTGCAGAGAAAACTAATATTCTGAATCAATCGATTTAAAAAAGTATATAATGTATGATACTTAATTACAAGAAGATAAACTTGGAGTCAAAGTTTGAGGAAGCTACTGAAGACAATACAATATTGCTCCACCCTCCGTCGTACTATGAAGTCTATAAACAAATTTTCATTTCCTTTGCAACATCTCGAAATATTGATCGGAGACACTATACATAATTTACCGAATCAAGCGCGGATTTGCTTATTTGGGAATGAAATAAAGAAATTTGGACCTTAGAAAAATTTATTTTATATTTTAGTTATATTGAACAGTAAGAGAATTTCTAAAGCACATGACTTTAAATAGTGTATCAGGCAAATGTCGACCTTCGCTATTCACACACTGCTGCATATGTTTTCTGAAGTCTTTATGAACTATAATAAGCATGTCGACTGGTATTCTGCCAATTTCAGCCTTAATATTGATTTTTTTTTATTAGATTTTCCAAGGGGTTGGGAGGTTGATATACATACACCTTCGACTTCAGGCAACCCCAAAGGAAAAAATAGCATGGGCCTAAGTCTGGTGAGCGTGCCGGCCAGTTCACATCACCCACCCCTAAAAGAGATAAGCCATTCAGGAAACATTTGCCTCAAACAATTCATAGTAACCCGGGCTGTGTGTGCAGTGGCACTAACCTGTATCCTCTAATTGCATTGCCTAAGGAGTTGGCTAAAAAAGTCTGGTAATGCCTAGAGCAAGTGATTGCTTCTGAGCACACATTTCGGAGATTGCAGTACTGCTGATAAAACTCTCTCGATGTTTTGTGGTGCTGTAATCCTTCGTACACATAACACATTTCCTGCTGTTCTCAGTGAAGTTACCTTACTTACAATTGCTTGCCGTCCAGGAACACGTCCGCGAGGGGGGACAGCGAATCGCAAACGAAACGCACGCTGCAGTGCAATGATCGAGTGCGCATATGAAAAATACGCTTCAGTGCATGATGGTCACTGAAAGGCAGACAAATACAAATCTCCCGTAGGCCACGCAAACTTTTTACTCTCTTCGACCAAGAGTCTCCAACCCCATGACAGCCGGTTCTATGCACCGGATTTACACGAAGAGCAATTCTTCGGCTAAGGGCTGTCACTCCGGTACACAGTTGCCGCTACAACAACAACCAACAGCCGGTAGTGTATGATGGTGGTTTGTAGTTACGAGCTATTTCGGATTGTCATTGTATTGATAATAGTCTAAATCGGCTAAAAGGGAAACATGTTTTTAAGGAACTAAAAAAGTCATGAAAGAATGCATATTAATGATCTTTGCAAAAATTCGTGTCCGTCCGCTTGTGTATTAGAAGTGTGTACGGGACAGTACGATAGCGGCCAAACGAATTAAGTCCGCAATCTGAAAATTTGTATGATAATGTCTTTTAGTCATGATATAATTTGGATAATCCGTGTATTGAAAATGGACCAAATTAGGCAAAAGGGAAAAATGTTCCCCTTTAAGTGATTAAAAAAGTCCTAAATAAGTTTTTTATTTTTTGATATTTTATCTACGAAATTTTATTAATTAACTTTTAAATCAGCTTTTTTGGAAGTGGAAGGCATAAATGGGAGTGTTCATTAGGACTTTGGGCCGTTGGGACCCAAAACCTGTTCCCATATGTTAGGGGAAATATTCTTCGTTAATTTTCGCTTAACTTTCTGTGGAGCAAAGGGCCTAAGAGGTTTTTAAAATACAGTCTAAACATGAATTGGTCCCTCCCTAACACGTGGAGCTTTACGTCGAAAGGGGAGAATTTAACGAATGTCCGTGACCTCCTGGGAGATGTATATGTGACAGCGCATAGAGAAAGGGACCTTAGGGTAAAAAAAATAATTTACATTTTTTTCTTCCTGTGGAGCAAAGGGCCTAAGAGGTTTTTAAAATACAGTCTAAACATGAATTGGTCCCTCCCTAACACGTGGAGCTTTACGTCGAAAGGGGAGAATTTAACGAATGTCCGTGACCTCCTGGGAGATGTATATGTGACAGCGCATAGAGAAAGGGACCTTAGGGTAAAAAAAATAATTTACATTTTTTTCTTTTTTTGATGTGGACTGAGCATCGAATGAGACCGATCCCATGCCCCAAAAGTGTTCCCTCTTAGAGATATGCGCGTTTTATGAAAGTGAAGTCGACGATTCTAAGCGCAAATAGAAAGGGACCTAAACTTTAAAATGGCTCTCCTGAACAAAACTGGTTTTTAACCTTAGGTCCCTTTCTATTTTGCGCGTCGCATATAAGTATTTATGTCCGTACTAAGTATTCTGTTCTTGTGTTACATTCATGTTAATTTTTTATTTTCACAAGAGATACCCCAACATTGGATCTCTTAAGAATGCTTTGGTTCGAGCTGTGGCCAATTTTCCAATGGACGAGGTTCGTGCAGCTATTGACGATTAGCCAGTGCGACTTAAGGGGTGCGTAAAGGCAAAAGGCGGACATTTCGAATAAGTAGATTGTTTTTGGATACAATATACATCAATAAATATATTAAAAAATATTTGGTCCAAAAGCATTCAGTACTTTTTATTTTACAGCATAAAACGTGTTTAACAGTATTAATGTCCCTACTAAGTATTCTGTTATTGTGTTACATTCATGTTAATTTTGACGGGTTTGCCAGGATTTCTGTAATGTTTGTAGAGACAATGGAGAGCTTAGAGGACACACACATGTAGCAAGCATCCCAAAAATCGGCCTTATTGAACTGTGTACGTAAAGGTATTAAAAAACAATAACATTTCGTCACAAATCATAATAACACATTCATTTTTCTGTTCGAAGAAATTAAAGGTCTTGACCCATGGGGGTAAGGTTACTAGGGACCAAAAATCGGGCTCTTGAAATTAAACATATGGGTATTAAAAAACAATAACATTTCGTCACGAATCAGAATATCTCATTAATTTTACGTTTCGTAGACATTGGAGGCCTTGACTTATATGGGTAAGGTCCCTAGGGCACCAAAAATGCATCCCTTCGAAAATGGGCGTAAAGATAGGTTCTCCAAAACAGTGGAATTTTATAAAGAAGCTAAATATGGCATTACTTATAATTTTACGATTCGATTAAATTGTAGGCCTTGACGTATTTGACCTAGGGCCTCTAAACATTCTCCTGATGTTCTGGGACATAAGGGTATTAAGATTAAGGCTCAAATCCCAGCTCAGAGGCGTTCAATTGACATCATATTTTCGGCTGATTATTCGATTTTGAAAAACGGGCGTAAAATATCAATGGTTGCGATGGCTGTGTGACATCTAAGCTGCATTGTTGAACAAATGGCGTCCATGTCATTCTCTTGGATTTTTGGAAACAATAATTCGTTAAGCATGGCGCGGTTACGCTCACTGTTAACAGTAACGGAGGTTCCTTGCTCATTTTGCAAGAAAATTGGCCCAATGATGCTGCTAGCCCAAGACCCACACCAAACAGTGACTAGTTCTAGCTGCATTGACTTCTTAAAAGTGATGTGTGGGTTCTCTGAAAACACGCTTTTTCGGTCATATTCTTCATCTCCTGCCAAACAATCTGCAGATTTTTGGGCAATGCGAAAAGGCCTCGGATGGTGTTCCTTTATTAACTGACAATGTTCAACCATTTGAATAAATCCAGAAACTTGAAAGTGTCAGTACTTTAAATAGCACACCGGATAGTATTTTTTGCTTATACTTAGTAGGGACATAAATACTGTTACACACGTTGTATCCTGTAAAATAAAAAAGTACTGAATGTTTTTGGACCAAAAAGAATCTACTTATTCGAAATGTCCGTCTTTTGCCTTTACACACGCCTTAAGTCACTGGCCAATCGTCAATAGCTACACGAACCTCGTCCATTGGAAAATTGGCCACAGCTCGAGCCGAAGCAGTCTTAAGAGATCCAATGTTGGGGTATCTTTTGTGACAAACCTTGTCCTATTAAACCGTCCACAATTTGTAATCAAATGGGTTCAAATCTGGACTGCCTGAGGGTCATTCTTCAGAGAAAATTAACGCTGGAAAATTGTTTCGAAGCCAGGCCTGGGACGTTTTAGCCTTATGGGCCTGCGCAGAATCCTGCTGGAAAGTCCTTGGCAGGTTTTGGAACAGGGAATTGTTAAGAAGCTTCACAACAGCTTCCAAAACGGTTTCTTGGTAAACTTTGGCCGATCTTTTGACTCCTTGTTAGCAGAAATGCAGGTCAGTGACCCCATCGTAAGAGACACCCAACCAAACCATGACTGAAGCTGGGTGATGATCCTTTTCCAATCCTGGGATCAGTTCAGATTCTTCCTTAGATGACCGCGAATACACTCCATTATTTTGATTGGTTAATTTTTCCTGAACGGTACAGATTTTTTTATCGGTGAACAAAATTTTTCTGTGCACATAATCAGCGTGCTTCACCAAAAGAAGTTTGCATTTTTGAATCCTATTTCTTTAAAGCTGCAGTCAATAAATGCCCGGTACGTCGTTTGAAAGCCCCAATTCCGAAGTCTTTTTTAATGATTCGACTCATGGACTTTTGCGTCATATTCATCTCACGGGCCATGATTTTCTGTTTTCGGAGCGCATTTCTGTGAATTCTTTATTTAACGGCTTCGAACAGAGCGTGGGCGGCCCGACCGGTGGCGGTCTTTTATATCTCCATTTTCCTCAAAGAGATTTATGCATCGGTAGACGAACATGCGGTTAATACCTAGTGGCCGGAGCGTTTTGAAAACATCGTTTTTTCATTTCACACTTGAAAGCGCTATTACAGCGATACGGTTCTCATTATCTGACCACTCCATGATGAAAGTTGAAACAATTTTAAAATCCGTTACAGACTAACGCTATTGAGGTTAGCTTTCAAAACCCATATGACATTAACGGCGTATGTTCAGTTCTACTATTGAAATGGGTGTGTTCAATGATGTAACAGTATTTATGTCCCTACTAAGTACATGCAACAACAATCACTCGGTTGGCAAAACAATTCGGTTGTGACAACAAATCTGTTCTCTGTGTGTGTAATTTAGTAACATTAATTAGACTTGTTTTTGGCGGCGACCCATTTTTCCTAATTTACGCCCACCCAGGGGTTGACATAAAATATTGTTAAATATAAGTATTTTAATAAATTTTTAAAGATTGGGACAATGTTATCAAAAATCATACTCATAGACGTATTATTTTACTAATGTTGACCCATTGCAAGGGGGAAAATATTATATTTTTCAAAAAGTTCTTATAGAGAACTGCTATAAACGAGTATATTTCTGGCCTAATAATAAAAATGGGAATATTTATCACCAAAACTAGTTTTATTGTTTTTTCAAGTATTCTCCAGCATGATTTATATACTTATACTTTTGCATGCGCTCAAACCAATTGTTGCACTTTTTCCACTCCGATTGAGACACCTCCAAAACATGGTTTTGAACGCTTCAACAGCATCTTCTGGCGACGAAAAACGTTGACCACGCATTTTTTCTTGACGTGCGGGACTAAAAAGAAGTCATTGGGTGCCAAGTCAGGGCTTTACGGCGGATGACCCATCAATTCGATGGTTTGGGCGGTCAAAAAGGCACTGGTTTCAGCCGATGTGTGAGAGATCGCATTGCCATGGTGCACAATAATTCGTCTTCTGTTCTTCGTTTTTCGAATTTCTCCGAAGACTTCAGGCAAACAAATTGTGGTGTACCACTCAGAATTGACCCTCCTACGTTGCTCAAGCGGAACAGTCGCAACATGAGCAGTTTTGCAGAAGAAACAGGCGAACCACACGGTCGATTGCTGTTTTGTTTCCGGCTCTTACGTAAAGATCCAAGATTCGTCACCTGTGACGATCTTATACACGTCTTTTAAAGCACCGCGATCGAATTTTTTCAAAATTTCTTTGCACCAATCGACACGAGCCTTTTTTGAGGGATTGTCAAATTGTGCTGGATCCCGCACAATTTGACAATCCCTCAAAAAAGGCTCGTGTCGATTGGTGCAAAGAAATTTTGAAAAAATTCGAACAAATTTTTTTCAAGACCAATTGAACATGTATAATTAATATCTTATCGATGCTTGTCATATTAATGTCCAAGGATGCCTCTATCTCATGGTATGTTACATGACGATCTTGCCTTATCAGTTCACGCACGGCATCAGTGTTCTCGGGCACAACGGCCGTTTTTGGACGACCTTCGTCTTTGAGCGAGCGTCGGCGACAATTCTATTCATTGAACTAGTTTTTCACAGTGCTATATGATGTTTCCTCATCGCCATACAACGATTTACGTTCGTCGATGCGCTCTTGTCGTGATAATCCACGTCGAAAGCTGTGAAAAATTTTCTTATGAAAATGTTCACGAGTTAATTCCATTTTTTTGCCCAATTGATTTTTTCAAGTCACTGTAAACAACACAAATGATGGTCGTACGTCGGTCAAAACGTTCTGAGTACGTTTATGCTAAAAAATGTCAAACTTTCCAATGAAAATGTCAGATGGCGCCAGGCAACACTTAGTGTTGCCTGTGACAGAAGTGTATAGCAACCCTCGTAACCAATAATCTATAACAAATCCAATACATTCCGTTCCAATAATCATCTTAATCGGTATGGATTACCGATACTTGTTGTCTTCAGCCGAAAGTATCAGTTCTCACTACAGAAAATTGCGGTTGGTTATACATGATTAGTACGAGCAACCACCAACATTCGGTGGGAAAAAATGCGGTTGTAGCAACAAAACTTTTCTCTGTGTAAACTAAACCGATTTAATTAAAACTGAAACTGGAGAACAGCAAAAGGAGTAATTACTACATATCTCTATCGGTTTAATGGTTAGAGAGTGTTGGCCAGAAAAAAACGATTATGAGCCGCTGTGCTACGTAGAAATTTGAACTAAAGGGAGAGTATCTTGAATAAAGGCAGTAGTCTTGGCTTGGCTGGCTAGTTTTCATTTTACTTTCGTACAATAGATTTTGTAATATTCAATCAAAAATCGACAGATAAATACGCGTATGTGACAACACAAATTAGTAACTGCTTAGTTAGAAATACCTGGAATTATCAAGTTATTTGTTTTATATTAGTTTTGTCGTGCCAACCACAATGTTTTATTTATTTTTTGTTGGTTTTCATTACCTCAAATTAACCTCAATTTGTGTATCTGTTTAAACTTTGATTTCATGTGAGTCTGTTAGTCCGTGTGTGGCATGTGTCGTCCCTGTTGAGTCCCTGCATCAGGCATGGCATACACATAATTCGTGATCTTTTTTGTTGGTCTGGCGTGTTTTGTTAAATGCTTTTGTTTTAAACACACTCACACACACAGAAAAACCTCAATACAACCGCAAACATTGTATTTATGTGGTTTTTAATGCACATTTGTTAGTAGCGTTGTTGTAGTTTTTGCTGTAGCTGTTGTTTTTGTTTCGATATTATTATCATTTATTTATAGATAATGGCAAACATCACAATGCCGCGCGCGCATTTGAATTTAAATTGAAATTGTGTACATTTCTGCTACACGACGATTAAAACTTCACAACAACCAAAAGCTTTTGTTTAATAATTGTGTTCGTTTTTAATGCGTTGAGGATTTTCTACGATTTTTAATTTTTAATATTTTCATTAAAAATTAATTTCACATCCTTTTGTAAAACAATCAGCCGACCGGCGTTTCAACTGCTGAATGACAATATTTTGTTGTTACTAACAATGATCGGACGGTGTTATAAATAATTGCGTTGATTTAATTATAATTCACAAAAAAGGGCTGAAAAAAAAAAACAAAATAGTGACAGCTTCATAGGAAAAAAGAAAAACAACAACAATGATTATTTAATTAGCAGGGATATGTAAACAGTCAGAAATTAAATTGTAATAATTAAAAATGAAAAAGGCCTTGGAAAAAATCTGGAAATATTTGGAAAACAAACTATGAAATAGATATTATCACTTAGCGTTTTTTATTTTTGTCGCAGTAAATGTACAAATTAATTACTTTTTAAGCACAATTACACAAATTAAAGTTTTTGTGTCGAGTCCGCTGTTTCCAAAAAAATGTTTGAATCTCGATTTTAAATGCTTTGAATTTTTTTTATGAACATGTAACGTCATACAGTCAGTAAATACAGGACTCTCCCCTAAAAATAAGGGTAAGAAAAAAACCGCACACAGAGAACAGATTTGTTGCACCAACCGAATGTTTTTCCAACCAAATTTTGGTGGTTGCACGTACTATCCATGCATTCAATTGCTTCAACTGAATGATGATTAAGTACACGGCAATTTTTAGTAGTGTAAACTGACATTATTGGTTAAAGAGAGAAAAAGTATCGGTAACCCTAACTAATTAGAACGATTATTGGAACTGACTTTACACATGTATTGGTTGTTGTCATAGACTGTTGGTTATAATTACTTTTTGAAACAGTGTAATATTTTACAGCCCTGCAATGGGTCAACTGATCAGAAAAAAAATCGTTTTTGGAAAGATATTTTGAAAAGCATTGCAATGATGTCCCAATCTGAAAAGAGTTAATTAAGGTGTACTTAGTAGGGACATAAATACTGTTACAACATTAAACACACCCATTTCAATAGTAGAACTTAACATACCCCAGTAATGTCATATGGATTTTGAAAGCTAACCTCAATAGCGTTAGTCTGTAACGGGATTTTAAAATTGTTTCAACTTTCATCATGGAGTGGTCAGATAATGAGAACCGTATCGCTGTAATAGCGCTTTTCAAGTGAGAAATGAAAAAAAGTGATATTTTCAAAACGCTCCGGCCACTAAAGATTAGCCGCATGTTTGTCTACCGATGCATAAAACTGTTTGAGGAGACTGGAGATGTAAAAGACCGCCACTCTCTGTCCGCACACCGCATTTCATCAAAGCCGTTAAATCAAGAATTCACAGAAATCCTCTCCGAAAACAGAAAATCATGGCACGTGAAACGAATATCACGCAAAAGTCCATGGGTCGAATCATTAAAAAAGACTTGGGGCTTTTAAACGACGTACTGGAAATTTATTGACTGCTGCTTTAAAAAAATAGTATTGAAAAATGCAAACGTCTTTTGGTGAAGCATGCTAATAACTTGCACAGAAAAATTTTGTTCGCCGATGAAAATTTTTTTACCGTTCAGGAAAAATTTAACAAGCAAAATGATAGAGTGTATGCTCGGTCATCTAAGGAAGCATCTGAACTGATCCCAAGGGTGAAAAAGGGTCATCACCCAGCTTCAGTCATGGTTTGGTGGGGTGTCTCTTACGATGGGGATCTGGGACCTGCATTTCTGCGAACAAGGAGTCAAAACATCGGCCAAAGTTTACCAAGAAACCGTTTTGGAAGCTGTTGTGAAGCGCCTTAACAGTTCCCTGTATCAAAACCAGCCATGGACTTTCCAGCAGGATGCTGCGCCTGCCCATAAGGCTAAAACGTCCAAGCCTGGCTGCGAAACAATTTGCCAGCGTTCATTTCCTCTATAGAGTGGCCCTCAGGCAGTCCAGATTTGGACCCATTGGATTACAAATTGTGGAAGGTTTTAGAGGACAAGGTTTGTCACAAACGACATCCCCACATTGGATCTCTTAAGACTGCTTTGGTTCGAGCTGTGGTCCATTTCCCAATGGACGATGTTCGTGCAGCTATTGACGATTGGCCAGTGCGACTTAAGGAGTGTGTAAAGTCAAAAGGCGGACATTTCGATTAAGTAGATTCTTTCTGGATTCAATATACATCAATAAATATATTATAAAATATTTAGTCCAAAACATTCAGTACTTTTTATTTAACAGCATAAAACGTGTGTAACAGGATTTATGTCCCTACTACGTAAGTATAACAATATTTATTGTCAAGCTTTGGGGGCCGTAACTCTAGACAAATGGGTCGCCACCAAAAAAAAAAATGGTTGTTGTTTTAAATAATAAGGAGGGGTATCTATGAGGAAAATTCTGATTGAGTCTGAGTAATGTCGCAACAGTTAAGCCTGTTTCTAAATTCTTGAAAAAAAAATTTATTTATATATTGCGATCCATCTAGCGTTATTTTTTCAGATCAAAAAAATAATATTAAAATTTAAATTAAGTGTGGAATCTTTATTGGTAATTTGAAAGGACATTTTATGGCATTTATGTTTTGAATATAATTTCCTTCAAATGTTGACCTCAGGGTTTCCATTCTGAGGGTCCAGTTGTGGATGACTCGTTCGAGCATTTCGAATGGTATGACTTTAACGACACACATAATGTTGGATTCAAAAACCTGAATCGTAGCTGGTTTGTTAGCATAGACTTTGCGTAACCCCAACAAAAAATTTCTAAAGGTGTGATATTACTCGATCTAGGCGACCAATCTCACCTGCCCAAAACATGAAATTAGCTGATTTTCGAAATGACCTGTCAGTAGATCAATTGTTTGAGCAGCTGTATGACAAGTGGCACCGTCCTGTTGAAACCAAGTGTCTTCAAGATTACGGGCTTTACTTTTAGGTAGCATAAAGATCGATATCATGGCGCGACATCGAGCACCATTCACGGTTACGTTCCGGCCATCATCATTTTTATAAAAATATGCACCGATGATTCCACAAGCTTAAAAACCGCACCAAACCATGGTTTTCTCAGTGGATAATGGCACCTCTTGAACATCTTCTTGTTGCTCTTTAGCTCAAATGCCGCAATTTTGTTTATTGCCTTTGCGGTTGAGCCAGAAATGGGCCTCGTCACTGAAAAAAAACCAAGATACCTAATTTATCTGACAACTTCTGTTGTTTTTATACATTTGTTGACGATTTGGAAATATGCTTTTGCTGTAAACAAAGATTTTGTTGTGGCTAGAACATAAAAAATATTACAGGGTTTATATATTGATGTCGGAATAACTAATATTATGTTACAACAGCCAACTAAACAGGGTTTGGTCACTACAAAGAACTAATCTGTTGTCCCCACCAATTATTGGTACCAATGTAAAATGTACAATTGGTTGTTTGTCAAAACCGCCAGTTTTCGCCACCAATAGGGAATTTAAATTCGGTTAGTTTAACTTGTTTATTGGCTTTGAATAACGTGATATGGTTGAAGCAACCATCATAGATTATCTCGAACTCTACAACGATCAATGCAATGAAATTATGGTTATTGCAACAGAATGTCGGTTTATCCAACTGAATTTTTGACGTTTGGGCCGATTCCCAACTGACTTTTTCCGTGTGTTTAACCGGCTGTGATTAACCGGCTCAAGACCTCTTGCTTCTATATTTAAATCGCAAAATGTTTCACATTAATTATGATTTTTCACATAAATTATGATTTTCCCTGTGTTTAACCGGCTCAAGACCTCTTGCTTCTATATTTAAATCGCAAAGTGTTTCACATAAATTATGATTTGTTTTACTTCTGCCAAAGAAACTGTTTATTATAAATACCACAAAAATCTTAAAAAATAACGAAATTGGTTTTGGATGATAAAAATTTGTGATGTCTAAGTACTTAGTGAAATTTTTGTTTTTATTTTTATGAATTTCTTTATACCCTCCACCGAAAGGTGGATGGTATATAAGTACTTATAGTAAACGTGTCATTCCGTTTCCAGCACCACGAAATGTTGACCGTAGATCCTATAAAGTACATATGTGACAGCGCATAGAGAAGGGGACCTAAGGGTAAAAAAATCAATTTTCATTTTTTTTCTTTTTTTTCATCTGAGCATCGAATGAGACCGATCCCATGCCCCAAAAGTGTTCCCTCCCAGAGATATGCGCGTTTAATGAAAGTGAAGTCAACGATTCTAAGCGCAAATAGAGAGGGACCTAATCTTTAAAATGGTTCCTCTGAACAAAACTGGTTTTAACCTTAGGTCTCTTTCTATTTTCGGCGTCACATATGTTGTTGATCGCCGTAAAATTTTAAGACGAACTAAGTCGTCCGTCCCAACTTGCGTGTGACTGCCCTTCTGTCCGTGTGCCTATTGAAAGCTCGATAGCGGTCGAACCAATCAGCCTAAGATACTGAAATTTTTATGATGGTCATAAGCCAGTCTTTCGCTTTTACGCATTGAACAGGGATTAGCCGGCTCAAGACCTCTTGTACCGCTTTTTTAATAGAAGACAAGTTTTTAATAAAATCGCAAAGTGACATTGATTTTCGTGGCTGCACACTGCTTTCATCGCGATTTTAGGTCCATGACAACCCTCTTCAGAAAGCTTCGCAGAAACGAAAATCAATGGCACTCTGCCAATTTGTTAAAAATTTGTCTTCTATTGAAATATAGATACAAGTGGTCTTGAGCCGGTTAGTCCCTGCTCTAAATGTATACTGTTAGTAAAGCAGCACTAAACACCTCAATGAGGGCATAGTTAATAGACTTTATGGCTCTTGCGGAAAAAAACGGAAAATAATAATAAGGACAAATCTTTGCAATTTATCTGACATTTGGGATGAAAAAAAGGCCCCGAAATCGGAACCTTAATTTTTTGTGATTTTTTTTAGCGTAGGGATGGTAAATAAAGGTAAAGAGTAAACAAGGTTCGGCCTGGCCGAACTTAACGACATTTTTGCTTGTTCAATGCGATATTAAGTATTTGAAGGACATAAAGGCATTCACTTGTAAATGCATATTCAACAGATAAATGATGAATATAAAAATTTAAACTATTAAGAAATCCCATAAGAAGCACAACTCATGCATAATAAAAAATATTCAATATTGTTTTTGTTTGATTAAAAAATCATACAGAGTCTTACATTGTTTGTGTAATCAAGAAATGCTATGTCTGCGGGAGACATATGGGGATACAGTACGACTAAGTACAGTGGCTGAACTCTCGGTTGTTTTGCGGTAACAATGAAATATCATCAAAAAAACCTTTCACGAATTTCTAAAGACTGAAATGATTTTAATTACATTCACTAATGTACACCATAGACGGCGAGCAACATGTGCAGACAGAGTTAAATGCACGTTCTAAGAATTGTAAAAATCCTGAGGCAAAATCGAATAATCGATGTGACAATGAGGTCTAGCAATTTCACAAAAATTAAAAAATGCGATCGGATTCTTAAAAGCTTTTAGAAGAGCAAATAAAGAGATGGAACCATTCGTAAATATTATTAAATATTTAAAAATTCAAGTGATGTTTCTCGGTTAGCCATGTTGACTGGTTATCAAATTCGCAAGGCTTAGTCATTTGTTAACAAAAAGTGTGAATGACTATGGACAGATATTGTCCAGATTCACCAGAGATAGATGTAGTGTACTTATAACGTGATATGCTTCATTTGAGAAATTTCACCATCTGACTACCTCATACCTTTCCAAGAAGCCCAGAAGTCCTGCCATTTCAAAGTTATGACTTTTTGACTAAAATGCAAAACAATTTTTGTTAATTTACAAAAACTAATTAATGTGTGCCGTTATTTCGCTTCAAAAAACAAAACAAATCATTTCAGTCAAATACTCGTAGTCAAAACATTGGAACGGTATGACCTGAAGGTAGGACTGGGCCTCGTTTAGGTAATTTTGGAAAGATTGGAAAGGCAGGGATATCTTTTAAGAGACTAATCTATCTTATTCAGGACTAAGCAATTTTACCCTAGCCCTCTGAACACCAATCGGAACATTTCCAAACCGCTGCAATTTTGCCCTCTTGCATTTTCGGGAATGGTCGTAGATGGACATATTTTCATGAAATAAGCCAAGGAATACGCTGGTGAACTTTGTCCAGTCTTAAATTAATCACCCTGTATAATGTAAAGGTTGGTTACATTTTAAGGGCCGCTGTTGATTTTGACTAAAACACAAATAATTTAGAGAATTAATGTCATTTCTTTTAATTATGATAATATTGGTGTAGTTCAATTACGCATGGAACAAAATATCGGTCAAATGGCCGCCGCGACCTCGGCAGCACAACTTCACCTGATGGTCCAAATTTTCTGCTGTCTTATCGACGTACACCTTTTCTTTCAAATAATCCCAAAGAAAGAAGTCCAACGGTGTCAAATCACATGATTTTGGCGGCCAATTAACATCCCCACGACGTGAGATAACACGACCATTGAAATTGTCGCGCAAAAGAGTTATTGTTTCTTTAGCTATGTGGCAAGTAACACCGCCCTGTTGAAACCACATATCGTCCACATTCATATCTTCCAATTCGGGCCATAAAAAGTTCGTCATCATCTCACGATAGCGAACACCATTAACAGTAACTGCCCGACCGGCCTCATTTTGAAAAAAATACGGCCCCATTTTTTCGACAATCACTCTTGGAAGTCTGAATAACTTTAACGAGTTGCTCGCTTGTATATCTTTCCATGGTTCAAATAAAATAAGTTTGAAATTGAGAAATAGCAAATGAAGTGCAGAAAAAAACTTTACGTTTAGGTGTGTGCCGTTATTTCGCTTCAAAAAACAAAACAAATCATTTCAGTCAAATACTCGTAGTCAAAACATTGGAACGGTATGACCTGAAGGTAGGACTGGGCCTCGTTTAGGTAATTTTGGAAAGATTGGAAAGGCAGGGATATCTTTTAAGAGACTAATCTATCTTATTCAGGACTAAGCAATTTTACCCTAGCCCTCTGAACACCAATCGGAACATTTCCAAACCGCTGCAATTTTGCCCTCTTGCATTTTCGGGAATGGTCGTAGATGGACATATTTTCATGAAATAAGCCAAGGAATACGCTGGTGAACTTTGTCCAGTCTTAAATTAATCACCCTGTATAATGTAAAGGTTGGTTACATTTTAAGGGCCGCTGTTGATTTTGACTAAAACACAAATAATTTAGAGAATTAATGTCATTTCTTTTAATTATGATAATATTGGTGTAGTTCAATTACGCATGGAACAAAATATCGGTCAAATGGCCGCCGCGACCTCGGCAGCACAACTTCACCTGATGGTCCAAATTTTCTGCTGTCTTATCGACGTACACCTTTTCTTTCAAATAATCCCAAAGAAAGAAGTCCAACGGTGTCAAATCACATGATTTTGGCGGCCAATTAACATCCCCACGACGTGAGATAACACGACCATTGAAATTGTCGCGCAAAAGAGTTATTGTTTCTTTAGCTATGTGGCAAGTAACACCGCCCTGTTGAAACCACATATCGTCCACATTCATATCTTCCAATTCGGGCCATAAAAAGTTCGTCATCATCTCACGATAGCGAACACCATTAACAGTAACTGCCCGACCGGCCTCATTTTGAAAAAAATACGGCCCCATTTTTTCGACAATCACTCTTGGAAGTCTGAATAACTTTAACGAGTTGCTCGCTTGTATATCTTTCCATGGTTCAAATAAAATAAGTTTGAAATTGAGAAATAGCAAATGAAGTGCAGAAAAAAACTTTACGTTTAGGTGTGGTTCACATTCATCATCGGCCCTTAAAATTTAACTACCCTTTGAACTTATATAACGGGTGGTTAAATTTTATGGGCCGATTGCATTTCTTGCCACCATTCTGATGCAAAATGTTCATCAACGACGAGTGTGAGAGGTGCACGACGACGAGTTGAGGTGGACGGCTCTTCAGCCACACTATCGCGAACAGCAGCAATATTTTCTGCAGTACGAGCTGTTCGAGCATGCACTGGTATTTTCACATCTCCTACAATTTCCTACAAAAATTGCTCAAATTTTTGCACGATTTTTCTGATTGTACGCAAATTTGGACGATAAAATTTATCGAAAAATCACACATTTATCCACCATATAGAAGTACTACAAATTGGAGAGGTAATTTATATGAAGCTATATCAAAAGTTCGACCAATGTGGTTAAGCTTCGTTTGGAATGACTATGAGACGTTCATAACACACTTTAATACATTTAGGCACAATAAGATTTTGTTTATGATTTTCAGAACTGCTAAATCGCCCCCTTAGCGTGAAGCCGAATTGAATGATGAGAGATTGGTGGCTCGAAACGTAGTATGAAATTTGGTCCGAACCGGATATATGTTCAAGGTTAAAGAATGACAGGTCCACAAATCGGAAGGTAAACTTGTGTGGAAATTATTCTAAAAAATTGACCGATAAGAACTCAAATTCGGATAAATGTTTATATGGGGGCTTTTCAAAAACATACTCGTAAATCTATATCGTCTAGTTTTCCAGAGGTTACTATTTGTTGCCCATGATCGGACTTAAAATGTGACTGTAAAAGCGACAGGACTTTAAATTCCGTGGGACCATTGTGTGGGGGCTATTGTAAAACATAGGCCAATATGGTCGGTATTCACCGATATATATGTTAGTCTCTCGTTGCGCTTAGTAAATAATGTGGTCATTGGGGGCTTAACAAAAACATGAACCGATATATTTAGTTTCTCCAAAGGTTACTACTGGTCGCCCTTCAGCCCGTTCTATGCACCGGATCGACCCGCGGCAGCAATTCTTCGATGTCACGAAGGACCAATCATGAAGGACCATTCCAAAACATAGACCAATATGGTAAATTTTCATCGGAGATGGATGTTAGTCTGTCGTTACGCTGTACAAAAAATTTGGTCAGAATAGGATTAATATGTTTCTAAAGTTGCAGGTCCACGAATCAAGAACAACTGTTTAAGTATAAAATGTACCAAGTTTAATGCAAAATCGTTTATAAGTAACTGTGACCTGTACTTTGATTAAACGATATATGGACAGACGAGCTGATTCAGAAAGTGGACAATATCTATTTAATTAATATGTGTGGTATAGGCTATAACAAGTAGAAAGGTCGAAAGATCGGCTAGCCTGAACATTTAATACCAGTAACCAAGAATTGCTTTCCAGTATGGCATTGTCATTTGGGGGATATTATTGTTGCTAGTGGGTCCATGTTTGACAAAACCTACTCTTCGGTTCTACATTACTATTGGAGGAGGCGTCCTATTTAAAATCATAATTGAAGTCATATTTAGACATTCGTACGAGAGGAACTTTTATGATGTTTGAGTGCCTAGAGTCAGTGGATCTAGAATTGACGTTAAGATAAAAGTTTGCGCAAATTTGAATTAGTTACAAGGAAAACTCCAAAGTTTCTGAATACCTGTATGTCCACGTTTGAGTTTAGCGAAAACGTAAAATGAATGTCATATTTAGATTCTTGAGGAAATTTTATTGTAATGTAAGTGTTGAAGGGTACAGATTTTAAAGACCCTAAGGCTAGACATTATGAACTAAAGTCAGGGAAAAAATATATTAGTGATAAGGAAAATTCCAATGTTTCTGAGTAACCGTATGTGCATATTCCTAAGCTGTTATTTTTGGGCTGCCTATAGACAATGATATACAAATTTTTATCCATGACGAAATGTTTATTTTTTATGTCTATATGTCCATAGTTAGGTAATTTTAGGTATAAGTGGCAGTTTGTAGAACATGCCCACACACTTGTAGACTACGTTGTCCATCGCGATATGACAAAGACTAGTAGAAAAATGCTTAGTTCGTCTTAGTAAGTGCGTAGTTAGCGATCGTCTTTCGAAGCTCTTGAATTGGTATATGTGACGCTCAAATAGAAAGGGACCTAAGGTTAAAAACCAGTTTTGTTCAGGAGAGCCATTTTAAAGATTAGGTCCCTTTCTATTTGTGCTTAGAATCGTCGACTTCACTTTCATAAAACGCGCATATCTCTGAGGGGGAAAACTTTTGGGGCATGGGATCGGTTTCATTCGATGCTCAGATGTTGTCCACATCAAAAAAAGTGAAAAGTTGATGAAAAGTTTTGTTCAGGAGAGCCATTTTAAATAGTAGGTCCCTTTCTGTTTGCGCTTAGAATCGTCGACTTCACTTTCATAAAACGCGCATATCTCTGGGGGGAACAATTTTGGGGTATGGGATCGGTCTCATTCGATGCTCAGATGTTGTCCACATCAAAAAGAAAAAAGTGAAAAGTTGATGAAAAGTTTTGTTCAGGAGAACCATTTTAAAGATTAGGTCCCTTTCTATTTGCGCTTAGAATCGTCGACTCCACTTTCCTAAAACGCGCATATCTCTGGGAGGGAACACTTTTGGGGCATGGGACATCAAAAAAAGAAAAAAAATTAAAATTGATTGTTTTACCCTTAGGTCTTTTTCTCTATGCGCTGTCACATATGTCTATATAATCCAGTTTAGCTAGATCACTATAGATGTCCGAACCCATTGTAGATCTCCGCTTAATCGCCACAGTAGGGGATGTATAGAGAAGGCGTTGAATGTATTCCTCCTCATCCTCAGAGCTTCTACATGCAAAAGACTTTCAGTCTTTTGCATATCTTCGGGCCAATCTCAATTTTGCAGCTATCTTTAATATTAGTACAAATATGGATTTAAAAAATGATGCACTAATTTGGATAGCCATATTTCCCTTAACATAAGGGCACGTTTTTGGCCACTAGCAACCTAACGCTCAACGACGTTATTGTGTCTATGATTCAGTTGAGATATCTAGAGTAAATAGGACAGTACACCATTTTATTCTTCTATAATCATCATCCATTAACACACGAAATAACAATAAATTAAATGTTATTTTTAGCAAAACAGAAACCACAAACCAACAGTGCACTGAACATTCTGCTGATAGAGAATTTAACGACTTGTCTCATGAAAGAAAATTCATTACAAGCCTTTCACTTTTAAAATAAAGATGGTAAATTTATTAAATACAGAAAATTGATGAACTCTTGATATAATTCAATATGTGACAGCGCATAGAGAAAGGGAACTAAGTGTAAAAAATCAATTTTCACTTTTTTTTGATGTGAGACCGATCCCATGCCCGAAAAGTGTTCCCTCCCAGAGATATGCGTGTTTTATGAAAGTGATGGTACACCAAAGATACACGTATGTAAATCTTTAAAATTACTGTCCTGAACAAAACTGGTTTTTACCCTTAGGTCCCTTTCTATTTTTTGCGTCACATATACCTTTTTTAGTTTTTTTGAATATTTATTATTATTATTTATAATGTTTGCCAACTTGCCTCTTAAATTCCTTACGGCTCTGAGGCCTTTGTAATTTTATGAATAAATAAAAAATCCATACAATCAATTTAGTGCTACAGGATTACAATACTTCTTGCTTGGATAGATCGTGCTTTCAACAAACGGACGATGCACGGACAGATAGACTAGGCGAGATAATCCAAGTATTATACTATGATCAAAAACATATGTGTGACCTTCTCCGAGAAAACGGACCTAGTGTATGAAAATGAAGTTTTGAGAAAAACGCATTTAATGTTTCATAGCGCATTAACACTGTAAACACACCTTCAGTTGCAAGATGCGATTTGGTATGGTTAGTTATGATTGGGTGCCGACTTTGGTGACGACTATGTGGTGACGAAAAAAAAAATTTAAAACCAAAGAAATAAAATTTTAATGTTTTTCTTATATTTATCGATTTTCCCAAGTGTGTTTCAAGAACTCAAAAATCAAACTCATTTCATCTTATTCTATACCCTTTTAGGTACCAGAATCAACTCTTAAGTTCAAACCTTTTTTTTGACACACTAGGTCCCTTTTCTAATGTATACATTTTGCAAAGTCCCAGAAAAGTAGTTTGAGATGAACAAATAATATATTAACTGCGTCCTATGGTGGATAGCCTAATAAACTGAAAGATATACACCGGTAATGTGTGATCTGCAAAAATCCACAAGGTACTAATACAGGGTTTTTTCAGATTATATAAATAACATTTGGAGAATAAATAATGGAGAGATTGAAGAACCAGAGTAATAGAATTTTATTATTTAAATCAGCGATCAATTATTTTAACGCAAACTTATGAGTGTGAAGTTCATTTTTATTTTAATGGCTTTGTTAATAAGCAGAACTCTAGGTTCTGGGGTTCTGAAAATCCAAGAGCCATTCATCAACGCACATTTTCACGCCATTAGGTATACAGTATGATCTGCATATATCATTGGGCCTTGCTTCTTCGAGAATGAATATTCACATTTTCAAATCATTTAACTTTATTACGTCCTGCTTTTGAAAACAGACCTGAGATGTTGTTTCTGCAGGACGGAGTCACAGCCCACACTGCCCGAGACCCAATGGCACTTTTAAGTCAAATTTATGGACAGCGAATAATATACAGAAATTCGGAAATTATTTAGCCAGCGCTATCGCCAGATTTGTCAGTACCCGACTATTTTCTTTGGGGTTATTTGAAGGAGTGAGTATATGTGAATGAGCCCGAGACAATCTTTCACCTCAAGACCAACAATAATGCAGAAATTCAAACGCTACAGCCACAAGTTTTGAAAGATGTTATAAAAAATTCTCTAAAACGAGCCAATTATTGCGAAGCTGAAAACGGGGGTCATTTAGGTGAGATTATTTTTCATACTTAGTGTAAAATTAATTTCCATTTTGTATATTATACTCGTATAATCTGAGAAAAAAATATAAAAAAAAATTAATAACGAAAAAGTAATTCACGTTTTTAACACATGGTAACTTTTGGCCCACCCTGTATAACTTCATTTCTGTTAATTAATAGATTTGATGACAAAATTTAAGATTGACCACATGTGGAAATTTGCTTCGCAGTTTTCGAACCATATAAGACGAAACATCTAGCAACTTTGCCTTTTTCGTGGTACGTGCGTCTAAAAACAAATTTAAACCATTGTTGGACCCCAAAGTAGATACTCAAAACAGTGTGTTTTTTAAGAGGTAAATTTATTCCCTTATCCTAGGATCTTAAGTTAAGGCCCGGGCACAATAGTTTTTTTCTTACGCTGTGTTTTTCTTAAATTCCTGTAGTCTGGAAACCACTGAAATACAGGGTGGTAATTTCCTTATTTGGAAATGAAATAAAAAAATTATGAACTTTATAAAAAATTATTATTATATTAAACAGTAAGACAATTTTTAAATTTCGTGGTTTTAAATAGTGTATATGTGACGCGCTAAATAGAAAGGGACCTAAGGGTAAAAACCAGTTTTGTTTAGGAGAGCCATATTAAAGATTTAAATGCGTTGGTGTACCATCACTTTCATAAAAAGCGCATATCTCTGGAAGGGAACACTTTTGGGGCATGGGATCGGTCTCATTCGATGCTCAGATGTTGTCCACATCAAAAAAAAAAGTGTTAATTGATTTGTTTACCCTTAAGTCCCTTTCACTATGCGCTGTCACATTTGGCGACCTTTGCTATTCACATACTGCTGCATATGTTTTGTGATGTTTTCATGAACTCTTACAAGCATGTCGACTGAAATTCTGTCAATTTCAGCCTCAATATTGTTAATAAGGTCTTCCAAGGTGTTGGGACGGTTAACATACACCTTCGACTTCAGGTAACCCAAAGGAAAAAATCGCATGAGGCTATGTAAGCGTGCCGGCCAGTTCACATCAAAGAGATAAGCCGTCCAGGAAATGCCTCAAACAATTCATGATAACCCTGGCTGCGTGTGCAGTGTCACTATCCTGTTTAAACCATGAATCCTCTTATTGCATTGCCTCAAGAGCCGGCTGAAAAAAACGGGGGCTAATGATAACTACTCGTGATATGGCGCACCACACAGTGACGCGGTCCGAATGCTGAGGTCTCTGGCGAAGATCTATGGAGTTTGTTTCACTCCAGTATCGTATATTTTGTTTGATTACACACCCACTGAGGTGAAAACAAACAAAATAAAAATTCGTTTACTAATTTTATTATTTTAGAAAAAATTTGCCTCACTGAAAAATACGCTTAAACACAAAATGATGGCAACTGAAAGGCAGGCGATTACAAATCTCCTTTCAGCCACTATAAGTCATGCACACCCTCCACTCTCTTCGACCACAGCCTACAGCGCAAAAAAACAAATTTCCGCGTTCCACCCTGTATATGCTGATATTTTACAAAGGGTTTACGGTTTTGTATTACTGGCATATAAAAGACTTACTATAATTTATTTCTTGGGCTTTGTGCTTTATTTTAATGGTTTGTAGACTGCCGGAATTCGAAAAATAAGCAGCGTAAGAAAAAAAGCTTCAGTGTGCCTGTAACTTTAAGTCAACATGTCTTGATAGTTTTAGAATTTTTCGAAGGAATGAAGAAATTAGTTTCGTTAGAGAGTATAAAAAAACTGATGCTATTGAATAGAGAGTGTAAAAATACTGATGCTATTGAATAAAGAGTATAAAAATACTAATGCTACACTCAGAAAAATATTGTTTGAAAATTCCAGTTCAATCCATACTAAAACACAGTTCATTATTTTTATTCCAAGGTAGTTCAATTTTCCTTGAATGTAAGAAAGTTTACTCAGTACAAAATAATTTTCCTTATTTTAAGAACAACGTAAAAATGCATGAACTACAAATTAAGAAGCATTTTTCCTCAAAATAATTTCTTATTCTGAAGTAAATTATTCTTACAGTTATGTAAGTACACCAATACCTCGCTTTGCGACGTTTCATTTTGTGACATTTCGCGTTGCGTCGAAAAAAATTTTTGCATCATTTCAGCTTATCTTAGAAGAACATTCAAACAGCTTTTATAATCGATATTGATGATTCTGAAAAAAATAGCACTACTATTCCAGAATTTTGGAAAACATTTAATGTACTGGATGCAATCAACAACATTTCAGAATCGTGGAATGAAGTTACACCCTCTTGTATGAATGGTGTATGGCGGAAAATATGGCCCGAATGTATTCATAAAAACCTTGACTCTAGTCATAGTCGTGTTGAAACATCTGCAGTTTGTACTGAAATTGTAAATCTGGCAAAGCAAAATGAATTTGAGGGAATGGACGAAGATGGTGTGAAAGAGATTATTACAGCACAGAATGAAGATATCAGCAATAGTGATTTAATAGATTTGGATATTGAATTGGCGTATAAAGAGAATCCAACAGAAAATTTAATTGAAACTCCTGAACCAAAAATTCTAACATTAAAACAAATTAGCTATGGCCCTACTTGACGAAGCAGCTTCTATTTTTATACAAAATGACCCTGACGAAGAAAGAAGTTCAAAAGTGGCACGATCCTTAACTGATTGCGTAAGTTCCTACAAGGAGATTTACTTGCAACAAAAAAAGAAAACAATCCAGCAAACTTTGGAAAAATATTTGCAGCCATTAGCATCTACATCTACACATCCAACAACTGTTGCATCATCCGATACTCCAATAACGCTAGATTCTGATTCTTCATAATCATTAAAAATCTAGATTATAACAGTACTGAATTTTCAATTTTTTTAGTTTTAATGAATTTTTGTTGTTTGAATTGCTATGTTTTTTAATTTTAATGAATTTGTTTTCTTTAATTAAAAATAGAACTATTGAAATAAGTAAATTTTTATTTTAATAATTCCTTTAATTTTTAAGTCTTCATTTTTTATAATATTAAATAATTTTATAAAAAACTAAAAATTACTTTGTTTTTGGTAAATTAATGGATTTGATTTAGAATTGGAACGTATCTTTAATATTTCAGTGCAATTCCATACAAAAGGTTTTCTCGAATTGCGACGTTTTGATTGCGACGAATTTTTTGGGAACCAATTATCGTCGCAAAGCGAGGTATTGGTGTACTTATGGTTATTAAACAAAACTGACCTTAGTAAGAGAAAAAAATATTGAAAAAAATTGTACATGAAAAAAATACATTTAGGAAATTTTTACTGATGTGTTTTCAAAATTTATTAAACTAAATATTATATTTTTCCTAAAATGCGG
The DNA here is from genome assembly GCA_963513945.1 of Hydrotaea diabolus. NCBI lineage: Eukaryota > Metazoa > Arthropoda > Insecta > Diptera > Muscidae > Hydrotaea > Hydrotaea diabolus. The sequence goes on along the minus strand of OY740717.1, from coordinate 47,746,384 downwards.
TAAATATATTTTTTACGCCCAAGTATGCATTAAGTCATTTCACAATTCCTTACCTTATTCTGTCAAAAGAAAACTCCTATTCCCATCAAGTTTAAAACTCCTTACATGTATTCGAAATGAACTAGACTGGAGTAAGTATTTATCATATATTCAAAATAATTTTTTATTCCACCTAAAAAAATTTTCCTGAAGAAAAAAACGCTTTTACTTCAATTGATACTCACAATTATTACTAAGGTAATTATTCAATGCAAGATGTGATGAACTAATACCAAACACAAAATGCTTTCACATTAGCAATAATAGGAGTAGAATTTCGTACATAGTTTTATTCAAACATGCTCGTCATGGAAAACATGTTATTGTACTTAAGTAAAAACTCTGAATTGTGGCTTGTGACAACCATGAAATAAGCGAACACTTACGTTTGGCTTAACACAATTTGGTTTTTAATGCAAAACAATATGTATAAGTACATATAGATGTATGTATGTGCTTTTAGTTTATGTTCCTTTGATTAAAAACGTGGGTTGGTAGTCACTTCTTACGCAGTGTCACTTAGTTGAGCAAGATCGTATTAAAAATGTTCTTGAGGAATCTATTCGTAACATTGACGTATAAGGTATGGTTTCAGGAGAGATTAACTATCTTGTACACCGCATTATGCTAAATATTAGAAATATCGGATATAATATGTGACTTTTGGATCTGCCAGCGAAATGTGTTTCAACAAATAGTCGCAGCGTTATTAAAACGTGTAAAATGTCTATAAACTATCTAATTAATTAAGAAATTGGAGAATGTTTAATATTTATATGTATGCCTGACCCACCCCAATAAAATGCGTAAAGAACCCTCTTTATAATGGCACTTCTTCATACAACCATAGATGCTAATGGCTTTGTCTGCATAAAGAGTTCCTCTCAAAGAGAAACAAATTTTATAAAGAGGTTCCATCATGCGCATGAGATGTGATTGATCAATAGTTTACATTCTTCCAAGAATGACTACTTGTACTGCAGAACAGCACAGCATTACTAACATCTAGGAAAAATTAAACCATTTATACTGAAAAATTTTCTCCTACATTATTTATGTTGAACTGGCATCAATAATGATGTCCTAATTTCAAAGAAAAATGTACATGGTTCAAAGACAAAAAAATTTCAAATTTCCTCGGTCTTAGTTCAATTGCACTAGCTTGTAGTAAATTTTTTCCTTACATTATGTAAAAACGTTATTGATTTGAGGACAAAAATAATTTACTATGAGGAAAAAAAATGTTATATGAAGTAAAAATAAACTAGAATCAAGTTCAACCGTGTCCTAATTTCAAGGAAATAAATGAACTTGGCGTTAGAAAAACAAAGCTTTAGTGCCATACGAAGTTCAATTTTCCTAAAATTTAGTTCATTTTTACTTTTCTCTTGGTTCACTTTTTTTTGAGTGTATTGAATATCGCTGTCGTCGTATAACCAACTGAATGTGGACTATCTAAAGGATTTTTTGCTCAACATAATAGTTGCATATTATGTATAGGTATGATTGCTCTGGAACTGTACCCGTTTGTATTAAACACTTAGTATCTCCACCAATTTATATTTAATCATTGTACTTTAACGACTGTAGTATGGTCTGACAAACATGGACTAATCGTTACCTCATTAGTGAATTTATATTTATTTTCCATTTTATGAGCTCTTTTTCATTTTTTCACAATCATCTATTGAAAAGAGAAACACTTACTCTTCATTGCTCGACAAATATGTAAAAATTACTTCGCACATATCATCCAAACAAATAAACCCGTTGCTTTTACACCGAAAGCCTTAGCCTTTGCCGATGTTGAGAAAGACGATGATAGAGACAAAGTATAAAACCTAAAAGCATCTCTGTAGCTTGGCAGAAGAAGAAAAAACACTTCAAAAATCTATATTTATGGGCTACACTTGCAAACCATCAACATCATCAGCATCTACGTCTATATCTAAGTAAAAGTTGGCAACATCTTTATTGCCAGCATCCCCATGCCCATATTCGTCTAAGCCACCATCATCATCCACATCAACATCAGCATCATCAGCGTAATCGCAGTAATAGGAGCATTATTCTTCAAGACTTTGGTAATATTTTTTAACATCGCAGCAGCACGTTTTGGCCTTCCTTTGCAGGAAGCAGGACCTTTTACAGGGAGTAGAGTGGATTGTATGCCAAGAAATAGTGAAGACATATTTTTTTTGTAAAGGTTGATCAGTGGATAAATAATCATTTTCTATTGTGTCTATATGTATTTCCTTGCATATATATCTATATACACATGTGCTGGTATAGTAGTGTTTGTATATGAGTGTGTGTGTGTTACTGTTAATCTTTGTCAACTATGAAAAATACATTTACTCACTTCATTTGGTTTTGTTCTCTTATGATGTATAAGGATATTGTAATAGTTTAAGTACATTTTGCATGTGTGAGTACTCGTATATGTTCTGGTGTGTGTAAATACGTATGCGTATTTCAGGGAGAGTAGTTGTTCTTGTTGTAGAGGGGCCAAAATCTAACATTTATTTTATTTGATATTTTTAACATTTATTTTATATATTATTTTTAATAAAGTGTGTGTCATTTAGAGATTTATTCATTCTTCTTGGCAGATCACCAGCCACATAACTCAAGCAGCCTCCTTATTATTTTCAGTGTTTTTTGATTATCGGTCTGACAGTTTCACAAAGCAGGTATATCTATAAATTACCAAAATCAGAGATCGCGGAAAAATGTTTTTCGTTCTCTTCGCATTGCGCATAATCGATATTCCAAGCCAACTATTGGCAATGTCATTCTTAACTTTAAGTCTCAGTGTACGCTATTGCGTTATGCGCGACCAAACAAATACCCCATTCAGACTATAAAACGGCGACTATTTAGGATGTAGTAGCAAGTGTGGCTGAAGACAGAATTTTAGGAAACGATTTTGCTTTACAGACTTACAATATTCAACTTATTTAAGGGCTGTGCAACGGATAAATAACTACCCGGTGTTTCCGTGCATTATTTCGTTCAGTCACGAGACTCATATCTAGCTCAATGCTACGTAAATAAGACCAAGTAAAAGTGTCGTTATGTTCGGCCAGACCGTACCTTATTTACTAACCACCGTCCCAACGATACTATAGCAAAAAATAGTCCGTTTTTCATTTAATTTCTATATTGACATGTAATTCGAGGCGCATTGGGGGCCTATTAAAGCTAAATTACAATATGCATCAAAATGTTAAATAGAACATTATAAACTACTAGAAAACATTCAGTATAAAATAAAAAAAATATAAATTAAAATAATCCTAATTTTTCCTAATAAAAGAGAAAAAAAACCCCGATGATGGTATATAAATGATAATCAAGAAACCAAGGACAAAGATATAAAAAAAGCATTACTCTGTACTTGAACTTTAGGGTTACTTACTTTAGGGTTTTTACGGCCCATGTACTCATCGCTAATCCCAGTCAACTTAAAAATAACTACTAACTAGGGACATAAATACTGTTACAACATTGAACACACCCATTTCAATAGTAGAACTAAACATACCCCGTTAATGTCCTATGGGTTTTGAAAGCTTACCTCAATAGCGTTAGTCTGTAACGGGATTTTATGGTCAGATAATGAGAACCGTATCGCTATAATAGCGCTTTTCAATTATGATGTGAAAAAAGCGATATTTTCAAAACGCACCGGGATTAGCCGCATGTTCGTCTACCGATGCATAAAACTGTTTGAGGAGACTGGAGATATAAAAGACCGGCACCGGTCGGGCCGTCCACGCTCTGTTCGAACACCGCATGTCATCAAAGCCGGTAAATCAAGAATTTACAGAAATCCGCTACGAAAACAGAAAATCATGGCCCGTGAGATTAATATCACACAAAAGTCCATGAGTCGAATCATTAAAAAAGACTTGGGACTAAGGGCATAAACATGGACATAGGGATGGATCGTTACCTTAATTCAGATAAACTGAAAAATAATTTTATTTTCATATACAACTTTATATAACTATTTTATAGTTATTTTAAATGCATATGTGCATGTATATGCTATTTTTTAGACCCCCAAATATTTAAGACTCAAATCGGTCCAAAATTAGTTGTTTGTCCATCGAAATATACTTTACCAAATTTAATTGAAATCGGAATAAAAATCTCTGGACCGCCTTGGTGTGATAGAAGTATGCATAACTATATTGCCAGTAAACCTAGGATCAACCCCGGGTAAGCACAGCTAAACATTTTTCTGTGGCGAGTTTTTCGGAATTTCCGTATTTATCTACGATGTAAGCCATGTAAAAAACTACTCTTCAAAAATGCATTAACCGTTCGGATCAGTAGGTCCCGGTCAGTAAATATAATAATTGAATTGTGCATAGCTTACATATTTGAAAGAAGTTCCCTCTTGTTCCTAAATGGGATGTTGTGGGACTTAAGTATGGAAGTTCTATGCCGTTTTTATGTTATAATGAAAAAGAGCTTTGCGCTGGACCTATTTTAAAACTTGAACCAGTATAAACCGTTTTATCTGATCAAATTACTGATCGAGCATAATTAACTGTACCTAATTTTATCAATCTTGGATGTACTATAGGGTGATCCGTCTACAGGTATTTTTCAAGATAAAAAAATACTAAAATTTAAGTCAAGTGTGGAATCTTTATTGTTCATACGAAAGGACATTTTATGTCATTTATTTTTTGAATATAATTTCTTTTAAAACAAGAAGATCCGAAAACAAGAAGATCCGAAAAACAAGAAGATCCGCTGTTTTCGATGAAAATTGTGTTAAGTGATGAAGCCCATTTCTGGCGCAACTTTAATAAACAAAATTGCCGCATTTGGTCTGAAAAGGAACCAGAAGAGGTTCAAGAGGTGCCATTATATCCAGACAAAACCACGGTTTGGTGCGGTTTATGTGCTTCTGGAATTATCGGTCCATATTTATTCAAAAATGATGATGGTCGAAACGTAATTTTCAATGGTACTCGCTATTGCTCAATCATATCGGAATTTTTACTACCTGAAATTGAAGCCCGTATTTTTTACGACATTTTGTTTTAACAGGACGTTGCCACTTGCCATGTAGCTGGTCAAACAATGGATCTAGTGAGAGGTAATTTCGAAGAGCAGATAATTTCACATTTTCGACCGGTGAATGGCCGCCTAGATCGTGTGATATCACACCTTTAGACTTTTTTCTTTGGAGCTACGGAAAGCCCAAAGTTTATGCTGAATTTTCCAAATTATTTAATTAAAATAGTTCAATCGTTCTTATGTCAGCGTTCATTTTGTGTTGGAATTAATAATTCAATTTCTCATTGTCTTCCTGTTCCTGCCGGTGTGCCCCAGGGGTCTGTTCTAGGCCCAGTCCTTTACTTATTATATATGTATGATTTTCCTTAAATGAGCCATTGCACATACGCATTCTTTGCAGATGATTCAGAAGTGCTTTGTTCCGGTTTTCTCGCCCAAGCCATTCAAAACTGCCTTCAAGCTTCTCTAGACAAGGTTGTTGAATTTTCATTTAAATGAAAATTAAAATTAACACAGAGAAATCACAAGCCATCTTTTTCACAAGGAAAAGAAAAGCTTGTTACATTCCCGGTTCAAATCTTTGTATGTTTGGAAGAGAAATTGCCTGGTCTGACTCTGTCAGATATCTAGGTGTATTTCTGAATAAACGTCTGACTTTTAATGACGATGTCAATCACATTGTAAAAAAAATAATGTAGCTGTTAAATTACTTTATCCTATTATAAATAGGAAGTCTGAGCTTAATTTTTCCAACAAGATCGTCATACTAAAAACAAATTTCATGAAAATCGGACATCAACTGCGACCTGTATGGACAGAACGAGAGATAGCGTAAAAACGAATCAACTGGTGGTTTTGAGTCTACTGATACACTTAAAGGTTGGTCTATCTAAAATATTTTTGATATTTACGTATTTCGTACTTTACGTAGTATATATTTGCTTTGCTCATGTAAACAAAGATCGGTTAAATCAACATGTTGGGCTTAAGTTGTTTTCTAGAAACCGACTCCTGGATACGGATTTCGGTTTATCACACTCGGTTTTTGGTTTCGATTTAGCTCACTCTAGAGCACACGGTCCTTAACAAATAAATAATTTGTCGACACAAACTAAAGTTAGTTGCCAATTCTCTCTTAAATTTAAAGCAAATACTTGACAAATATTTAAACTTCTGTTTAATTTTGAGCCTACAGTTTGAGCATTAAAAGACTTTTTTATTACATTTTTGCTAACTCTTCTAAGACCATTGTTTTTTTGTATACAAGTATCCTTATCTCAGATGACCCATCTCTGCTGTGCAAATTGTACTCGTCGTGTACACCGGATTTACATTCAATTTCATTACGCAGTTCCTGCTTCTACGTCGGCAACAAAGTGAAATGAAATTTATTTTAATATTAACAGTATTTGCGGACTACTTCAGAAAGGGAATAAAAAATGTGAGCGGGAAATTTCATAACAGAATTTCTGTCATCATCATCGTTTTTTCTTCCTTCTTTTCTTAACAACATCAGCCCCATCATCTGCTTCGACATCGGCGGCAGCGGCGGCATCATCAACGTAATCATCGTTTTTGCGTTGTTTAACTCATCATCTTGGTTGGAAGATTACCAGATAGGGGGATGATGCAAAAACCTTCGTACGTATTTACATTTTTAGTAACATCATCCTTAATGTATAGAAAAAAAGATGTATTTATCCACATTTATGAGCTTTTATAGCGATCGTGGTATTCTTTTTTCTATTCCTTTCGCTTGGAGCACAAATTTTGAATGTGTGGGTTAGGTTTGAGGGCGGTATGGAAGGTTGAATTTGCTATAGTAAGGAGTAATTTTGGGAAAGAAACACAAGTAGCGGCACCAGATCTTATTTTCAAATTTTGAAATTTTTTGGGTAGAACACGTAGAAAAAAAGTATGATTGGGATAACAATATTCAAAGTGCAATATAATATTATGATCCTCACAACGATTGTATGATTCAAATACAACCATGCTATGATGCCTACAACCATACTATGATACTTACAACAATAGTATGATTCACCCATAACCATACCAAGATCCCCGAAATCATAGTATGATACACACTCAACCATACTATAAAATACATCAAATTTAAAATAATAGGACCGATTTATTTTACAGTAAAAAATCAGATTTTAAAAAACGTAAGTGTTTTTGTTAAAAATATTCCAGTTAACAAAGCCAAAAACAATACTTTTGTCGCACTAATCATATTTATATTGTTGCTACAACCATATTTTCATTTTTAAATTTGGCAATAATACTGTTGTTACATTTCAACAATATTTATATTGCGGCAATCATACTATTGTCAAAATTAAATTCAATAAACATTACTATGATTGTGACGATCATACTTTTACTTCGGAGAACATATAGTAACCAACCATATTTTTTCTCTGCGTGTATGCGCTGTTTAGTCAGTAGAAATTGGAGAATATCCAACAGCGGTTGAAATAATTTAAAAATGGACGACATTAACTCTTTTCGAAATCCGCACTATTATCATGTAATACAGCGTTTGTCGTTTAGGACACAACAAAAATAAAACACAGAATATTTAAGATATAGAGTTCAAATGTGTTCCAGGTATAGTGCAAATGTTAGATTTTATGAATGAAATTTGATTTCGGTCATATGACCACCACGAGCCCATGTAGAGCGATCTATTCTTTGGACCCAATTTTCCACCATTCTTACACACATTTCGACCGAAACTTTGGGAATTTCACGTTAGTTGTTGTCTAAAGATGTTGTCTTGTTGGCATAGACCAATGACTTGATGTGACCCCATAAAAAAAATCCAATGACGTTAAATCGCATTAACGAGATGGCCATGCAACCGGATCATTTCTCGAAATGACTCTTTTCTGTAAATCGATTGTAACGCATGCTGTATGGTTAGTGGCACAGTCTTGTTGAACCGCATATTGCCGATGTCAAGCTTATCCAATTCTGGCTAAAAACAATTTTCTAACATGGACGATAGCGATCTTCATTGACATGAGTTACATGATGATTGCTTTCATCGACGAAAAAATACCGTCCATTCACACTTCCGGCATGGAAAACACACCACACAGTAATTTTTTGCGGATGCCATTGTGTCTCTTGATGCACATGTGGGATCGTTGCTGTCCAATAACGCATATTTTATTTATGGACAAAAGCACAGAAATGAGCTTCATCGCTAAAAAATAATTTTTCGATGAAATTTTGGATTTTCGAGTAATTTTGCCAGGGCCCAATCGGAGAAGTTTCGGCGTTTCAAATGATTAAATGGCTTTAGTTCTTGGGTCAGTTAGATCTTATAAGAACGAAGGCCAAGATTTTTTCGCAGAATGAGCCACAGTGTGTTTTAAGAAATGGACAATTCCTGTGAACGACGTGGAGTCGACACATTAGCTCATTTTGAACGGATACACTTACGGCTGGGATATTTTCGTCGCTTCCAGTGGAATGGCGTCTGTTTGGCGCCGGAACATGAAAAAATGAAAATTTCTAAATTTCTACTATAGTACGCACTGGCTGTCGGATGGGACGATTATTACGGACAAAAATTGGAGTAGGCTCTCTTAAAATTGCGACCACCGACACAGAATTTTGGTAGTCATTTTTAATGATTTTCCAACGTAGTTCGTAAGTAGATTTTACCATTTTTAAAAATGTTGACTTCGACTAATGTTTTGACACTGAAAGATAATTAAAAATGTTTGAGGGTTCGTTGACTAACGAGTACAGATACAAAATCATTATGTCCCTATTGAAAAACCAGTTAGTTTGAATCGCTGTAGTCACAGAGCTTCAGCAAGTATGGTTTTTTCAAAGGGTTGCCTTTTTTGGTAATAAGCATACACCTAATAAATCTGCCACGGTAATAGATGAATCAAATATTTACAAATGTTTGCAATAGGATGATACACATGTTTCTGTAACTTAACGTTTGTAAATTGTAAAATTTCAAGTAGGGGTAATAATTTGTGTGCTTAAACATATTAAGTACTCTAAACAGGGTTAGACAATTGAAGTGTTATTCATTCAATCTGCCATAGGATAGGGTATATTTACTTTGTCATTCCATTTATAACACCGTTCAACACGCTTTTGCACACATGAAGAAGACCTATATATTCGGAATCTACGTCGAAAAATAAACTACCCGTGTGTCCCAGTTTTTCTAGATCAATTCGTATTTTCGCGAAAAATGTGAATATATATTTGGTTAAAAACCACTTATATAGACATATTTTGTATTAACATACAAGTCCATATCCATAAATTTTTTGCAAAATATACGAATTGATGCAGAAAAAGTGGGATACACGTGTATTTTATTTTTTCCTCCTCTTTCAGAATATACTAATTTTTTTCATGTGTGCATCCAAAAGCTTAAATTTGTCATACAGTGTAATACATTGAAAGTCTGGTGGGAAACACACAAGTTCATATACTCTGAAATGTCATAAAATTCTAAAATGATCTAACCATATCCGTTAGATGTGGAACACAAACTGCATGTTGCATTATTAAAGATAGGTGGCCGAAGTTTTGCTGAAACATGTATTGATGGATGGAAATGGTTGGTATTAAAAATTGGATTGAGCAGTTCAGAAGTAAAACTTTTCCACTCATTAGAAAAAATTTACAATTCTGATTTTTCAAACTCAATGATGTACTGATCATCATAAGATTTGAACGGCATGAAACTATAGACTAAGAAATTTTAAAATATTGTGTTATGGTAAAATTGATGAACCAAGAATGAAACAAAATATTAACATTTTATTATATATATTATTGAGCCGAATTATACAAAAGGGTGTTTCCCAGCCCATACAAACCTGAATTTAAAAGGCAATATTTAGAGAGTTAGTAGCAATATTACGATTAAAGTTGGTAGTCTGTTGTTGGTATGGAAAGCAGCCTTTACAAATTCTTTAAATATGGCCAAAGCAATAGACTTGTTAAACATTCAAAAGACTTTTTTAAACATTCAAAAGTGGGGGTATAATGTGGTCGGCCACGCCCGACTTTTGATATTTTTACTAGTTGTTTATAGCTTCTGGTTTCCTGTGAGACTTCGTAAATTAGGATTTTTAAGAACTCCCAATATACCACAGATTCTTGCAGCTCTCAAAAACATTATTCAATAAGATTGTGATACTTCACTATAGAGTTCTTGTTTAAAATAATGACAAATCTGTTAAAGGATCCCAAACAATTTTTAACAAGGAACATATGAATACTTATATAAAACTAATTTTTGAAGTTGTACAGGTTTATCAAATCATGTGATGTTTCTGGGACTTACTGTGGTTAAAGTAAGTACTATAAGTACTTTTTTCCCGATCCGCTATTTCTACCTCGTTTTTAATGCATATCTCTTGAGTGCCTGTAATATTTCGTAAGTGTCTTTGTCTTTATTTTCCTCGGGAATTTCAGACTACCGTACATGCTTGCTTGCTTACTTGCATATTTAACCTACATTAAAAAGTACCTCAGAAGCAGCAGACGTACACACCATTGTCCTTACACATGTAGACATATCTAAGTCATATATACCTAAATATCTTTATGCACAGGAAGGTGGAGTCTTGCTAGAAATGCTTGTCTATTTGCAAATGTATGTTTATCAACATTTATCATACTTTAAATAAAAGTTCCTTGAATATATGTAAGGTAAATGCGTGCATTAGAGGAGGTCGAATTTTATTTATACTTAAACCTACACCACCAAATACGCCATGAAAAAAACTCAACTATCACGATTCAGATTTAAGTTTACAAAATTATCATGAAAAAGGGTCTAAAAAAACACTACTGATATCACTATTTCAAATTTTTGTACATTAAAAAATAATACTTGAATATTTTATAACTGTAGGAAACCAGGGGTCAACGATCTCCATGTCAACAATTTTTGCTTACGAATTTGGTGGACTTTTTGTTGACATTGAAAACAAGCGACTACACTTCTTACTTTGCTTTTGATGGGTACAGAAATGTTATTTATAGAAAAATAGATGGGTACAGAAATGCTTGTATAGACGTGTTTCTTTTTCATTTGTTTCTTTGTGTTACTTATTTTTCTGAAAGTAATCACAATTTTTGTTACCTAATAAAACCTAATTTTTACGAAAAACTGCACCTGTCTCAGCGTATATCTGATATTTCAAGTATAAAAAGCTATAAAAAAAATTCATAATTTTTTCGGGAATTATTTGGCCAACGAGATCGCCGGATTTATCAGCACCCGAATATTTTCTATGTGGTTATTTGAAGGTGTGAGTATATGTGAATAAGCTCAAGACAATCTTTCAACTCAAAGCGATATGTGGTTTTAACAGGACGGTGCCATTAGCCACACAGCATGAACGTGTTATCTCGAGAAATGGTCGAATGGCCCCATCGTTCAAACATTGTATTTCTTTTTATCATGCCACACCAAGTCATTGGTCTATGCCAACAAGCCCACAACTTTAGACGAGCTCAGAGACAACATCCAACGCCAAATTGCCAATGTTCTGGTCGAAAGGGTAAAGTAGTGGTAAAAAGTTGGGTTTAAAGAATAGATCGCTATAGGTCGTGGTGGTCATATGACTGAAATCAAATTTAATTCTTCATATGCAACATTTGCACTATACCTGGAACTTTATATCATGAATATTCAGTGTTAATAAATATATAAAATAGTTATGTCCTTAATGGAAAAACCTATAAAAATAATTATATACATATATAAAAATTTTTTTATTTTACACAAATGTGGTGCATTGCATCGGCAATAAAAATGTTCTATTTACCGATGTTCGTTCTTTCATCGTATCAAATTGTTGGGAGACGTTTTCTCTATTTCAACTTCAGATTTTTGGCATCATCCGAGAACACCACTTTGCTTAAAAGCACTAGTTTTGCGGAGGTTCGAAAACAAGGCATAGTTCTAGACAGTTTTAATCTTGCAGGTTTCATAGCCGACAAGAAGATCGTTTGTGTCATTCTCGTTACTTTAAACCATAAATCTTTTTTTTTTTAGTTTTCTAAAAAATATCGTGCATATTATTGAACTCCAGGAAAATACCTTACTTAAATACAACACGTTACCCAAATTATGAATTTTACTGAACAAAGAAACGCTCTCAACTTTCGTTCAAAAAAATCCAGGTTTGAAAATGACATTCGACCTAGGATAAAAGTCATTTTATTATTTACTTTGGTTTTTCTTCTGCTTTGTTCTAGACCATTTACATCGACCCTTTCCAGTGTCCACATATTCTGAATACTGTGTCTGTATGTCTGTGTTGGAATGTAAATCCTCTTTTCATATTTTTCGCTTCATATGTAATTGTTAAAAGAAATTGCTGTGATTTTCAGCGAAATTTACTATATAATCTTCAAAATCTATTTAGATTTACGATATACATACAAAGAACCATATGTCTGTGTAGATGTATGAGTGCTCTCATAAGCGCACACACACGCGCACATAGTCATAAAGACAATGTAATATGCCAATATAAAGACTTTACAGAAACAACAACGACAACCACCAGCCCAGCCCGGCTCAGCGAAGCGCAGCCAACCGACAACAATGGCAACGACAAGGACGTCCTATAAAAAGGCCCCCATTGTACGATAATAAACGTTATCATAACTTTATTGTGGGCTCATAAGACTTGAGTGCATATGTGTGTGTTGGTACCCCATACCCCTTGTATGTGTTAGCCGCCATTTCATTGTCGACGTAAGTGTGTGTGTTTGTATATATGAATGAGTCTTCATGTAAGCTTAATGCCATTAGAAGTTTTTGCGTTTTCATACGTGTGTGTGTGTGAAAGAGTCAGTGGGCTTCTCTCTCAAATCGGTCTTATGTGAATTATATCTGTAATCGTATGCATTGAATAAAATTGAAATGGAAGCACTTTTTATATCATTAGTTTTACCATTATTCCCTTCTCTTCCCTTTGGGGGAGATTGGCGCAGGAATCCCAAACCAAGAAATATAAATTGTTTCCAAAGTGGATTTAGTTCAGCTGCAGCAACAACAACGACAACGCCAATCATAACAACATCATCCTCTGCAATTGAATAAAAGTGCGTACGTTTTCTAAACAGCCAGATTTTAAGCTGTGAAATTATTTCCACATAATAACTGCCACTGCTGGCAATGCTAAAGCAACATAGGGCTAAAGTTTAATTGCCTTGTCGAGAAGTCATAACTGGATATGAATTATTCCTGAGCTTAACAAGTTATTGGAGCGAAACAATTAAGACAAAGGGGGCCCAAAAAAGCACAAAGGATCTAAGTAAATTTTAAAGCATGATGTATGCTGGAGAACAGACAAATGGCCTATTAACACGGATCGACTTCTAAAAGTTATTTCCCTGAAAGGTTGTAGTGGTGGTTACAGGAACTGTTTAATGGTAACACAGTTTAAAGCGATTAGTCGAAAATAAATATAGGGTCTAGAGCTATAATTCATATAAAGGATTTAAGAATTCGCAAGTCAGATTGATTGGATAATAGTTAAAGGGTTTTCCTTACTGTGATAAATGTTTTAGACCAAATTAAAAATTTATTAACTCGTTCGTAGGCGGCTTGTAGTTTAGTTAGTCACCGTAAATATATAAAAAGTTGTAAGAAGTCACTAACTACGAAGGTTGCTATTTTATTTCTGACCATACTAGTATTCCCAGATGAAAACTGAAACTTCCATTGGCAACTTTGACATTTTTTAGCATAACTCATAAGTCAGAACGTTTTGTCATTTTTGTTTACAGTGTGTTGAAAAATTCATCTCAGTCAAAAAATGGAATTATCCCGTAAACATTTTCGTGCAATGATTTTTACGTTTTCCGGCGTTGGTTATCGAGACAAGAGTGTTTAAATCAACGTGTTTTGACTTTTGGCAATGAAAAACCACTGTCGCTGGTACCCAGAGTTTTGTCTCGGACGCCGTTCGCTTCAGGATGAATTTCGTGAAAGACGTCCAACTTCGGTGACCTTCCCAGATTTAAACAAGAGATTTTAAATCAACTTGTTTCAACTTTTGGTGATGAAGCACCATCAAAAACTACTGTTAATCGCTGATACCAAGAGTTTAGTCTCGGACGCCTTTCGCTCCAGGATGAATTTCATGAAGGACCTCCAACTTCGGTGACTTTGCCAGAAACCATCGATGCTGTGCGTGAACTGATTAAGCAAGACCGACATGTGTCATACCGTGAGATTGAGGCAGCCTTGGGTATTAGTATGACAAACATCAATAAGATAATGCATATGCATTTGGTCGTGAAAATATTTTGTTCACGTTGGATCCCACATGATGAGAAGAAGGCTCAAAAAAAGACTCGAATGGATTGGCGCAAATATTGTTAAAAAAGTATAATTGCGGTAGCTTAAAGCAGTGTATAACATCGTCACAGGTGACGAATCATGGTTCTATGCATATGAATCCGAAATAAAACAGCAATCGACCGTATGGGTATTTCAAGACTAGCCATATTTAACAAAAGTTGTTCGTGGTAGAAGTACATCAAAGCAAATGCGTTTTTTCGGTATAACCGGCCATGTTGCCACAGTACCTTTAGTGAAACGTAGGGGGTCAATTCTGAGTGGTATTCAACCATCTGCTTGCCAACAGTGTTCGAAGAAATGAGGAAAGATAAAAGGAGAAGACGGATCATTTTGCATCACCACAATGCGAGCTCTCACACAAAGATGGGATATTTGACCACTCAAGATGTCTTATTCCCTAGCATCAAGAAAAAAATGCGTGGTCAACGTTTTTTATCGCCCAAAGCAGCTGTTGAAGCGTTCAAAATTCTTGTTTAATGGTCTCTCAATCGCAGTGGAAAAAGTGCTTCGAAAATTGGTTTGTGCGCAAGCAAAAGTGTATTGATCTTAAAGGGGAATAATTTTAAAAACAATAAAATCATTTTCAATGATAAATTATTGCGTTTTTATTGCCGGGCTCAAAATATTGATTGCAACCCTCGAACCTTGACAAGTCGAAATGTTGTTGAAAAAAAAAGTAAAAACAATCTTACTGACATGTCCTTTGCCCAATAAACAATGTAGTTGAAAAGTTTGCAAAACTTTCGAACGAATTCTAAAAACATTGATACAGACTCGTATTGAAAGCGCATGGTTGGGTATGAGAACTATATAGTCGCTCGATCTCTATAGTTAGTTATAGGTCAGGAGTAGAACCAAAGTTATTTCAGAGTAAAACAAGAGTGCAGGTAGAGCGCTTCTACGCTCTTGACGATTCACAAAAATGTTAAGGCTACGACGAGAAAAGGTACAGAAAAAAGTATTTAATTATGAATTTAAGAACGAGATCGAGAAATTGAAACAAATAGATGTTCTTCACGCCAGGCAAGATGTCATAGTTATTTTGGATAACATTTCTTGAGTGTAGAATCGTTATTACAACCAAGCCTTAGTTCGCGCACGTAAAGATTCGTGTGGGATTCTTCTTGAGTGAAAAATCGTCAGTATAACCAAACCTTAGTTTGCGCACTTGAAAATTCTGTAGATTGTCGCAACTGCTTCAAAGTGAAGATGACATTGCGCAGGTGGGTTTTTATAATATAGAGATCAAATATCTGCTGCAATATAATATAGTGGTAGGGTTTTCATAGCTAAGATCACTGCTTTAGACCAAGCAGCTAAATTTTGGCAATGGGTTAGACCGAGAGTCAGTAAGTCTGCCTTTGAGTCTCTTAGAATATTTCAAAAGTTCAGAATTTTCTTTTTCCTAGAAAACGAAAAAAACGCATCTTTCTAATCTAATTCTATAAATAGCTGTTGTAATTTTTGTATAATCTCCACCATATCGATGGGAGTATATTTTTTTTTTTGCTCGAAAAGTTAAAACTTTTCTTTATAATGGTAATAATTGCTGTAGTTATTTTTATACTCTCCACTATTCGATGGGCGTAACACATCAAATTATTTATTTTACAATATACATATATACAGGGTGATTCATTCACTACTGGACACATTTCACCAGCGTATTCCTTGGCTCATTTAATGAAAATATGTCCATCTACGACCATGCCCGAAAATACAAGGGGCAAAATGGCAGCAGTTAACAAATTTTCGGATTGGTGGTCGAAGGATTCTAGGGTAAAATTGCTAAGTTCTGAACCAGAGGTCGGATTGTTTTTGGTCTTGTTGGGAAGGTCTTTAAGAGACCTTTTAGATTGAAGGGATATATATCTTTCAAAATAAGAACGTGCACATAATCTCTATTTTCTTATCCACATGGCAGATAACGTATGTTCTCCCCTAAAAAATAGCCCTACCTCTTACCTTTCCAAAATTACCTAAACGAAGCCCAGGGTTGTTTTTTCCATTGTATTTGATTCTTCAGCCAAAAATTCCAATAAAATAAATTTTAAACGTGTTAATTTACAAAAACAAATAAATGTGTTCTTTCAAAAAAAAATTGCATTTCAGTCAAATAGTCATAACTTTGAAATGGTAGAAGCTCTGGGCGTTGCTTAGGTAATTTTTGAAAGGTAAGATGTACGGCTATTGGCTTAGCAATTTTACCCTAGTACCCTTCGACCACCAATGCAAATATTTTGAAACCGCTGGCATATCGCACCCTTGCACTTTCGGGCACGGTCGTAGATGGACATATTTTCGTAAATCCGCCAAGGAATACGCTGGTGAAATTTGTCCAGTAGTGAATGAATCGCCCTGCATCTAGATTTATTTTTTCAAAATAAAAAAATATACAAAAATTCAAATCCAGTGAGGAATCATTATTGATCATTTGTAAGAATATTTTACACCACCTTTTTTCAATAAAATTTCAATTGTACACAAAGATTTCAACTTCTTCCTATATACAATTTTAATAGCCAACAAACTGAACGCATCAGACTACCCGATTCGCTTGGAATTTTGCCAGGAGAAGCTTCAAAAAGTAGAAGAGAGCGGAAACATGTGGAACTATCTTTTCATATCTGACGAGGCCCATTTCGATTTAAACTGCAACATAAAGAAACAAAAAGCAAAATTGTCGAATATGGAGCGCTTCCAACCCACAGATACTCCATGCGACGGAATTGAATCCACTTTGTGTCACGGAGTTGTTGAGCTTTACGTGATTATCACTACTCTGGCCTGTAGCACGGTGCGCTGGGGCCGTTACAACACCAGCGCCGATTGGGTCGATCCCGCCGTTACCAATTTGAAGCATGACAAGTATGTGTAATAACTTCCTCTTGGTAAGGAGTTTAGGACTATCTACACCTCTGTTATTCCATAGGTAACAGCACCTGGTTGCAATGCAACTCCATACCGAGCCGAAGATATCCTCTCGATTTAGGTTTAAACCACAGACACCACGATAATCCTTGAAGGCCCGCACCAAATAGTCAGGCCAGAACAAGTTCTGGGGGCTTTTAACTACCCAGACTTAAGTCTCCGGGCATACCTCATAATCAAAAGGCTACTTCCAGTTTCTGTTCCATACAACGTAGGACCAGCCACAGTGTGGTGTGCAGTTTCATCACGCTACATTGTCGGGTCCTACTTCTACGAAGAAAACGTTCACACCGTTACGGTTACCGGAGACCGTTACCTGCGCATGTTTAGAGAATTTTTCTATCCAGAATTACGCCGATTGAGAATTTCGTTCAACTCTGTGTGGTTTCCGCAAGATGGTGCACTTCATTACATATCCCGGCCTGTAAGGACAGAATTGCGACGAAATTTTTCCAATAAGCTCATATCCAGAAGCTCATCATTCCGTTGGCCCCCAGGTCGCCTCACATTACTGCACCTGACTTTTTATTGTGGGGCTATTGCAAACAATATATCTACAAAGCAATATTCTTAATGTAGAAATATTCATCAGCCACCCTACCCTGTATTAAATAAAAATAAAAAAATTCTTCCAAAAAAATCAAATTTTCACATTAAAAATCGTTCCTGGTTCGTGCACTATTTCAACAAAAAACAAGTAAGTAAGTGCTATAGTAAGTGCTCGTCGCTATTTCTATCTGTATCTATCACGCAAGCACTAAGCCTTTATACCCCATACCACTATGTGGTGAGGGTATAACAATTATAGTTGGTCCACATTTTCATACCTTGTTTTCGGACCCTGTGCCCTCCCACGGACGAGATAAATCATTTGGCTTGACATATTTAAAGTCCTGAGGCAATTCCCTGTCATTTGAGGGGTCACTCTAAAATCCGGGTAAACCGAAACTTTTGGACCCTCCTAATGGACCCTGGGGCCCAAACAGGTCGAATTTTTTTCTGTATTTAAAATTGTAAGATAATTTCCTTTCATTTAAGGGGTCACACTTATATTTAAAATCATGGGTCCATTTTTTGGGTTCTGAAGGCCCCGTAGGTCCGAGAGGCGGGTCCAACTATTTTTTTTACATTTTGTGGTCAGTTCTACATTGAATGTCATATTTTTTAATTTGTTGACCAATACACGCGACATCAACTGGATTTGGACCAAATCCGGGAGTTCCTTTGTATGGGGGGTCTATCAGAAAGTGCTCCGATTTGGACCAAATTCAATAGCGTCCGTCCTTGTCCCAATATATTACCACTTGCCAAGTTTCATCAAGATCGGTGCATAAATGCGACCTGTACTTTGATTACAAGAATAGATGGACATCTTTACATCCAGCCAGCCAGCCGGCCAGCCAGCCAGCCAGCCGGCCAGCCAGCCAGCCGGCCAGCCAGCCAGCCGGCCAGCCAGCCAGCCAGCCGGCCAGCCAGCCAGCCAGCCAGCCAGCCAGCCAGCCAGCCAGCCAGCCAGACAGACATGGCTAGATCGACTCAAAATGTAATTCTGAGCAACTTTCTCTCTGGTCCCGGTATTCTAACTCGATTCCTTCGATGTGTTACAAACGCAAGCACTAAGCCATTATACCCCATACCACTATGTGGTGCGGGTATAAAAACACGGCGTTCGTTTCTCCGAAGTCTTAAAGAGCTTGGACTGCACAATAATTGTCTAGCAAGTATGTTATCATGACGTTCGAGCTTCTCTTTGTGCTTTATATTGATTTTTTGAATTGCCTCTTTAACGCGAGGTATTTTTAAGTCTCGGTGGATGTTTTCATTTCTCATATACCAAGGGGCACCGGTCATGAGCCGCAATGTCTTCGATTGGACTCTTTGGATTTTGTCTAGATTGCTCGAGCTTGCTTTGCCCCATAGCTGGGCACCGTACAACCAGATAGGTTTGATTGCACTGGTGTGTAGCAGGACCTTATATTCAAGGCTTAGTTTTGAGTTCGCGTTTAGGAGCCAGTGAAGTTGATGGACCTTAAGTTTCAGTTGAGTTTTCTTGGTTTCGATATGACTTCTGCAGGTGAGTCTGCGATCCAGGTGGATTCCAAGGTATGTTATATGATCAGATTGAGAAAAAGGGATATTGTTTATTTTCAATGTCGGACAAGTGCTAAAATTCAGTGTGAAAGTTACCTGTGTGCATTTAGCCTCATTGACTTTTATTCTCTTGTCAGAGATCCAAGATTCTAGTCGTCTGAGATGTACACCTAGATTCATAGATGCAATATCCTGCTTTTTATGTGCGGCCATTATAGCGGTATCGTCGGCAAAAGTGGATGTTAGCACATTTGTGCTAGTAGGGATATCTGCGGTAAACAGAAGGTAAGGGATAGGCCCCAGGACGCTT
Source organism: Hydrotaea diabolus (assembly GCA_963513945.1). Lineage (NCBI taxonomy): Eukaryota > Metazoa > Arthropoda > Insecta > Diptera > Muscidae > Hydrotaea > Hydrotaea diabolus. The sequence goes on along the minus strand of OY740717.1, from coordinate 47,726,591 downwards.
CCCTGGGGCACACCTGCTAGTATTTCGCGGTCATCGGTGACGTGTTGTCCACATTTGACTCTAAATCTGCGGTTTTCTAAGTAAGACTCAAGAATTCGATGCGTATTTGCCGGTAAGTATTTGCAAATTTTGTAGGTCAAGCCAAAGTGCCAGACATTGTCAAATACTTGAGCAACATCCAGAAATACGGCGCAGCAATATTCTCGCCGTTCAAATGATTTTTCAATTGCTTGGGTCAAACGGTTTACTAGTTTGATGGTGCTGTGACCTTCCCGGAATCCAAACTGATTGTCTGGTGTTATGTTATTTGATACGAGGAGCGGTTTTATTTTCGATAAAAAGAACTTTTTCGATAAGCAGGGAAGCAAACTGATCGGCCTATATGAGGAAGGTATTGATTTGTCCTTTCCTGGCTTTAAAATCATTTGAATCAGAGAAATTGTCCACACTTAAGGTAAGTCAACATGTCTCAAAATAGAGTAAAATAATTTTGCCAGGAACTTCACAGCAATATAGGGAAGTTCCAAGATCATTGTAGGCGTGATAAGATCATATCCAGGTGCTTTACCTGGATTCACGGATTCTTTAATGCCATTAAGAACTTCATTTGTGTTAGTAAACAATGGAATTACGGCAGACATTTTATCATCAGGTGGAAGGAGGCCGCCACTTGCAGGATTTGGGCGAAATACCTGGGACAGATGGTTTGCAAAAACATTGGCTTTTTCCTCTTCTGATATTGCCCACTCGCCATTTGCCTCGCGTATTGGAAATTTCGTTTCAGTGGGCATACTAGTATTTCTTAATGTTTTACATAATGAGAATTTGGTTGAAGCTGTCGTAGTTAAACTTGCAATGAAACTAGCATGCTGTCTACTGTCTTCATTTCTAAGTGCGCTTTGCAACCTTTTAGTAGCTTTAGTCAGTCTTAGTCGGGCCGCTGGTGACCTATTTCACTGCCATTCGCGACAATACCTCCTTTTTCACTTACAAGGTCCTTATCTTGATCGTCGTATAATTCTAAGATGATTTAGCCATGTCCGTCCGTCGATCCATGTGTCTGTTGAAACACGATAGCGGTCGAACGAATCAACCTAAGATTCTAAAATTTTGCATTAAATGGGCGAAATCGGCCAAGGAGGAGAACATATATTCTTGAAGAGACTAAACGTATCTCGGTTCAAATATGTCCATAGTTAAGGCAGCAGTCTTTTTGGGCCCCTAGTTCCCGTATGGGCCGATCGGAGTCTCAAGACGACCCAAATTTTAATTGTTTATACTTAAAATTGTGGAAAAATGTACCCGATGAAAAGGGGGCATTTTTTGATGCTTACGACTACGACTTTTACGTAAAGTAAATTTTTATGTTTACTACTAAGGTTATCTAATGGAGAAGCCAAACAGAAAAAATACTCATGAGTTCTTGATTCGTTCAAAAGAAAACTCTTTCGTCCGATTTGGTCCATTTTCGATACCAGCCGATTGGCAGCTACAGGTTATATTTCTTATAAGTTATTAGCCTCTAGCTCTCTTCGGTTGGACTTAATCGGGCTTTCAGGAGTCAGATGGACAGACCTACGGTCGGACACACAAATATGACTGTATCGCCTAATGTTTATTTTAGAACGATCAATAGTATTTATTTATTTTATTTAAGCTAAAGTTATTTTTTTCAATAGGGTTTTATTCAGAGATTACGCGTGTGTTGTGTTAAACTTTATTTTTTTCTTTTCAGTATTGTTTGCCATTTTATCAGGCTTTCACTGCGACAACCAAGGTTTGGTACGGGTTATGGGCTGGTGGAAACATCGGTCCAATTTTTTTTTTTAAATTTGTAACGGATGATCATTGTAGAGGTATTTCTTTCAACAGTGTTTAATTCACAGATGACGCGTGAGTTGTGGTAAACTTTATTTTTTTTCTTTTCAGTATTGTTTGCTATTTCATCATGGTTGATGGTTTTAAGTCCTTTACCGCGAAAACCACGAGTCATCCAAAATTAAACACGTTACCGACGCATCTTTAATGATTTTTTAAAAATAGTCCAGCTGACGAAAGTCGACGGCTGGAGCCGAAATATTTTGGCAGTCTCTCTCAAACATAGAAATCCATTTTCTAGACTTGCTACTATTTTGAGACACTCTAATGTATGTACAACTTTGCTTTGCGCTGAAGCAATACAAATAACTTTAAAATATTTTCATTGTTTTGTTTACATAAACAGATCATATTTTGTTTACTTATGTAACTAAATTTCAAGAAACAATGACTATAGCCACCTCACGTTAAAAATCATATATTTTAAAAACAAATAATAACAATTTGAAATGTATAAGTAAATAAGTATAATAAAAGCAATTTTAAGTGCGGGTATAAAAAATACCATTTTGCCGGTATGAATGCCGTAATTATACCATTGTTATGGTAAAACCCATGACAACAATACTTTTGTCCCACCAACCATATTTATATTGTTGCTACAACCAAGGTTTCATTTCTAAATTTGGCAATAATACTATTGTTACATTTCAACAATATTAATATTGCCGCAATCATACTATTGCCAAAATGAAACTCAAAGAACAATACTATGGTTGCGACGATCATACTTTTATTGCAGAGAACATACTATTGTTGCCGTGACCATATAGTAACCATATCTCTTCTTTGCGTGTGGTTTTTAAAATTCTAAAATATTTGAATTTTTTTTTTAAATTTTAAGCGAATCTAAATAATTTTTACAGTGTGAAGACATTTTGATATTTTGGATTTGTTCTGTATGGAATTTATTAGTTTTTTTCTTCATGATCTGTCGCGATGGTCAGAGTTTTTTAAACCCTTGAAAGGCAAACTTTTTTGTCCGATTTTATACATTTTCAACATCAATCGATGTACAATTGTAAGACATATGTATATCTTAAGTTAAAAGCCGCTAGCTCTTTTTGTGTGGACTGAATCGTACTTTCAACAGACAGAAAGACATAGCTAAAGTTTTACTACGATCAATTATATATGTACTTTAAAGGGTCGCCGATATGTACTCACATCATATGGGGTATAGAAGAAAAAGTGTACCAAACATATATAAAGGATGTGATTTCTACACGCAGAAAAAAAGTATGGATGGGGTGACAATATTCGAAGAGGATCATACTATTGTTGGGTATATGGTTGTGGCACAACAATATTATGATCCCCGCAACCAAAGTATGATTCACACTCAACCATAATATGATCACTACAACCATACTATGATCCTCACAACAATAGTATGATTCACACTCAACCATACTATTATCTCCACAACCATATTATGATCCTCACTACCATAGTATGTTTCTCATACAACCATAGTATGATGCTCACAACCATAGTATGATTTACACTCAACCATACTATGATTCCCAAAATTATTAATTAAGATTGGGTCATGTTCTTATTCAAAAATAGAGATTTTTATCAAGTAAGTTATTTTAAATTGCACTAAAATTAGTTCATAACCACATTTGAGGCCGTTTTATTGAACATTTTACTCCAGAAACAAAATATATATTTCAACGGCAGTCGAAAATACTTTTAGTTGCCAGCAGGGGCTACTTTTATAATGGACACCAACCATGCACTCCATCTTGTGTGTGTACGAGTATGATTTTTTGTTATACCAAAAAAAACACACACATAGTCTTTAAAACCTGTTATGCTTTGTTCATAGTCTCAACCATACAGTACGATTGCCGTAATTATATTATTGTTAAAGTAAATCTTTAACAACAATACTTTTGTCGCAAAAATAATATTTACATGGTTGCTTCAACCATATTTTCATTTCTAAATTTAGCAAAAATAGTATTGTTACATTTCAACAATATTATTATTGTCGCAATCATACTGTTGACAAAATAAAATTCAGAAAACAAAACTATGGTTGCGACGACAATGCTTTTATAGTAGAGAACAAATTATTGTTGTGGAGACCATATAGTAACCATATATTTTCTCTGCGTGTGCAAGAGATTTCTGTGATCAGCGCTTGAGTGCCAAGTTTGAGCCCTGCCGTTATTTTTATTTGCATTTCTGCTAAACTATGTTGGAATGAAGAGATCTTAATAATTCCTAAACGAATATGGGCGGATTCTCAAAACAGTTTGCTATAAATTAACGCATGGTATTATAGACCCCAAAAGCAATGATCAAAGATACGTTGACTATGGTATGGAATGTAACGAAACCACTTTAAAGTTCTCTGATGCCAGACGCTGATTAAAATTAAGCTACGAACGTTTTTTTTTAGATTCTGAGAAGTAGATAATGCGCCACATATTTCAAGTATACCAAAGTATTTATACAATAGTTAATAGAATTTTTTACGTTCGTTGCAATTCGTTTTTTTTTTGCTGGTTGCCAAAATAGAACATGACTTTCATTAATATTGTTAAGTTTGTCATGCTGATGTGTAAATGTGTGTGTGTGTGTCTTAGAGATGGCTGGAATACAAAACACTAAATGAATTTCTAATTTTTCTTTGCTTTTTTGTCGTCTTTTGGTTATTTGCCTGGGAGTCGGTTGAGCCAAAGCGAAGAAAACAAATCATCAATTGACAAGGAAAAAATAACAAAGTAAAGCAAAGACTTATGAAGAATTTCAAATAAGAACGAAATCAAATGACATGCGACACACACACACACAAACACTCACGTATACAAAAAAAAGGAAACTTTGTTTTCCCCAAGATCAAAATGAAGAAGAAGCAGAAATACATAGGCACCACACATGCATTGTATAATAAATTGACAAATGACATGATGTTTCACCGACAAAACAACAACCGAAAAAAAACGTTACACTGAACTGAAATGCTGTACCGAAAAAGTCACACATAAACAAAAACGAAAAAAAAACCTGAACGCACGCACGTACAGTAGCCACTCACCCGTGCAGTCACTCATTCACCGACTCACTCCAGCCTTTGTGTAACGCTCACTGACTGTGTCACTTTGTCATGTTAAGGTGTTTGCGTCCATATACGCGCATACACTCACCCACTCGTTTGCTGGCTCAGGGTGGATGGATTGGGTTCACGGTGTGGCGTATACTTGCCAGCTGGACTTTATTATCGTTAAGGCATCTTAAATTTCAATCACGTTTTTTATTAACGTTAAATTCATTACATTATAATTCTTGGTGGCAGTTTTTCGTTTCGATTGAACGACACAGCACCAGCTACAGCCAACCGAAAAAGGTACATTAAACATGACTGCGAGGGTTCCTCAAAGAAGTTTAACGTTTACATTTCTTAGGTGAGTTTATTACTTCCTGATAGTACTCTAAGGAAAGATTTATGGTTATGCAATTCCTTAGAGGATTAGAGATTGGATGTGCTTGTCCCTTGTACATGTTTGAAACATTTTGCGTCCCTAAAGACTGGTAAATTCGCCGGGTAAGATAATTATCAAGCGGGTCAGGGAAGTTATTTGTCATCCAAGGGAGAATGACAAAATGCTAAATAATTAGTTTAAATATATTTAAGACTTAAAACACACTCGTAAAGGTCTGTAACGACCATGATAATTTTTGTTTGTTAATTTTGTTTATTGAATTCAAATAATTATAACAATCATACATGCTATAATAAAAATAGAATAATATAACAAAACATTAATAAGCACTGTCCCAAAATCGGACTCTCGAGTATGATCTTATTCAAAGCTTCCCTGCGCGAAATTGGACCGGTCCAGTCACGTTACAGGTCCCCCATGGATGGGAAACGATCGCAGTACCGACCCAACTGTATGAAAAGATCCAGTAACCTTAACCTGGCTTTGTCATTGGAGGGAGTCAACTAACGCTACTCAGATACCACGTGATGTATCTCTGGAGTGATCAAAAAGTGCAGGTGCCAAACGTGTCAGTGTATTCATCATAGGATATCCATCTCAGAACACACCCTATCCATCTTATTACATCAGTTTAGTTTAATGATTTGTTAGATTGTTTGAAAACTTTGATCTGATGTAAATTTTCATACAAATTTAAATAGATTTCTAAACTAAATCCCTTCAAAGAGGATGGTGTTTAAAAGATGGCTAAAATCCGCGAATATGCAAAATATTTTCTGTGCGGTTTAATGTGCAAAGTTTTAGCGCGAATTTGACGAGTTTGAAATTTCAAGCTATTTACTGTACTACTCTATATCCTTACCGAACCAGTTCTGTAACAGGTTCTGTTTTCATCCATCCACGGTTCGCTATATTCAAAGTAAACGACTCAGCATTTCCCGTAGGGTTTACTTGTATATGGTGATCCTTATTTAGAGGTATTTTTCAGAACAAAAAAATTCAAATCAAGTGTGGAATCTTCATTGGTAATTTGAAAGAACATTTTGTAGCATTTATTTTTTTAATATAATTTCTTTCAAATTTTCGCTGCAACTACGCCTCAGGTTTTCCATTTTGAGGGTCCAATTTTGGATGACTCGTTCGAGCATTTCGACCGGTATGGATTTAATGACACGCGTAATGTTGACTTCCAAATCGTAGCTGGTTTGTCAGCATAGACTTTGGAATTTACGTAACCTCAAAGAAAAAGGTCTAAAGGTGTGATATCACACGATCTAGGCGGCCAACTCACCTGTCCAAAACGTAAAATTGCTCTTCAAAACTATCTCTCAATAGATCCATTGTGGAGCATCTTTATGGCGAGTGGCACCGTCCTGTTGAAACCAAGTGTCGTCAAGATTACAGGCTTCAATTTCAGGTAGCATAAAGATCTATATCAAGGCGCGATAGCGAGCACCATTCACGGTTACGTTCCGACCATCATCATTTATGAAAAAATATGCACCGATAATTCCACCAGCTTATAAACCGCAGCAAACCGTGGTTTTCTCAGGGTATAATGGCACCTCTTGAACCTCTTCTTGTTGCTCTTCAGTCCAAATGCGGCAATTTTGTTTATTGACTTTGCCGTTGAGCCAGAAATGGGCCTCATCACTGAACAACATTTTGGTCGAAAACAGCGGATCTTTCCGTTTCTCTCCGAACGCTCATTTTCATAATACAGTTGCCAACATTTGAAGGAAATTATTTTCAAAATATAAATGCCATAAAATGTCCTTTCAAATTACCAATAAAGATTCCAGGTTTGATTTGTATTTTTATATTTGTTTGTTCTGAAAAAAATTGTTTCAATAATGTAACATTAAATGTAAAGGGTAACATTGAAATGGAAAACTAGTCAAATACCATGACACTTATATTGATATTATAGGTGTATATGAGGGCATATTAATAATTCCGTGACTTTTTGAATAAAGCACAGTTTTTTTTGCAAAAAAAAATATTTTTTAACATAATCTCCTTTTAGCTCAATACCCTCCCCAGCTTAATCGCCTTATCCAATATTTCTCCAATTTTTGTATCCCTTCAACAAAAAATAGCCTTTTTCGAGCTCCGTAAAATAGGCATTTGTTTGATAAATAATTTCATCGTTGAAGCTTAGTCTCTTTCTACCGAGCCATTTATTTAGATTTGGAAATAGGAAATAGTCACTGGGGGCTAAATCCGGAGAATATGGCGGATGAGGTAAAAATGCGTAACCCAATTCATGCAATTTGCCATTGAGATTGCACACGTGTGCACCCGTGCATTATTTTGATACAAAAAAAAAACAATTTTTTATATGGGGTCGCGTTTTTGTAAATCCTTGTTAAATTGGTCCAATAAGTTAGCATAATATTCGCCGTTTATTGTGTTTCCCTTTTTAAAGTAATCGATGTGGATTATCTATCCCGCGTGAATCCCAAAAAACTGTTGCCATCACCTTTTTGGCAGGCAAATTCACCTTGGCCTTCTTTAAAGCCGGTTCAAGCCGGAGAAACCCATCCGGAGTGTTGTAATGGTTCCGTTTTTCAAGGTTAAACAACTCCAAAAATTTCTTTGAAGTTGTCACATGATTACGGTTATGGTCAGTTATGAGAAAACGCTGCATCTTGTGGACAGCTTTCTTAAAACCAACTGATCATGTAATACCGAAACCACATTGCCATATAAAATCAACAATCTCACGCACTTTTACTTTTCGATCGGCCAACGCCATGACGTGGACTTTTTCGACATTTTCGGGTGTACTGACCTCAATTGGCCGTTCAGAACGTTCAACGTCATTTGTACTTGTGCGACAACAACGAAAGTCAGTAAACCACTTTTTTACCATTAAAATCGCTGGTGCAGAGTCCCCATAGTATTTATCAAGCTTTTCCCTGTTTTGATTGACGGTTTTTTTTTGCGAAAAAATGTTTGATGAGTACTCAAAATTTACTTTTTCCAATTTACAAACTAAAACCATAAAAACCGTAAAAGACTAGGATCCCATTTCGATCTTAAATGTAGTTCTGTTCATCAGGCGGTACAAAACTGATAATAATAATCTTTGCCTTTTTGTATAATTGTCTGTTGGCGTGTGCGGTTGGTGCTTCCGATCATGTTTATATCAGGGTTCCATTGGGGTCTATTTATTTGGAACTTCATGATGGACCCGTTGTTGCGGCAACTCACTCTAGGGTGTAAGGTTTGTGCCTATGCCGATGACTTACTTATCATGGTTGAATCTCAGTCTAGTTTCGCGATGGAACAGCTGGGCACCAGGATGATGGTCATTGTAAGTGCTTTGGGTTCGCGTGTTGTTGTTGAGGTATCAAGGGACAAGCCTGTGATAATGTTGCTGAAAGGCTCAATTTCAAAATACCGGCATCCCATTGTTAGGTTAGATGGAGTGGGCCTTTCGTACAAGACGCAAGTAAAGTACCTGGACATAACAATGGGAGTAAGGATGAGTTTTCTACCTCATCTTGTCTGCTTGTGGGAGAAGCTGACCCGCGTGGTGATTCTAAGAACAGATTGGGGTCTAAGTAGACTGCTGTACCCGTTATGTACAACGGTCTGTTTGTTGCCTGTGCGACATATGAATCATAAGTCCGGTATGAGACAGCCAGGTCGGCTGTAGGGTTGCTCAAGACTATCTCTTGTCAGAGGGTTGTCTTACATGCGTGTCTACCAGTGTGTCGCACGGTCTCTTCTGATGCCCTTCAGGTGCTGTTAGGGGTAGCTCCGCTTGACCTTAGGTAATACGTTGTGGTATTACTTTCAAGATCAAGAGAAGATTAGCAACGCTGCCTAATGATTGGGCGACAGAGGGAGTGGAGAGTATCACCGGAGCGCCAGCTGTGTGAATGCCCTTTCTATGAGGACATAAGGGACATGGGCGTTGTTTTCTCAGATGGTCAGTTGTTTTCTGGGACGTCAGTGGGGTGCTCTGCACTAGCGCATGTCAAGCTAGGATTGCCCAGTTCGCCTGTGAGGCCTTCTTTAGGCGTCGTGTTGTTGTCTAGTCTGGTGTCAGCTGTAACCGGCAGTGGTTCTGTTTTGACCTGAGGCTACGGGGGGTACCAGTCCCACGGGTAGTCAGGAGCCTCCACAACTGTTGTTCTGGCCTGCGTAGCAGTTGCGACCCTTCGGGGACTATCGTGGTGGCTGTGGTTTAAACCCAAATCGCGGAGAGAGTTTCGGCTCGGTATAGAGTTGCATTGCAACCGGGTGCTATGACCCATAGGACAGCAGAGGAGTTAGATAAGCCTCGGCCCCTGACCAAGTGGGAAGTTGTTTCCATATAGCACGCTTCGAATTGACAGCAGCGGGATTGGACTTAAGGGGAGCTGGCCGTCGCTTGGTAATGGCTCCAGTTTCGATGGCGCATTACGGTTGAAGCTATCACAGCGAGAATCATGTTAAACACTCGGACGCTGTTATACATCCTCCCGCAGGGGATGAGTGGGGTCACCTGAATTTCCTTAGGTGAACCCTGCTAGATTAAAATACATCTCGAATTTTATCTTAATTCATCCTCTATGTTTGATGGTGGCATAGAGCGAATGCTGGGTGTAGACATTGAAGCCATCACTCAGAGTGTGCGGAGCTCAAACTGGAAGTAGACGTGTGCTACGAAGTCGGACCGGAGACTCAAATCTGGTGCCGCGGGTGATCAGGAGCCGCTGTTCTAGCCTGATCTAGGCCCTACGGGGAGTTTCGCGGTAACTGTGGTTTATACCTAAATCGAAGGTAAAGTATATGCTTGGCGTGAAGTTGCGTAATAGCCGGGTGCTACGGCCCACAGAGTAGCAGAGGTTAGGAATACTCTCCTAATCGAACACTTCCTTATTGGGAATCTGTACTTACTACCTAGGAACTTTTTCACTCTTTTCTCCTCGGATATGGAGAAATGGTCAATAAACCGTTGTTTCATCCTTGTGTCGGCATCTTCTGAACGTTTCAAAAAGATGTCGCTTACCTTGGCCAATAAACCAGAGTCAAGTTTCGGCAAAACAGTAAAATATTTTGATAGTTCCGAGACAATATTGAAATTCAAATTGGGCTTCTAACTAGCAAACCAAAAACAAGGATTCTTTTTCCAAAATCGTGAAATTCGTAGAGTTACTGTTACAACTGTTGTATCATTAACTGTTGTTCCTGCTGATCCCTGTTCTAGTGGATTAGCATGTCCTTGTGGCAAGTTTAAGTTTCTTCTGAAAATAATATTAAAACCCGATTTGAAAACGAGTGTTAAGACGAGAGTCTCCAAATTATAAGGGAAATAAAAAACAAAAAAGTCAGCTTTTCTTTAAAATTCCTATGTTAATACATAGTTCTTGCTTTTGAAAACATAAAAATTGTTCCATTGAATCGGTTTTCTCTTAATATTTTTAAGAATGCCTTGGCGATGCTGAAGAGGTCAACCATGAGAGAGGAGTGACGAGTCAGTCTGCCCTTCAAAATGCTTAGTTGTAACTTGTTTAGTTCAATGAGCTTCATAGACTTCCCATAATGTTTGAGTCGTTTACTTCGGCTTTAATTGTTTGAAATGAAGCTGCGTCGTCAGTTCAATGCCTACATTGGCCACTTTTTTCATTACCTCTTATGTCAATGTGCCCAAGGATTTGAATAATCCTAAGGCTGCTTATTTCAAAGATATTATTTTATTTGAATTAAATATAGCGTGGCTAAGAAAAAACAGAACAATTAAAAGTTCATCCGTTCGACATCAACTACGCAATTATTGTAGGTTTGACGGTCTCTGCAACAAGAGACTAATATCAAGAATGACATGATGTAAAGTCTTGAGAAACGCCAATTATTTACCACTGGTTTAGAATATTAGCATTATTTTAATTAATGCTATTCGTCCCCTCAATTTAACAATTGCTCGTCTATAAAAAACGACGAGTCGTAAAGCAGATACTCAAAAAAGTGAAATTTTACCAAGGTACCTTTAGTCCCTCAAAGGAAAACTTTTTTTGTTGGCCCAATTTCAATTACTAGGTTTTTTCGTTTGACGGTCATCCTGATTTCAACAGACACACTGACGGATGGGTATGGCTATATTAATCAATACTGTAGTTAAACTGTTTTCGATCTAATTTTGTGGTGTTGCGAATGAAAGGACAAATTTAGTACACCCATATTTCTGCGAATGGTAAAAAACGCAGTTTAATTAAACACAAGGTAAAATAAAAAAATAAAAAAATAATTAAAAAATGATATAAAGGTTGTGTTTTTAGATGTGGGGTTTGATTTATTAAGATTTATTAGATAGATTAAGCAGATATAATGATTTTTCAACTTTTAAATTATCTTTTACTTTACACCTACAACAATTACAACTCAAGTAGTCCATAATTATTGCAATTGACTCCGCCTGAAGTTTGAGTACGCATTCACTGCGTACTTTCAAGGAAAGTACGCTCGCAAGGAAAGAAAACCATATGTGACAGCGCATAGAGAAAGGGACCTAAGGGTAAAAAATCAATTTTCACTTTTTTTTTTGATGTAGACAACATCTGAGCATCGAATGAGACCGATCCCATGCCCCAAAAGTGTTCTAAGTGAAAGGGACCTAAAAAATAGAAAGGGACCTAAGGGTAAAAACCAGTTTTGTTCAGGAGAGCCATTTTAAAGATTTAAAAACGTGTATCTTTGGTGTACCATCACTTTCATAAAACGCGCATATCTCAGGATGGGAACAATTTTGGGGCATGGGATCGGTCGCATTCGATGCACAGATGTTGTCCACATCAAAAAAAAAATATTTTATTAACCTTAGGTCCCTTTCTCTATACGCTGTCGCATATGTGGAATATTGTTTCTACAAACGATACAGCCGAACTAAAATACGACCTTCTTAGCCAGCTTCGGTATCATCCTCGATTTCTACTTTTTCGTCAAATATATTCACCAATGAAATGATATCAACCATTATATAAAGTGATCCATCAAGAGGTATTTTTTCAGAACAAAATAAAACTATAAAAAATTCAAATCAAGTGTGGAATCTTTATTGGTAATTCGAAAGGACATTTAAAGGCATTTATTTTTTTGAATATAATTCCCTTCAAATGTTGGCCTCAACTACGCCTCATGGTTTCTATTCTGGGGGTCCAATTTTGTATGATTCGTTCGAGCAATTTGACAATTCGACCGATATGGCTTTAATGACACGCGTAATGTTGGCTTACAAAACCTGAATCGTAGCTGGTTTGCCAGCATAGACTTTCGAATTTACGTAACAACAAAGAAAAATGACTAAAGATGTGATATCACTCAATCTAGGCGGCCAACTCGCCTGTCTAAAACGATAAATTAGCTGCTTTTCAAAATGACCTCTGAATAGATTGAGCAGCTGTATGGCAAGTGGTACCGTCCTGTTGAAACCAAGTTTTATCAAGATTACGGGATTCAATTTTAGGTAGCATAAAGATCGATATCATGGCGCGATAGCGAGCACCATCCACGGTTATGTTCCGGCCATCATCATTTTTAAAGAAATATGCACCGATGATTCCACCAGCTAATAAACCGCACCAAACAGTGGTTTTCTCTGGGTATAATGACACCACTTGAACCTCTTCTTGTTGCTCTTCAGCCCAAATGCGGCAATTTTGTTTATTAACTTTTCCGTTGAGCCAGAATCACTAACAAAATTTTTGTCTAAAACAGCGGATCTTCCCGTTTCTCTCCAAACGCTCATTTCCATAAAACAGTTGCGAAAATTTGAAGGTAACTATTTTCAAAAAATAAATGCCATTAAATGTCCTTTCAAATTACCAATAAAGATTCCACACTTGTTTTGACTTTTTTTATTTTATTTGTTCCGAAAAAATTCCTCTAGATGGATCACCCTATATTATTTGGTCAGTACACAATTCTATTCAGGAATGCTGTGGCATTGATTTTTTTCTATTTTTGTGTAGAAGGTGTATTGCTCCCTCAATTTTGTTGCTTTTTATAACATGGAATTAAGAAATCCTACAAAATCTCAATTCTTTTCTATAAATTTTACCACAGTGTTTTGTTGGTACACTCTTCCTTTCCAGCCCACCTGAAGATAATGATAAGTAAATGGAAAATTAATAAGCAACATTAAAAAATATTTCAATATTCATTGTTTTTCGAATTAATTTAAAAATGCTGCAAACCCATTTTCATAGTCCATAAGGCTTACGGATTTTCGAGCATCTTTAATTACCCTTTGTATTGGATTTAAAGGAAGAGCCATGTGCTTCTGAAAGGTCATCGATGCCGGCTTAGAGCTGCATAGGTACTGCAGCAATGGCTTGCGACTGCTCAAATTCAAAAATGAAACATTAAATGAAATTCAGAAAATTATTTTATTATTTATATATTAGATGAAATCATTTATTAAGCAATTAAATTGCATGTTTTCTATAATATTACGAGTATTAACACCATCCAACCATTTGCGCAGTAGGAAAAACCTTTTTGATAGCTTGACGTAGTCCCCTTTTGGAATCTGTGACGAATATGGTCGGTTCCATATTAAAAATGTAATCATTGATACTGAATTGGATAATGTTTGTCATAAGCACAAAAACTTTTAGACATTTTGTAACTATAATAAGAGTTCCCAAGTTTAACTATTGAGTTTGTTAAATTTATTTTTAAATGAAACAGAAAGACATTTTTGTTTTTTAAAATATCTGGATGCAAAAACTTTTTTTAAAAAAAAAACTATCGATATTTTAAAAAAAAAATTCTTGCAACCAATTCCATAAAAAAATTATTATCTGTGCCAATTAAAGAAAACAAATTCTGCTATAACAAGATTGCTTAAAAACAAGATTCTTTTTCTATGGTGTCAAAACAGATATTTTTATTAACTAATGTGTATACATTATTATTATATAAAGTAACAGTATTAGCATTGAAGAATATAAAATACTAATAATATGTATATTTACTTTAAGTATCACATATAATCAAGGGTGGTCCAACGTAAACTCACGACATTAATCTTAAATAAAACTAAAAAGTTTTTAGAGAATTTAATATTTTCATTATAATAGAAGCAATTAAGTGTGAAAAAAAATAGCAGCCAATTGCTCGCTATGGCTTCGGTGGCACACCTCTATCCAATGGTCCATATTTTCAATGCCTCTAGACATAATGGAGTTTCAATGTCGTAAATGTGCCGATTTATATCATCCCCTAGCTCTTGAATTGTTCTTCGATTATTGACGTACACTGAGAGAAGTCCAACGGTGTCAGATCACATGATAGTGGCTTCCAATTCCCGTCGCCACTACGTGAGATAACACTATTATTGAATTTGAAAGCGCAAAAGAGCCATTGTTTCGTCAGCTGTGCGGAAGGTGACCCAGTCACATATTGTGCTGGTCCAAATCCTCAATGTCTAAGCACAAGAAGTCGTTATCGTCTCGTGATAACGAGCACGGCAACTGCTTGGCCGAACCTTTTTTCGAAAAAGTACGGTCCGATGACAGAACGATGGCAGAACAAACAGGGTGAGCTTGTATAGGTTCTTTCACATTTCGATTATGGTCACATTTGGTCGATTATGAACGAAATGCATTTTTATTTAAATTCCGTAAAAGGCTTCACCAATCTTAACGCACTGCTCAAATTTGTTCCCCTCCATGGTTGAAATTTTCAAACACTGAAACAAAGAAATGCCAAATTTAGTTGATCAAAAGTCTTGACCTTTAGGTGTTACTCAAAATTAACGTCGTGCATTATGGTAGGACCACCCTTTATTTGATTAACCTCATCTAAATATTCAAATTTATTTTTAATAAAAACCAGCTTGAAAAATTCTTGAAGGACAATTTCAAAAGTGGCGTTCATTAAACGTTTTCTATTTGATACAACAATAGCTCCCGTATAAGATCTATGAACTTCAATGAACAAAATATGAAATTAGAGAAGTTTTGTTCCATAATGCAAGTGGTACATATACTTAGTAGGGTAATAAATACTGTTACAACAGTGAACACACCCATTTCAATAGTAGAACTGAAAATACCCAGTTAATGTCATATGTGACAGCGCATAGAGAAAGGGACCTAAGGGAAAAAAAATCAATTTTCACTTTTTTTTTTAATGTGGACAATATCTGAGCATCGAATGAGACCAATCCCATGCCCCAACAGCGTTCCCTCCCAGAGATATGCGCGTTTTATGAAAGTGATGGTACACCAAAGATACACGTATTTAAATCTTTAAAACGGCTCTCCTGAAAAAAACTGGTTTTTACCCTTAGGTCCCTTTCAATTTTGCGCGTCACATATGGGTTTTGGTATTGAAATCTAACCTCAATAGCGTTAGTCTGTAACGGGATTTTAAAATTGTTTCAACTTTCATCATGGAGTGGTCAGATAAAGAGAACCGTATCGCTGTAATGGAGCTTTTCAAGTGTGAAATGAAAAAAGCGATATTCTCAAAACGCTCCGGCCACTAAGGATTAGCCGCATGTTCGTCAACCGATGGATAATGGTCGGGCCGCCCACGCTCTATCCGAACACCGCATGTCACTAAAGCCGTTAAATCAAGAATTCACAGCAATCCGCTCCGAAAACAGAAAATCATGGCCCGTGAGATGAATATCACGCAAAAGTCCATGAGTCGAATCATTAAAAAAGACTTGGGGCTTTCAAATGACGTACCGGACAGTTATTGACTGCAGCTTTAAAAAAATAGGATTGAAAAATGCAAACGTCTTTTGGTGAAGCACGCTGATAACTTGCACAGAAAAATTTTGTTCACCGATGAAAAAATTTTTACCGTTCAGAAAAAATTTAACATGCAAAATGATAGAGTGTATGCGCGGTCATCTTAGGAAGCATCTGAACTGATCACATGGGTGGAAAAGGATCAACACCCAGCTTTAGTCATGGTATGGTGGGGTGTCTCTTACGATGGAGTCACCGACCTGCATTTCTGCGAACAAGGAGTCAAACCATCGGCCAAAGTTAACCAAGAAACCGTTTTGGAAGCTGTTGTGAAGCCTCTTAACAATTCCCTGTTCCAAAACCAGCCATGGACTTTCCAGCAGGATTCTGCGCCTGCCCATAAGGCTAAAACGTCCCAGGCCTGGCTTCGAAACAATTTGCCAGCGTTCGTTTCCTCTGAAGAATGGCCCACAGGCAGTCCTGATTTGAACCCATTTGATTACAAATTGTGGACGGCTTTAGAGGACAATGTTTGTCACAAAGGATACCCCAACATTGGATCTCTTTAGACTGCTTTGTTTCGAGCTGTGGCCAATTTTCCAATGGACAAGGTGCGTGCAGCTATTGACGATTGGCCAGTGTGACTTCGAATAAATAGATTCTTTTTGGATACAATATACATCAATAAATATATTATAAAATATTTAGTCCAAAAACATTCAGTACTTTTAATTGTACAGCATAAAACGTGTGTAACATTATTTATGCCCCTACTAAGTAAAATGCTCCTAGATTTTCTTCCGCTTGTAAGGTAGCAAAGTTGGTCCATACTCTTTGCAGTTGGAATGGTTCAGTAATCTCTATTGCAGATTTTGGAGAAGAAACAAACGATTTGCTTACTAAATAATTTAGACCTCTTCTTATCTCGAAGAGGGAAAGGTTTTTATACCCGCACCACATAGTGGTATGGGGCTGGCTGGCTGGTCGGCTGGCTGGCTGGTCGGCTGGCTGGCTAGCTGGATGTAAAGATGTCCATATATTCTTGTAATCAAAGTACAGGTCGCATTTATGCACCGATCTTGATGAAACTTGGCATGTGGTAATATATTGGGACAAGGACGGACGCTATTGAATTTGGTCCAAATCGGAGCACTTTCTGATAGACGCCCCATACAAAGGAACTCCCGGATTTGGTCCAAATCCAGTTGATGTCGCGTGTATTGGTCAACAACCACAAAATGTAAAAAAATAGTTGGACCCGCCTCTCGGACCAACGGGGCCTTCAGAACCTACGGGCCCTTCAGAACCCATGATTTTAAATATAAGTGTGACCCCTTAAATGAAAGGAAATTATCTAACAATTTTAAATACAGAAAAAAACTAGACCTGTTTGGGCCCCAGGGTCCATTAGGAGGGTCCAAAAATTTCGGTTTACCCGGATTTTAGTGTGACCCCTCAAATGACAGGGAATTGCCTCAGGACTTTAAATATGTCAAGCCAAATGATTTATCTCGTCCGTGGGAGGGCACAGGGTCCGAAAACAAGGTATGAAAATGTGGACCAACTTTAATTGTTATACCCTCACCACATAGTGGTATGGGCTATAAAGGCTTAGTGCTTGCGTGATAGATACAGATAGAAATAGCGACGAGTGCTTTCGATTAACATGAGACTTAATCACATTTATAGTGGTGCGGGTATCATAGAGTCGGCCACGCCCGACTATAGCACTTACTTACTTGTTATTATTATGAAGTGTAAAAATATTGAAAACTTTTACTCTCCATATGGATTCCTGTAGGAGGTTTTAATAGTAGTAAAAAACATTCCGTTTTAATACAATTTGTTTCCTACAGCTCCTATTAAGCTTATTTTTCGGTGTCGTGATAGTGGTTAATAAAGAGGGATCCTTCTAGAGGTTTTTTTTCAGAACAAAAAAAAATATAAAAATTCAAATCAAGTGTGAAATCTTTATTGGTAATTTGAAGGGACATTCTATGGCATTTATTTTTTGAAAAAAATCTCCTTCAAATAGTGTCAGCTGTATTATGGAAATGAGCGTTTGGTGAGAAACGGGAAGATCGTCTGTTTTCGACCAAAATTTTGTTCAGTGGTAAGGCCCATTTCTGGCTCAACGACAAAGTCAATAAACAAAATTGCCGCATTTAAGCTGAAGAGCAAAAAGAAGAGGTCCAAGAGGTGCAATTACACCCAGAGAAAACCACGTTTGGTGCAGTTTATAAGCTGGTGGAATCATCGGTGCTTATTTTTTCAAAAATCATGAAGGCCGGAACGTAACCATGAATGGTGCTCGCTATCGCGCCATGATATCGATCTTTATGCTACTTGAAATTGAAGCTCGTAATCTTGACGACACTTGGTTTCAACAGGGCCACTTGCCATACAGCTGCTCAAACAATGGATCTATTGAGAGGTCATTTCGAAAAGCAGCTCATTTCACGTTTTGGACAGGTGAGTTGGTTGCCTAGATTGAGTGATATTACTCCTTTTGACATTTTTCTTTGGGGTTACGTAAAGTCCAAAGTCTATGCTGACAAACCAGCTACGATTCAGGCTTTGGAAGCCAACATTACGCTTGTCATTAAAGCCATACCGGTCGAAATGCTCGAACGAGTCATCCAAAATTGGAAACTCAGAATGAAAATCCCGAGGCGTAGTTGCGGCCAACATTTAAAGGAAATCATATACAAAAAATAAATGCCATAAAATGTCCTTTAGAAGGAACAACAAAGATATCACACTTGATTTGAATTTTTGTGTTTTTGTTTGTTTTGAAAAAAATACCTCTTGACTGATAACCCGATACTTCTTTCACATTCGTACTTTTCGATATCTTTTTGAGCAGTTTTTTTAAATCTTCCTCTGGTCTTTTGCATATTACAATTTTCAACCATTTTTTTCAACAGTATGCTTAAAATCCTTTTAGTTTATAATACACTTTCCTTCGCTTTATTCACATTTTGAACTTTTTTAAGAATCATTAACTATTAAAACACCAAATTCCAATATCATTTTCAGAAAACAAATACAAAATACCAGTTGGGATTCTGATATATTTGCTTAATTATTTATTTAAAAAAAAATAAAAAAGGGCAACAAAATAATAAATAGAATTTATTTTTTAATTATTCTGTATTTTCGTAATGAAAAATGGCCCTAAAATCAGAAAGGAAATACTGCCTTAAAATTGAAAAAAAAATTATGTTAATTTCTATTAATGAAATTCGCCACAAATTGGCATAGGAAATATTATCCTAATTGAACTGGAAAAGATACCCCAAATTTTCGAGTTGTTCTCATTTGCAGAATTTTGAGTAATTTTTCATTTTCGCTTTGCTTCCATTAAGCATGGAATCATTTTTCAGGAAGCCGAAAGAACAGTTCTCTGCGCTCTTTCATGCACTCAACTTATTTTCGTCTAGCCCCCACGTATTAACAGAGTGCAACATGTTAGGAGTTCCCTCCCTCATTCACTTTTTAACACACACACACATACACTCTGTTATCCATATGTCTTCACACATTAATACCTGCTAAAAGATTCTTGTTATTTTTCAATCATCTTCATTGTCTTTTGGCATTTTATTTAGAAAATTCAATTTTTATCTCATTCCATCCGTGCTTGAAGCTCACAATTTTAAATTAAATTTGCCATGTTTTTTTTCGTTCGTCTTTCTAATTTCAACTGATGGAAAAGTGTCAAATGTTAACGAAATGAAAAAGGAAAAATTGAGGAAAACAAGCAGTGTAGGACGGGCTGTGTGAGTAAGGGAAAATTTTGTGAAAAATTATGCCTCTAACGAGATTTTATTTCGTTGGCCCTACCAGTTGCCACCAGTCATTTATCCACTCACAGGCACTTAGTGGAGGTTTTCCCCAACCACACTGGGTCTGCAGGCCACTGCGCGCTGTGGCCTTTCCCTTGTCATTGTTGTTTGTTACTGTCCCAGTTTGCTGTTCATTTGATTTTTATTATTAACATACTTATTCACTTAAAATGTTACCCATCAGAAACTTAAATATTGTCGTTGTCGCTGTATTTGTGCGTTTTCCATAATGTCATAAAACAATTTATCATAAAATTGCGTTTGAGCAGAAAAATTCCTTCGTTCTGTGCTTCCCTTTGAAATTTTGTCGTTGTTTCTTCCTTCTTGTTTTAAGTTGTCGATGGCAAAGTTTCGCTGCAAATAGCCCAGAGGCCTGAGTAGAAATGTGAATGCGTTGCTGGGTTTAGTTTCGTTAAGTTTATCTGGGGACATTTAAAGTGCATTTTGCTATTCAACTCGTGGTTAGATTACAATAAGGACTTTCTAGGGAAACTAGGAGAAATTTTTTTATTTTAAATTTGAATGTTACTTAAAAGTCTTGATAAATCTATTAGGTTATTTGAAATATTTCAAAACAGTTGCAACTCAAATATACTGTAAATATATGAGATAGTTAGGTCCGATTTAAAGTTGAGTAAACCCAGTAGACATGCAGGGTGACTGATGACAGCCGATACCAAAAAAAATGTATAACTTTTTTTCTATTTAATGAATCTGATTAATTTGTTTTTAATTTGCAGATTGATTTTTAGATTTAACAAAAATGGATAACTGGGACTCTGAAACAAGAATTTGGATTGTCCGTCGCTATCACTTACTGGAGTCTGTAGTTTCGGTTCAAAGATAGTACTTTATAGGCGCACGTTTTACGGCAATTCTCCGAGCAGATGAGACTTGTTTCCAATTTTGCCGATCGTGGGAAAGTCAAGAGAAGACGTTTTCATCGAAACCCTTCTGTTCGGACGGAGGAAAAAACCACTGCTGTAGCTGCTGCTATACAAAATAATCCAACAGTTTCGACAGGAAGCTTATCTGCTCAAGTGGGTCATTGAAGTCGATTATGCACAAAGATTTGGACTTAGTCCCATATAAAATTCCCGATTCGCTTGGAATTTTGGCAGAAGATGCCTAAAATGGTGGAAACATGTTGAAACGGCCACGTAAGCAAACAAAATTGTTGAATATGGAGTACTTCCAACCCACAGATACTTAATGACATTAACTTTGTGTCACCGTTTGGTGTGCAGTTTCATCAGGCTGTATAGTCGGGCCCTACCTCTTCGAAGAAAACGGGCCCGCTAGGGTTACAAGAGAGCGTTTTTCTATTCAGAATTACGCCTTATGGGAATTTCTTTCAACTCTTTGTGGTTTCAGAAAGATGGTGCAACTCCTCACATAGCCCGGCCTGTTATGACTGCACTGCGACGAAAATTTCACAATAAGCTGATATTCAGAAACTCCACATTCCGCTGGCCCCCAATGTCCTCTGACCTTACTGCACCTGACTTTTTCTTGTGGGGCTATTGCAAAAATGATGTCCATAAAGCAAAACCAACAAATTTGAATGAAACCATTCGAGAAACAATTGCGGCTATACCTGTCTCACTCTCCAAGCAGTAATGTACACCTTTTTGGTAAAATGCCGCACATGCACCAACGAGCAGGAGACATTCAAATTCCTTTTTTTTAACTAATTTAGCTATATTTAATAAAATTAAAGGAACTTTAACATGAATAAAGGAAACATGAATTCCACACGTAGAAAAAAGTATGGTTGGGATAACAATATTCGAAGAGCATCATACTATTGTTAGGTATATAGTTGTGGTACAACAATATTATGATCCTCACAACATTAGTATGATCCAAATAAAACCATACTATGATCCTCATAACAATAGTATGGTTCACACATAACCATAATATGATCCTCACAACCATAGTATGATTCACACTCAACCATACTATGATCTTCCCAACCCATATTATGATCCTTACAACCATAGTATGTTTTCACATACAACCATAGTATGTTTCACATACAACCATAGTATGTTTCACATACAACCATAGTATGCTCCTCACAACCATAGTATGATTAACTTGTTATCTTATGCAACTTGCAACCATGTTATGATCCCTACAACCATAGTATGATCACACACAATTATACTATGATCCCTAAAACTATTTATTTAAATTGTCAACAATATAAGTAGTTATGAATTTTGAAAATTATTTGAAAATACATCACTTCGAAATAACAGGAATGGTTTATTTAACAGTAAAAAAAATCATTTTGAAAAACGTAAGCGTTTTTATTTAAAATATATCAGTTAACAAAGCCAAAACTGTTTGTTCGAAAAATTTAAATTTCATATAAAAAGTACTCTTATTGCACTTGATCCGTATCTATGACATTGTTCTAAAAAGCATATTCAAATGAAGTAAAATTACAATCATACAGTATGATTGCCGTAACCATATTATTGTTGACATTAAACTCAAAATGAACTACTTTTGTCGCACTTATCTTATTTATATAATTGTTACAACCATGTTTTAATTTCTAAATTTGACAATAATACTATTGTTACATTTCAATAATATTAAGATTGCGGCAATCCTACGAGTGCTATTGTCAAAATTAAATTGAATAAACAATACTATGGTTGCGACGAACATACTTTTATTACGGAGAACATACTATTATTGTCGTGACCATGTAGTAACAATATTTTTACTCTGCGTGCATACCCTGAAAAAAAATTATTTGAGTTTCTTAATTTAGCAATAATTGAAATTATCTGCCATATTAAAATTAAGTATCAAAAAATTACATTTGTAATATAGGTTGGGCCATTTCGATTTTTTCAAAACCGGGTGTTTAAAAACCGATTGTCGGATTTTTTCAAAGCAAAAAACTGGCAATAGCCGACATTGCGGTGATAGCCTTTTGCCAAGGAAATATATGCACAATCAGAAGTGAAGTAATTATCTCCATATGAAGACTCTACAATGTTTTTTTATTTAAAAATAAACCAGTAAAATAGCTTACGTCTGGCGTGAACGATTTTATAATATCCTTCACTTATGGAGGCACTGAAAACCTAATTAAAAATATTTCGATTCCGTTGAAAGGACTTACCAATATTTTAAATAATCTTACAGCTGAATTTGTAGGAAAATTTCATTGTTATTAGTACCCATGAATCCATGTTTAAATGTGTAATGACTAAACCAGAAAAACTAACTTCTGTGATCCAAATCATTCAAAGATTGGTTGTTTGTCAATCGTGTATAATATACCAAATTTTATTAAAACTGAAGTTAACATTTTAGGGCGGTTGTATGTTTATATAGCATCTTTGTACTGGGGTTACATTTTAAAACGTAGATCTGGATGACATATTTTGATGTTAATGATCGAAAATAACTATGTTAAACTTCTTCAAGATGGACGTAATATGTGGCTTAAGAGCTTAAGACATCAAATCCATTGAAAATATATGTTGGAGTTATTTATAATTTTAAACGATTTTTTTTCCAATTTTACTAGCCTACTGGTACAAAATTCCATGAAGATTGGAAGACTATTCCGACGTTTAGTTTAATAACAAGCTTTAATTAGACAGCTGTTTGCCAGAGGGACGAATAAACAGGTAATTACGTCTGAGTCTACCGGTACCTTTTAAGGTTTATTCCTCAAAACTAGTTTACTATTCCATGAGTAAAATAATGTTCATTCTTTGATTCGACAACAAAGAAAACCGATAAACCAGTCTGGTCAAAAGATCGGAATGTCGGTTTTCGGTTTTGGACACTATTGGTGAGTCATCGATTCGACGATTTTTTTCTAAGCATATCTGTTTTTTTGGTGTTTTTTCTTTTTGAGATTTGGACATGGTACACTGAAATTCCAGTCTTCCAAGTCAAGTGTCCGTTTTTCTTGATAGTAAAAAATAGCTGTTGAATGCACCTCATCTGTCCCTCCCTCCGGTCCTATACTGATCTGCTAGTATTCTGTCGGCGTTTGTTGTACTTAAGCGGTTTGTTAACTACGAAGCTGACTTTCGAAAACCAATTTGTTGCCATAAATTTCCATAGCCTCTAAGTGTTTTAGTTTTATCATTGTTTTATTTTTATGATAATACAGAATTTTTAGTATTACAACGCTATAAACAATATGAAATATTATAAATTTCAAAATAATATTTCAATTTATAATATTCTTTCCATTAGTGTTGCCAATATTTATTTGTTTAAAAACATTTTCTCTTAATTCGAACCCTACAGGCAGCCCATTTATTTGGTGATGATGTATGCCATGAAAAAATATTTAAACTTTTAAAAATACAAATGGCAGAGCTAAAGTACTGGTATTAAACAACATTAAATCTGAAATTTTAATAGTAGCCAAGACGTCAAATACATATGTGTGACAGCGCATAGAGAAAGGGGCCTAAGGGTAAAAAAATCAATTTTCATTTTTTTTCTTTTTTTGATGTCTGATGTCTGAGCTTCGAATGAGACCGATCTCATGCCCCAAAAGTGTTCCCTCCCAGAGATATTTGCGTTTTATGAAAGTGAAATCGACGATTCTAAGCGCAAATAGAAATGGACCTAAGCGCAATTAAAATGGCTCTCCTGAACAAAACTTTTCATCAACTTTTCACTTTTTTTAATGTGGACAACATCTGAGCATCGAATGAGACCGATTCCATGCCCCAAAAGTGTTCCCTCCTTAAGATATGCGCGTTTTATGAAAGTGAAATCGACGATTCTAAGCGCAAATAGAAAGGGACCTAATCTTTAAAATGGCTCTCCAGAACAAAACTGGGTTTTAACCTTAGGCCCCTTTCTATTTTGCGCGTCACATATATTGATGGTAATACTCCGAACCGTGGTCTTATCGGGCACAATACGATACTTGATCATAGAAAGAGTGAGATAAGGCTGCTTGCAGGTATCCACATGGGTCAATGCCCAGAAAATAGGCAATAACCAGCAAAATATTTAAACTTTTTAAAATATATTTTCTTTTTAATATATTGATGGGAAACCCCCTTTATATGGTCTTAACGAACACAAAACAATTCTTGATAATAGAAAGAGTGAGGCTTGGCTGCTTGTTGGTACCCTGACGGAGAAATTCGCAGAAAATAGGCAATTAAAAGAAAAGGCCAGGTAGGAGCAGCCACATATTTCCGCTTTTATGATGACGAGAAGAATATCGAAAAAAATAAATGAATTATTTTATATCTGCTAAAATCCCTGCATTTGAAACATTATCATAAACGGGGGCCTCATGCAAGTCCTGAAAGTGAAGATAGTATATACCACAAAAATATCCTTGCTGTGTATTAAAATGTGTAGGACATTTCCATAAAGTCACTTCCATTCATAATATCTCGGCGTTTTGCAGGCATCAAATTGTTGATTTAAGCATCTTACCTTTAGGTAATATCGAATTGATTAATTTATTATTAAAACTAGTAAAAAGCTTACATCGGGTGTAGCCGACTATATTATACCTTACACTTCTGGATGTTCAGAAAGCCAACTGAAAATAGGTTTTTGAACCACCTTGGACGGACTTGGAATTAACCCAGATTATAAAACTAATGTCATATTTAAGTTTGTGGGAAAAATGCATTGTTTTTGGTAAAATCGGATGAACATATATATAAGAGCTATATCTTCAGTTAAACCGATTTTCGTTAATTACAACAGCGTTTGACTTTGGTACAAGGAACATACTTGTGCCAAGTTTCACTCAAGGATGTATAGGTGGCTTTTAGAACTAAAGTTTAAAAGTTATAGAGTTTTGCCTAATTAAAAAACGATTTTGATCCACTCTGCTGCCTCTGTGTGATATTCTCTTTAACATATCGTCATAGCTCTCATCTGAAGGCCTACGTGTAAATTTTTGATTTTTTTATTGTCTGTTTTAGTAGTCCTATTGGTCTTACATGTACCCACCAACTCGTTTTTTGATATCTCTATTGGTGCTGGATTTATAAAAAGACCTATGTGCATTTCTTTATAGGAGTTATCATAAAATTATTGTAAAAGGCCTATGTATTCTTCTTCACATAGACCTTATTCAAAATCTAAATCAATAATTCTAGTTAGCCTTTTATTTATTTTTCTATGTGAGCTAAATTAAATCATGGGCTAATATGGTCCAGATGCTTAGCAGTTGAATGCGCTTTCATAGAACTACGGAACTAGAGAACTAGGTCAGACAATAAATGCGGCTTTCAGAGCGTCAGGACCTAAAACTTGGAGGCCACTTTGTGTGAGAGCTGCATAAATAAAAGGACCAATATGGTCTTAATTATAAAGAGTTAATTTGCATGCCATGAAACCACTTTGTGCTAAATGTCGGTCGTGATCTATCTTTAGATGCAGTTTCAGGAGCGCCGGTACAGGAACTCGGGAGGTTACTTTGTATGGGGGCTATCGCAAAACATTTACCGATTTGGCCCATATTCCTAAATACGTCTTGTCATAATATATCTTAAGCCTAAATCAATCCCACGGTATCGTTTTATTTTACAAAAAGTGTGATTTTTTACAAATGTTGTTTGAGTCCTTGTAAGAGAACGTTTGAAAAGATTTTGTCGATTATAAATCCCAAATAACTTTCAACAACAATAAATATCTTTGCAAAGTTTGTAGCCTTTAGGTTGACCATTCTGACCGCTGTCGTTTTTTCAACAGACATAGTGACGGTCGGCCGGCCGGTTATCGCTAGAGCGCCTTAGAAATGTACGCTTATCAAAAGCATATACATTATAGGGTAGCAGATCAATAATTTGATTGTAACAAACGAAATGTCAATGGTGGAGGATATACTTAGTAGGGATATAAATACTGTTACAACATTGACCACAATCATTTCAATAGTAGAACTGAACAAACCCCGTTAATGTCATATGGGTTTTGAAAGCTTACCTCAATAGCGTGAGCCTGTAACGGGATTTCAAAATTGTTTCAACTTTCATCATGGAGTGGCCAGATAATGAGAACCGTATCGCTGTAATAGCGCTTTTCAAGTGTGAAATAAAAAAAAAAAACGATATATTCAAAACGCTCCGGCTACTAGGGATTAGCCGCATGTTCCTCTACCGATGTATAAAACTGTTTGAGGAGACTGGAGATGTAAAAGACCGCCACCGGCCGGGCCGCCCAGGCTCTGTTCGAACACCACCACATGTCATCAAAGCCGTTAAATCAAGAATTCACAGAAATCCGCTCCGAAAACAAAAAATCATAGCCCGTGAGATGAATATCACGCAAAAGTCCAGGAGTCGAATCATTAAAAAAGACTTAGGACTTGGAGCTTTTAAACGACGTACCGGAAATTTATTGACTGCAGCTTTAAAAAAAATAAGATTGAAAAATGCAAACGTCTTTTGGTGAAGCACGCTGATAACTTGCACAGAAAAATTTTGTTCACCGATGAAAACAATTTTACCGTTCAGGAAAAATTTAACAAGCACAATTAATTATAGAGTGTTTGCACGGTCATTTAAGGAAGCATCTGAACTGATCCCAAGGGTTGAAAAGGGCCATCACCCAACTTCAGTCATGGTTTGGTGGGGTGTCTCTTACGATGGGGTCACTTACCTGCATTTCTGCGAACAAGGTGTCAAAACTTCGGCCAAAGTTTACGAAGAAACCGTTTTAGAAGCTGCTTTTAAGCCTCTTAGCAATTCCCTGTTCCAAAACCAGCCATGGACTTTCCAGCAGGATTCTGGATGATTCTGGAGCCGATGGCCCATAAGGCTAAAACGTTCCAGGCCTGGCTTCGAAACAATTTGCTAGCGTTCATTTCCTCTGAAGAATGGCCCTCAGGCAGTCCACTGGATTTGAACCCATTGGATTACTAATTGTGGGCGGTTTTAGAGGACAAGGTTTGTCAAAAAAGATTCCCCAACATTGTATCTCTGAAGACTGCTTTGGTTCGAGCTGTGGTCAATTTTCCAATGGACGATGTTCGTGCAGCTATTGACGATTGGCCAATGGGACTTAAGGCGTGTGTAAAGGCAAAAGGCGGACATTTCGAATAAGTAGATTCTTTTTGGATACAATATACATCAATAAATATATTAAAAAATATTTGGTCCTAAGAAATCAGTACTTTTTATTTTACAGCATAAAACTTGTGTAACAGTATTTATGTCCCTACTAAGTAAAAAGGCATTATTGAAAAATTGTCAATTTTTTATTTAAATACAGAAAGGCTATACTAAAAGGGCCTAAGTGTCGTTTTTGTATAAATTGTTGTGTCACACAAAATCGCGCCTTAAACTAAATTTTTTGTAATATAAATGTGGCAAACCTATAAACGAATCAACTGCAAATGTTTATTTTCGGAAATTCCGCAAAATTTATAAATGCAACAGTTTATTGGCTTCCTTGTAAAGTATCTGAAAAACGCATAGGCCGACGATATGGGAAAAAGTTTAGAAAACTTTCTTTCTTCTAGATCTACAATTTCTATAATTATTTGCTTACTGTTCTAGGAGGTAAGCTCCAAATGGTTAAAGCATTTAATAGAGAGGCTTTTATATGACGTTGAACTTAGCTTATTCGTATGATAGTCGTTTACACTGTCTTCCACATCACCAAGGCCTACATTGAACAATAGTTTAATGTTTAGAGCCATTACTTGGTCGACTTTGACTGCTTTTTCACATGCAAATAGTAAGCGTCATTTTTAAATATGATTACAAAAATCCCACCAAAAGATGGCAAAAATGTTCATGCAACACATAGTATTAATCAAAATATTTTCGTTTTTCGGAAACAACACAACAAATAGCAATTTACGGCATGTATAAAAAACACCAAACTACATCATAAATATTTGCATAATATTTCAGTGGCAAATGTGTTTTGACATTTAATAGATTTCCACCGAATCATGAGTACGAAAGGGCGGCGGTGGTGGCCGGAGGCAATGCATAGCTTCCGAATTCTATCTATGTATGTGTACAAAGAAGTCAGGCTATCAAACTTAATAATGACGATGTCAATTGATTTCTATTGCACCCACAAAATAAAATAATGGTTTTCCTAAATGAGTTTGTAACTCAATAGACACAAACATACATATCCTTGTTTAATAGAATGGGTAGCGAATTGCATAACGACTTAATTTGTGTGCCCATGTCAACATATGAAATATGACGCTGGAGTAAGAAAAGTCTTTTAATCAGAGCGGAAGTATGACTTGCGACCGAGACTGTGTTTTTCTTTGTCGCTTTCCTTTTTGCCCCGAAATGTTTACCAGTATTAACGAGCCGCAATGTCGCTTAAATATGGCATATGCTCTAAGCCGGTTTTAGAACCGACTTTTTTCGACTCGACATTTTCCCAAATATCAAAAAACGAGCGAGCGAATTTCTGGACTTTGTTACGCAGTCAATATCATATGGTCAATGTATCTAATGTTCAAAAAAAAATTACAATTATATATTGGAGGAAAAGTTTAGGTATTATTTGCCCGATTGCAATATAACCCATTATTGACAATAGTTTTGAAAGCATTTTAGAAGGTCAACCTTTTAAATATTTTATGGAAAATTTAAAGTCTATTAGAGGAGAAGTTAAAATAAAGGTTGTTTTTTTTCTGACGTGAGGTTTTCAATCTGGCCACATTTTTTTTCGAAGTTGGTCTGTCACTTGATTTATGCCCAGTTTGGTTTGCCATTTCATAATGAATAGACTAAGATGGTAAACCCTTATCTTTTAAATAAAGACCAATCTTTATAAAATTTGGGAGAAGCAAGTTTTTCGGACCAAAGTCGGGTGCTCTTAATATTGAAGAAAATTGGTTCGAATATAGATATTTCTCCCTATGTTCAACCTGAACTTCCCTATATTGCTCCCTATGTTTAACCGGAACTTCCCTATATTGCTGTGAAGTTCCTGGCAAAATTATTTAACTCTATTTTGAGACTTTCCTAAAGTGTGGAAAAATTCTCTGATTCAAATGATTTTAAAGCCAGGAATGGACAAATCAATACCTTCCTCATACAGGCCGATCAGTTTGCTTCCCTGCTTATCCAAACTATTTGAAAAAGTTCTTTTATCGAAAATAAAACCGCTCCTCGTGTCAGATAACATAATACCAGACCATCAATTTGGATTCCGGGAAGGTCACAGCACCATCGAACAACTAAACCGTCTGACCCAAGCAATTGAAAAATCATTTGAACGGCAAGAATATTGCTGCGCCGTATTTCTGGATGTGGCTCAAACATTTGACAAAGTCTGGCACTTTGGCTTGACCTACAAAATTTGCAAATACTTACCGGCAAATAGGCATCTACGAGTAATTATTGAGTCTTACTTAGAAAACCGCAGTTTTAGAGTCAAATGTGGGCAACACGTCACCGACGATCGCGAAATACTAGCAGGTGTGCCCCAAGGAAGCGTCCTGGGGTATCCTTTACCTTCTGTTTACCGCAGATATCCCTACCAGCCCAAACGTGCTAGCATCCACTTTTGCCGACGATACCGCTATAATGGCCGCACATAAAAAGCAGGATATTGCATTTAGTAATCTCAGACGAGTAGAATCTCGGCTCCCTGATTGGAGAATAAAAGTCAATGAGGCTAAATGCACAAACGTAACTTTCACACTGAATTTTAGCACTTGTCCGACATTGAAACTAAACAATATCCCTTTTTCTCAATCTGATCATGTTACATACCTTGGAATCCACCTGGATCACCGACTCACCTGGAGAAGTCATATCGAAACCAAGCAAACTCAACTGAAACTTAAGGTCCATTAACTTCACTGGCTCCTAAACGCGAACTCAAAACTAAGCCTTGAATATAAGGTCCTGCTATACAACAGTGCAATCAAAGCTATCTGGTTATACGGTGCCCAGCTATGGGGCAAAGCAAGCTCGAGCAATCTCGACAAAATCCAAAGAGTCTAATCGAAGACATTACGGCTCATTACCGGCGCCCCTAGGTATATAAGGAAGGAAAACATCCACCGAGACTTAAAAATACCTCATCTTAAAGAGGCAATTCAAAAAATCAATATAAAGCACAAAGAGAAGCTCGAACGTCATGAAGTCCAAGCTCTTTAAGACTTCGGAGAAACGAACGCCGTGTTTTCTAATCTACACTTGTGCTTCATCCGTAACAGTAATCGCGAACACATGCGCTCGAAAGACTGTGTAAAATTCCTTTTTCCAAGCCACGTGGCTTAAATGCTCTTATACGTGATCTTTAAAACAGCCAATATCAATCGCGGACGAACACTCAAAAAAGACTGTGTAGAATCCTTTATTCTACGTCACGTGGCTTAAATGCACTCATACGTGATCCTTAAAACAGTCAACCCCAAAAACCTTCAAAACCCGAATTACGTCGTCCACTTTGCTATTCTAAAGTTATTCGTTATACGTACATAACTAGAGTTCTTCACTCTGCATAATATCGCGAATACTCTGTAAATGACTGTAAGGGTCCTCCGGCCCTTTATCACGAGGTTTAAAACAAACCAGGTTTAAAATTCTCAGACATGTGATCCATACCAGTTATATACTATTGCGACCAAATTAATTTAAAATCCTGCCAATTAGCAGAGATCCACATTACAAGAAATCCATGCAAGGATTCATTATTGAATTATACTTAAGATTCGTATACGAGTACTTATTGTTAGGCTCCTTTGGAGCAGATTTAATAATTCAAATTAAGCATATATAAAAAAAATGTTCAACCGTCTTTTTGTCTTTGGCGTCTCATTACATCCATCTTGATAAAATTGAGCACAGTGATTTACGATCGATAAGTTATCAGCCCAGTACATAAATTCTAAAGATACATACAACCGCTTTAAAACAGCTAAATTATTTCTGATTTTAATAAAATATATTATAGTAAATAACAAGGGACAACCAATCAATATTGAACCGATGAAATTTTAAATACTCCAAATAATCAGGAGCCCAAAAAATGGCTTCTAGAAAACATGGACATAACTACTTAGTAGGGACATAAATACTGTCACAACATTGAACACACCCATTTCAATAGTAGAACTGAACATACGCCATTAATGTCATATGGGTTTTGAAAGCTAACCTCAATAGCGTTAGTCTGTAACGGGATTTTAAAATTGTTTCAACTTTCATCATAGAGTGGACAGATACTGAGAACCGTATCGCTGTAATAGCGCTTTTCAAGTTTGAAATGAAAAAGCGATATTTCAAAACGCTCCGGACACTAGGGACTAGCCGCATGTTCGTCTACCAATGCATAAAACTGTTTGAGGAGACTAGAGATGTAAAAGACCGCCACAGGCCGGACCGCCCACGCTCTGTTCGAACACCGGATGTAATCAAAGCCGTTAAATCAAGAATTCACAGAAATCCGCTCCGAAAACAGAAAATCATGGCAGGCGAGATGAATATCACGCAAAAGTCCATGAGTCGAATCATTAAAAAAGACCTGGGACTTGGGGCTTTCAAACGACAAACCGGACATTAATTGACTGCAGCTTTTAAAAAAAATAGGATTGAAAAATGCAAACGTCTTTTGTTCACCAAAGAAAAAATTTTTACCGTTCAGGAAAAATTTAACAAGCTTAACCATAAAGTGTATGCGCGGTCATATAAGGAAGCATCTCAATTGATCCCAAGGGTGAAAAATGGTCATGACCCAGCCTTAGTAATGGTTTGGTGGGGTGTCTCTTACAATAAAGTCACTGACCTGCATTTCTGCGAACAAGGAGTCAAAACATCGGCCAAAGTTTTCCAAGAAACCGTTTTGGAAGCTGTTGTAAAGCCTTTTAACAATTCCCTGTTCCAAAACCAGCCAATAACTTACCCACAGGATTCTGCGCCGGTCCATATGGCTAAAACGTTCCAGGCCTTGCTTCGAAACAATTTGCCAACGTTCATTTCCTCTGAAGAATGGCCCTCAGGCAGTCCAGATTTGAACCCATTGGATTACAGATTGTGGTCGGTTTTAGAGGACAAGGTTTGTCACAAAAGATACGCCAACATTGGATCTCTAAAGACTGCTTTGGTTCGAGCTGTGGCCAATTTTTCAATAAACGAGGTTCATGCAGCTATTGACTGGCCAATCGTCAATAATTCGTTCGACTAAAAGCAAAAGACGAACATTTCGAATAAGTAGATTATTTTTGGATAAAATATACATCAATAAATATATTAAAAACTATTTGGTCCAAAAACATCCAGTACTATTTATTTTACAGCATAAAACGTGTGTAACAGTATCTATGTCCCTACTAAGTATAACATTTTCTTAAGAAGCTATAATTAAAAATATATATGCAGTTTGACTAAATTTTGGTGACGGACCGGACCATAAGGCAGAAAATCATACCCATTCGAACATGGACATATGGGCACCAGCAACGATGACATTTTCCAACAAATTTAAATATGAACTAAATTTGGAGCCCGTTCAAAAACTAACGCTATTTTACTTGTTTATTTTTAAAAAAGAAAACAAGCCTCAATTCTCACCAAGTGGTTTTATTGTACTCTAAAGTCTAGAAAAGGAGACAAATATTTTACTTCCTTGGCAAAAGGCTAAAACTGTATTGTCGGTTAATGGCTGTTTTTCACGTCTGAAAAAATCCAACAGGCTTTTTTAAAACACGGTTTTGAAAAAGCACCAAGAGGCCGGATTTCTGAAAACTCTGTTTTTTGGGCTCTTTGACATCCCACCTATGAAAAGCTGGCAATTTGCATTAACACAGAGAGAAACACCAAATTATATGGCGACCCACATTATTACATACATAGTGTTAATTCAAGTGTAAATATAATTATTTTATGTTGCACATAAAAATAAATACGTATGCGTACACAGATGCATTGGCAAATGTTTATATTAAATATTATGTATGAACTCTTGCTGTACATAGTCATATGGGACACCTCAATCACTTCTTCATACTACTTAAATAATTCTAGTGAATTTGTTGGGTGTCATTGTCTGGTATCAATAGATTCAACCGATGGCGGAAAATGGGTAAAAAAAACTCTACGTACCTTTGATGAGAAGATTTTGAAATAAACCGCCTGTGAGAAATAGTATCTGCAACTTACTATCCAGTAAGTTGGGGGTATACTTATATAAAAGTCAAAACTCGTAAAATTAGGAGGAATTGAATTCATTTATCGATCTTTTACCAACTTTTCAGCCACAGTTCTAAGTAAGTCTGCAAAATTTGAAAAGCATGTTTTTATCTCAATTACTTTTTTTAATTTTAAAATTACTTCTTTTTGAAATTTTAAAATTACTTTTTTTAAAATTTTAAAATTACTTTTTAAATTTTTTACATAGGCCAAATTTTGCTACTTACGCATAGAAGACTTGTTTGATTTTTAAACACTTGTCATAGGACGTGGAGCAGACCATGTCTGAGTTGTTGTCTGAATCAAACAACACTATTATCGAACTGCAAAGTCTTCTGTGGAATACCCCATACAACTATTGTGCTCATTGAAGTATGCTATATGTATATATACAAACATATATGTTCTGTGTATGTGAATATGAATTCTAGATGTTATTATAATTAAATAACTAATCTCTATGCATGATTACTTTCCATACATCCATAAAATAATAAACTCGGCCGGAGTTTTTTCTTTGCCTGGCAATATGTGCTAGTGTGTTGGAGTTTCAATGATATTAAAATGTCAAAACCACAGTTGTTTATGTTCAATATCTAATAACGTATATGGGCTTATTACTTATAGTTTTAATTTTTCAATTAAAAATACATTAAATAATTCGCGAAATTTTCGAAAAGTTCGCATTACTATCACATTGTTAAAGGCCATTGTGCGTATGAGTAATATTTAATCGCAATGTTTAAGCCGAAACAATCATACGCCCCCTTGTTTCAGTGATTTCACCGGCAAAGGCAGAAGGAAGTTTGTGCCTAACCAGTCTATTACTCGTATTATGAATCGGAGCATTTGTTTGTAACATTGACATGGATTGTTTTTGAATCTGTACGGATGGTACCCTTAGTCTAAGAGCCTTTTTTCGAATAGATTTCCATATGTCCGTCTGACCATCTATTCCGGTTATCAACTTAAGTGTCATTATGTTTGAATCCGATCTCGAACAAAGTTTCTTAAAAGTGCGCGAAATCGGTTTGAGTTTACATAAAAACCCCATACAAATGTTGTATTAATTAATTTTCTTAACGACAGAGCTCAAAATTTAGTTTTGAAAATAATTTGCACAAACTCGTATGATGGACAATTCGCACGAACTCTGTCCAGTCCACGAGCGTCACTTTGCGTCAGGTTTCACTGGAATATCGACAATTTTATAAGACCATTAGTGTACATGAACTCACTCACCGCAACTTATATTTTCTCTTATAAAACATATGTTAACATAGGGACATAAAACAGTATTTATGTTTCACGTTTTATTCTGTAAAATCAAAAGTAAACAATGTTTTTGGACCTAATATTTTTTAATATACTTACTGATGTATAGTGTATCCAAAAAGAATCTACTTATTCGGAATGTCCGCCTTTTGCCTTTACGCACGCCTTAAGACGCACTGGCCAATCGTCAATAACTGCACGAACCTCGCCCATTGGAAAATTGGCCACAGCTCGAACCAAAGCAGTCTTAACAGATCCAATGTTGGGGTATCTTTTGTGACAAACCTTGTCCTCTAAAGCCGTCCACAATTTGTAATCCAATGGGTTCAAATTTGGACTGCCTGAGCTCCATTCTTCAGAGGAAATGAACGCTGGCAAATTGTTTCGAAGGCAGGCCTGGGACGTTTTAGCTTTATGGGCCTGCCAGAATACTGCTGAAAAGTCCATGGCTGGTTTTGGAACAGGGAATTGTTAGGAGGCATCACAACAGCTTCCAAAACGGTTTCTTGGTAATTTTTGGCCGATGTTTTGACTCCTTGTTCGCAGAAATGCAGGTCAGTGACCCCATCGTAAGAGACACCCCTCCAAACCATGACTGAAGCTGGTGATGTCCGATTCCCACCCTAAGGATCAGTTTAGATGCTTCCTTAGATGACCGCGGATACACTCTAAAATTTTGCTTGTTAAATTTTCTCTGAATGGTAAACAATTTTTCATCGGTGAAAAAAATGCTTCTGTGCAAGTTATCAGCGTGCTTCACCAAAAGACGTTTGCATTTTTCAATCCTATATTTTTTAAAGCTGCAGCCAATAAATGAACGGTACGTCGTTTGAAAGCTCCAAGTCCCAAGTCTTTTTTAATCATTCGATTCATGGACTATTGCGTGACATTCATCTCACGGGCCATGATTTTCTGTTTTCGGAGCGGATTTCTGTGAATTCTTGATTTAACGGCTTTGATGTTATGCGGTGTTCGAACAGAGCGTAGACGGCCCGACCGGTGGCAGTCTTTTACATCTCCAGTCTCCTCAAACAGTTTTATGCATCGGTAGACGAACATGCGGCTAATCCCTAGTGGCCGGAGCGTTTTGAAAATATTGTTTTTTTTATTTCTCACTTGAAAAGCGCTATTACAGCGATATGGTTCTCATTTTCTAACCACTTCATGATGAAAGTTGAAACATTTTTAAAATCCCGTTACAGACTAACGCTATTGAGGTTAGCTTTCAAAACCCATATGCCATTACCGGGGTATGTGCACATATCCTATTGAAATGGGTGTGTTCAATGTTGTAACAGTATTTATGTCCCTACTAAGTATAATTATATTTATTTATGTTGGTGTCTATAAACGCAATAACTTGAAGATACGAGGGCATATCAATAATTCTGTGAACTTTCGAATAAAATGCCAATAAAGCTCAATACACTTTGTCCAACGTTTCTCCAATTTTTGTAAAAAAGGATGTCAAAAAAAAGGGTTTTTCGAGGTCCTTTTGTTTGATGAATATCTTCATCGTGGAAGCTGAATCTCATTACACCAACCAATTTTTAAGGTTTGGAAATTGGAAATTTACCCTGGGGCCTAAATCCTTATAATATGGTGGATAAGGTACCAATTCATGCAATTTTTCCATTGAGACTGAACACGTGTGTACGCGTACAATAACTTGATGAAAAATAACTTTTTTCTTGGCCATAATATTCACTGTTTATAGTTTTTCTCTTTTCTTTGGAGAAATTGATGTGGATTATCCATCTCGCGTCCCAACAAACTCTTGCTATCACTTTATTTCCCGACGAATTCGCTCTAAATATTCATTTTTGAAAGCCCTGTTGTATTAATTTTTGCCTACCACACCGGTGCTGTGTAGTTCGATACAAACCGATTTGTCACTTTGTATGAGATCAACAAGGTTTCCCTATCAACATTTGAATTACTAGCGGCTAGTATTGTGTGAACCTTGTTTATACTTTTCGGCT
The DNA here is from genome assembly GCA_963513945.1 of Hydrotaea diabolus. NCBI lineage: Eukaryota > Metazoa > Arthropoda > Insecta > Diptera > Muscidae > Hydrotaea > Hydrotaea diabolus. Next base: position 47,689,300 of record OY740717.1, on the reverse strand, counting down.
TACCAACCGCACCTCTGCAGCCCATCCATTGAACAATGTGGCTGAGAATTTGGAGGCGGATATTTTTATATTTCTCGCAGTGAAGAAGCGTGCTAAGTCAGTGAAGTAACAGTTGATTTTTTCTTATGTGTCATCCACTTTAGGTTCTAACCTTAGAATTCTGCAACCATCAGCGTACGGCACAATTTCAACGACGTCTGGTGGTGCAGCAATTTTAGAGAGGTAGAGATTTAACAGTGCAGTAGATATAACTCCACTCTGGGGAACTCCTTGCTTAACTCTACGGGGCTTCGAATTCTTATCTTTAAAATCCACATATGACTGGCAGCCACACATATTATTTATGACCCAACGTTTTAAACTAGACAGAAGGAATGTACCTGCGATGTCCACGAACTGAGTAGCATGATTGATAGTGTCGAAGGCCTTTGTAAGGTCAAGAGCAATTATTACCGTCCATTCATTGGGCTTGTTCTGGATAAGGCCACGACTTATACATGTGGTGATGGCGTGTAAGGAAGTTGTTATGCTATGCGTCTTGCGTTCATCTTACATGCTGATGATCAGCACATGGAAGATGTTCGGTCAAGCTGGGGACGGGCTGTGTTACTGACGAGAGCAAGGAAATCGCCCAGTATGATTCTTCTTTATTTGCATCCTTGCCTGGCATCAGTAGCGGTAATACTCTGCTCATTTTCCAAGAGTCGGAAACTTCATGAGTGGCTAACGTCAGATTAAGAACTTTGGTCATGCACTCTACTCCCGGAGCATACAAGTGCTTCAACATTAGCATTGAGATTTCATCTGAACTCAGCGCCTTCAATGACTGCACTGTGGATGACACTGGCCACTTTTCCAACGGTAAATTGTAGTGTTTCCTCTTTAAATTAGAGATCGCGGATACAACGCAATAATCTCCATTTCACCTTATATAAGTATTTATATAACTCGGGCACCTCTTCGCATCTGTCACTGTTCTGTCACCGAATGTGACGACTGTCCGATTATTTTTTCTTCAAGGTTTAGAAAGTGATTTTAGCGTTGTCTACAATTTACCAACTGCGGAAGTTATGTTGTACTGCTTTTTGCGGTCTATTTATTTGTTCCGCATATATTCGTTGACTATTCTCAGACTTGAGATCTCTAATTCTAGGGTCAGCAGTGTTGGAGCGAAGAAATGCATCACAGCTTGGCCATAGTTATGTCTGGCGAGCTATGTAAATCACCCAAAAGCCACGTGAGGCGTTCCCATTCACGGTGAAGAACGTAGAGCTTTCAACTAGCTCTGCCAAAGCTATGCCCCTCTGGTCGTTGTCTAGAAGAGAATGCTAAAGTTCTTGGTGGGCAGAGATAGGTCTTTACTGCAGAAAATGGTGTAATAGGAAGGCAAGTTTCCCACCTTAAATTCTCGTGCGACGCTTACGTAGCAGTGTGTAAGTAGGAACAAAAGTACTGTTACACACGTTTTATGCTGTAAAATAAAAAGTACTAAATGTTTTTTGACCAAATATTTTTTAATATATTTATTGACGTATATTGTATCCAAAAAGAATCTACTTATTCGAAATATCCGCCTTTTGACTTTACACACGCCTTAAGTCGCACTGGCCAATAGTCAATGGCTGCACGAACCTCATCCATAGGAAAATTGGCCACAGCTCGAACCTAAGCAGTCTTAAGTCCACAATTTGTAATCCAATGGGTTCAAATCTGGACTGCCTGAGGGCCATTCTTCAGAGGAAATGAACGCTGGCAAATTGTTTCGAAGCCAGGCCTGGGACATTTTAGCCTTATTGGCCGGCGCAGAATCTTGCTGGAAAGTCGATGGCTGGTATTGGAATAGGGAATTGTTAAGAGGCTTCACAACAGCTTCAAAAATGGTTTCTTGGTAAACTTTGGCCGATGTTTTGTCTCCCTATTCGCAGAAATTCAGGTCCGTGACCCCATCGTAAGAGAGACCCCACCAAACCATGACTGAAGCTGGGTTATGACCCTTTTCCACACTTGGGATCGGTTCAGATGCTTCCGTAGATGACACTACACTCTATCATTTTGCTCGTTAAATTTTTCCTGAACGGTAAAAATTTGTTCATCGGGGATTACAATTTTTCTGTGCAAGTTATCAGCGTGCTTCACCAAAAGACGTTTGCATTTTTCAATCCTATTTTTTTGAAAGCTGCAGTCGATAAATGTGCGGTACGTGGTTTGAAAGCCCCAAGTCTCAAGTCTTTTCTAATGATTTGACTCATGGACTTTTGCGTGATATTCATCTCACGGGCCATGATTTTCTGTTTTCGGAGTGGATTCTGTGAATTCTTGATTTAACGGCTTTGATGGCATGCGGTGTTCGAACAGAGCGTGGGCGGCCGGTGGCGGTCTTTCACATCTCCAGTCTCCTCAAACAGTGTTATGCATCGGTAGACGAACATGCAGCTAATCCCTAGTGGCCGGAGCGTTTTGAAAATATCGTTTTTTTTCATTTCACACTTGAAAAGCACTATTACAGCGATATGGTTTTCCATATCGGACCACTCCATGATGAAAGTTGAAACAATTTTAAAATCTCGTTGCAGACCAACGCTATTAAGGTAAGCTTTCAAAACCCATATGACATTAAGGGGTATGTTCAGTTCTACTATTGAAATGGGTGTGTTCAATGTTGTAACAGTATTTATGTCCCTGCTTATACGTCTCAAATGTGAAGGCATATTTCACATTAGTTTCTTGCATCGCAGCGTTCATGTTGCGTAGGCCATTGCATTGAATTGCAAAATGTATGCACTTTCAGGGGTGGCAACAGCAATCTGATAATGACGCCAAATCCAGGGCCCCACGACTAACTATGTTGATACAGCACGAGGCAACAAAGTCCGTTTCGCTAAACTTCCTGCTGGGGGTTAAGACCTGAACAGTACCTGAAGTGCACTTCACTTCATGCAACTATAAGACCCTGCACGATGTGAAGTGGTGCTCCCTGATATGGAATGATCACAAATATGAGTTGTTACATTTTGGCCACATAGTTAACCTAAGTGACTAGTATTTTGACAATTAAATGTTTAAGCTATTATGAGATTCTCTTTGGTTACATGATTTACTAAAGAAGATAAATATGATTAAGAAACGTAAATTTCTGTCCAATTTTTAAATTTTCATATTGGTGTTGGAGTTTGTATAGTCTTAGTTTGTATAGCAGTTGTTCAAAGAGCTAATGGTAGTATGGATCTTCTTGTTAAAAGCAGAAGTCTATCACAACAAAGTAATTCAAGTTAACAACGACAAATTCTTTGAATAGATTTTTACGCGGTCAGCAATAACTGTAACATTCAGGCTGATATAATTTTTTTTAAAGTTGATTTTTTAAATTGCGTACCTTTGCTTCAGGTACGTCTAGAAGCGCTCTGTGTATTTATAAATATTTTGAGGGTTGTTATTTATATTTCGGGTCAAAAAATAAAAAAAACATTTATCATTGAAAATGGTTTTACTGTTTTTTAAAATACTCACCATGAAGATAAATACACTTTTGCAAGAGCTCATACCAATGTTCTAAGCACTTTTGCCACTCCGAATGAGCGCTTACAAACATGATTTTGAACGCTTCAGCTGCTACGATCATCGAAAAACCTTGACCAGTTTTTTCTTGATGTAATGGTATGAAAATAAGTCAATGGGTGCCAAATTAGAGCTGTATAGAATCAATTCGAAATCTTGTTTCAGCAGCGAATTGCAGTGATACAAAATGATCCGTCGTCTCTGCTTCTTTTTCTTTGTTTCTTCGAACACTGTTGGAAATGAAATGGTTGTGTACCAATTAGAACTGACCTCCTACGTTTCACTAAAGAAAAAACGCGATCAGTTGTTTTAATGTACTTCTTCCACGAACAACCTTTGTACACTTTAGCTCATCATGAATGATAGATACGGTTGATTTCTGTTTTGTTTCCTAATCTGTACACTTCATTTAAGCTACCGCGGTTGTATAGAATGGGCCAAAAGTTACCTTGGGGTTTAAAAAATTAATTAGTTTTTTTTTCAGATTATATAAATAACACTATCAGAATAAATAATGGATAGATTCACAACTGAGCAAAGAACCAGAGTAATAGAATTTTATTATTTAAATCAGCGATCAATTATTTTAACGCAACCGCTTTAAAAAGCAGAACTGTATGTTCTGAGGTTCTGAAAATCCAAGAGTCATTCATCAACGCCAATTGCACCCACTATGGTGTGGGTTCACATCTGCAAATATCATTGGGCCTTACTTTTTCGAGAATGAAGTTGGAATTGCTGTAACCGTAAATGGACAGCGGTATCGGTTTTTGATAGAAAATTGTTTCGTCCTGCTCTTAAAAACAGACCTGAGATGTGGTTTCAGCAGGACCCGAGTGCCCGAGGCACAATGGGACTTTTAAATAAAATTTTTGGAGCCTACTCTGCCCGAGGTACAATGGCACTTTTAAATAAATTTTTGGAGAGTGAATAATTTCCAGAAGTTCGGAAACTATATGGCCAGCGCGATTGCTGGATTTGTCAGCACCCGACTATTTTCATTGAGTTTATTTAAAGGACAGAGTATATGTAAAAAAACTTAATAACCAAAAAGTTATTAAAGTTCATAACCATGGTAACTTTTGGCCCTCCCAGTAGTTTTTCAAAATTTTCTTTGTTACTATCGTCGCAATCCTCTTAAAAGTATTGCTTAACTTCTAGTTTTCGGAAAACCATTGTCGACATTGAGAAGCCCTGTCCTATATTTTGTGTGGGGTTACGATGTTTTTTCAATGGTTTTTGGACTGCCGAACGTTTAAAAATACACCGCGGAAGAAAAAATACTTCATTGTGTCTGAGTATTTTTTGTTGCTCTGCTTCAACAAAGAACATTGCGCCGTATGAGTAATATGAATCTTCGAATAATAATAGTCATACGCGCCCTGGTTATTACCAGCAAATAATAAACGAGAAACATTTCCGATGTTAACCATCGTGCTGAAGGAATTAGTGTGTACGAATATCTTGAAGTAACTTATTTAAAAATTTCGAAATATATATCTCACACTCAAAATGCCGAGGAGATTTTGAGTTAGGGATTAATCCCTTTGGCTTGTTAAAGGTTGCCTATAAAGTACATTAGCCGTTTACTGTCAACAGTTGGAGTATAGTGTCCAAAACCGAAAACCGATGTTTAGGTTCTATGTACAAACCCGACGGTCGGTTTCTCAAAAATAGAAATAGCTCGATATACGCTATAGCAAGGTTTTTTCTGTTAGGTTTTCCGGTTTTCCTTTTTTATTGTTTTATGTAAAAGCAAAGAAATTTAATAATATTCAAAATCGAAATACCACAAATATCAAAGATAGACCCAGATAAAAGTGTACCGCTCGACTCAGAATCACTAGTTGATACGATTTTACGAGATCTGTCTGTTCGTCAATTCGTCCGTCTGCTGTCTTTCCATGGCTTGTTTTCAAACTAATTGTTGAATATTTTTTATGAAATTTGCAAAAGTAAGTTTTTTGGATGAAGGCTGTTAACGTTAATGCCGGTATTTTACTCTTAAAAACCAGAAGTCGATTTTCTAGAAACCTGAACTATATCTATAAGCATTTTATCATGCGCAACTCACTATTTAAAGAGTAGGTTCACTTTTTGAATAAATTAATACTATTGTTATCAAATTTTGTTTATTCCGAATATGGGTGAAATTAGTATTTTTTATAGACCATATTTACTCGTAAATGCACCCCCGATTTGCAATCTTTTCGACTTAACAGCAAAAAATATTTCAAATGGTGGTCTCGGCTTCAGTGACTGTTGGCCCAATTTTTAATGACTTATGGCCTTGGTTTCGATTAGGGTTAATGTGGTAGTGTAAAATAAGAAGTTGAGGTACCCCAAGAAAACTAGGAGAGTGGTAGCAAGTCACAGGATCACGGAAGACGCATTTGCGCTCGGACTAAAAGTTGCCTTTGTAACATAGATGATGACGAACTCTGTTGACAGTATGCTGGTTAAAATCTTGACAACGTCTAAGGCAGCACAATCAGTTATTTAAGTATACTGAGACATAAAGCTTTCTTTTTTCAACATGACCAGAGTATCATTAATATAATGGCGATGAAGAATTCAATTTGTAATGTATGTAGCTTTCATACAGTAGCAGAATAAATTCTTTTATGCTAAAGTTAACTTTGAGGAAATTATATACAGTAGGCCCAAATCGAATAGATAATAATATAATGACAATAATAAAATAACTGTACTGGATCGTACAAAATACGGTTTCCAAGGCTAGTGATAATCTCTTCACTTCACCTAATCAGTGGCTTCGATTTCTAAAGAGCGTACATGCCCCCCAAAGTTGGTTATTTTTAAAAAATAAATGCCATAAAATGTCCTTTCAAATTACCAATAATGATTCCCCCTTGATTTGAATTTTTATTTGTTTTTATTCTGAATACCTCTAGATGGATCACCCTGTATATTTAAATAATTTCTATAAGTTCCATGAAACAATGCATTATCAAATAGCGGACCTCTGTAAAATGTTGGCAACTCAATAGCATTGGTGTATTTGATACATACAAACCCTAACTTCACAACCTCTTCTTGTTTTTGCCTTTTCCATTAAATCATTTATAAGCACTTCGGTGTTAAGTTGGTCTCGTCAAAAGTCCAATAACAACAATTTTGCATAATTTGTTAGCTATAAATTAATTAAAAAACAAACAAAATAATTTGTAACCGTTTATTTATTACTTGTTCGGCGATATGTCAAAAGAGTGTCCATGCTCTGCTGCATAAGATCATTTTGACAAGAAGTGGTGACAACATACTCGTGTCATAATATAATGACTTGAACAGTTTTTATCTTGTTCGAGACTTTTGTTGTTTCTTTATCAGAATCATTAAAAAAAATTGGTGAAATGTATTGGCTATGGTTGCCAGGCAGACTGCACAGCTGTTTCTAATTCCGTCAATGCTTTTCTTCAGTAGTCCTAGACCACGATTACTTTGGCTACAAATCATATGACTTATAACGCGTGATCCATTTCGAGGTTCCCTAATTTAAAAAAAAAAACACAGAGATTTCAAATTGAATGGGGAATGTTTATTATCATTTGAAAGAACATTTTTTGGCATTTATTTTTTTAAGATTATGCCTATCACATATTGGCCGCTGCTACGTCTCAGATGGTCCATCCGTTGAGTCCAATTTTCGATGACTTGATCGAGCATTTCAATGTTTTGCTTCAATACCTGAATCGAAGCGGGTTTGTCCGCATAAACTTTAGACTTTACATATCCCCACAGGAAAAAAGTCTAACGGTGTGATATCACACGATCTTGGTGGCCAACCGACCGGCCTAAAACGTGAAATTATTCTCTCAATAAATCCATTGATTGATGCGATGTGTGGGAAGTGGCGCCGTCTTGTTGAAACCAAATGTCGCCGAGATCCCGAGCTTCAATTTCAGGCATCAAATAGTCGGTTATCCCGAGCTTCAATTTCAGGCATCAAATAGTCAGTTATCATGGCACGAACATGGTCGCCCTTGACGGTTACGTTCTCACCGGCATCATTTTTGATAAAATGTGGACCGATGATTCCACCGGCCCACAAACCACACCAAATCGTTGTTTTTTCTGTACGAAGTGGCAGCTCTTGAACCTCTTCTCTTCTGGTTGCTCTTCGTCCTAAATGCGACAATTTTACTTGTTTACATAATCATTGAGGCAGAAATGGGCCTCATCTCTGAACAAAATTTGGCTCGAAAACGTCGGATCTTTTGGGAACTTTTAAAGAGCCCATAGAGCGTAGCGAAGTTTCTTGGGAACGTCGGACGGCTTCAGTTTTTGAACAAGCTGTATTTTGTACGCTTCCAATTTAAGATCTCGACGTAAAATGCACCAAGTCGTTCCATACGTCAGTCCGAGTTGCTTCTAAAGGCGCCGAATCGACTCTCCACGGTCTTGGTGAACGCTCTCAGCTACGGCCGCTACATTTTTTTCACTGCGTGCTGGACGTGATCCATTCGGTCGAATGTTATCCAATAATGAATGCTGGGTCTCAAGATGTTGCGAATAGTACGCTCAGTAGGCTGATTATGTTGACCATAAGTTGAACGAAACACATTCATCATAGAACGAAATTTTTCGTAATAAAGTTGAACGATTTGTAAATGCTGTTCAGACGTAAGTCTTTTCATGATGAAATGGCAAACAATACTCACACGTGATCTGCAAAAAAAGATATTGAAAAAAGTATCTCTAATTGGATTACCCATTACAATATATTTTAAAAATTTGTACGTGGATTCTGAAAAAGAATCAACAAAGGTTTCGAATCAGAGTAAAAACTGATCAATTCATAATAATGATAAAAGACAAATAAATTTAAACAAAACAAAAAAATATATCGAAATACTTTTATTTGTTAAAATTTTAATCGTTTACTGTTCTGTTTAAACAAACTCAGTGAGTACTGCTACTGCATTTTTTTAAATTTCTAGCTGACCCGACAGACTTTATTAGTTTGCAACTACAGCGCACAATGGTAATTGTAAATTTAGCAAAAAGTTTTCAGAAAACTGTCTTAATATTTTTTATTATGATAGAAGAATATCTGAAAATTATATGTGAAGCAGACATGCTCGTCCCGACTTTGGTGGAAAACCTCTACCCGATGGTGCATATTTTTAAGGACTCTGGGACATAATAGAGGTTAAATGTGCCGAATCATCTCATCATTTAACTCTTGGCCGATTGAAGTACATCTTTTCTATGTAATAGCACCAAAGAAAGAAGTCCAACAGTTTCAAATCATATGATCGTGGCTGCAAGTTAACATCGCTACGACGTGAGATAACACGGACATAAAATTTGTCGCTCCAAAGAGCCATTGTTTCGCTGGCAATGGGGCAAACGGCTCCATCCTGTTGGTACATACAGTCCAAATCATTATGCTAAGTTTCTGTGCACAAGAAGTCCGTCACACGATAGCCAACACCATACACGGTAACTGCTTGGCCGACCGCCTTATGGAAAAAGTATGACGTCGGCAGCCCTTCAGCCGCACCAAGCAGTCACTCTTTGTGGATGCATCGGCGTGCCCAAATGCGGCAATTCTGCTTGCCAACGAATCCAATAAGCTGAAATTATACCTAAACGATGTAGATGATTTGCTTTGTTAGGTCACCATTAACTTCTGTCTGTTCAACCAACCATTCGGCGTATTGACGACGTTTAAACTGTTCAATAGGCTTAAGCTCTTGAGTGAATTGAACCTTGTAAGCATATTAATTCAAATCTTTATTAAAAATTTGTATCAGTGATGTTTGTGAGATGTTTAATTATTGGGCTCTTCTCTTCTGCACTATTGCGAACAACATCAAACTGTAATATATGACTCCGAACTAACATGCATTATGGTTGTACCACCCTTTATATAATTGATTCTACAATTACTTAGTAGGGACATAAAAACTGTTACAACATTGAACACACCCATTTCAATAGTAGAACTGAACATACCCCATTAATGTGATAAGGGTTTCGAAAGCTAACCTCAATAGCGTTAGTGTGTAATGGGATTTTAAAATTGTTTCAACTTTCATCATGGAGTGGTCAGATAATGAGAACCGTATCGCTGTAATAGCGCTTTTCAAGTGTGAAATGAAAAAAGTGATATTTTCAAAATGCTCCGGCCACTAGGGATTAACCGCATGTTCGTCTACCGATGCATATAACTGTTTGAGGAGACTGGAACTGTAAAAGACCGCCACCGGTCGGGCGCCCATGCTCTGTTCGAACACCGCATGTCATCAAAGCCGTTAAATCAAGAATTCACAGAAGTCCGCTCCGAAAACAAAAAATCATGGACCGTGAGATGAATATCACGCAAAAGTCCATGAGTCGAATCGTTTAAAAAGACTTTGGACTTGGGGCTTTCAAACGACGTACCGAACATTTATTGACTGCAGCTTAAAAAAAATAGGATTGAAAAATGCAAACGTCTTTTGGTGTAGCACGCTGATTACTTGCACAGAAAAATTTTGTTCAGGAAAAATTTAACGAGCAAAATGAAAGAGTATATGCGTGGCCATCTAACTGATCCCATGGGTGGAAAAGGGTCATCCCCCAGCTTCAGTCATGGTTTGGTGGGGTGTCTCTTACGTTGGGGTCACTGACCTACATTTCTGCGAACAAGGAGTCAAAACATCGGCCAAAGTTTACCAAATAAGCGTTCTGGAAGCTTTTGTGAAGCCTCTTAACAATTACCTATTCCTAAACCAGCCACGGACTTTCCAGCAGGATTCTGCGCCGGCCCATAAGTCTAAAACGTCCCAGGCCTGGCTTCGAAACAATTTGCCAGCGTTCATTTCCTTTGAAGAATGGCCCTGAGGCAGTCCAGAGCTGAACCTATTGAATTACAAATTGTGGACGGTTTTAGAGGACAAGGTTTGTCACAAAAGATACCACAACATTGGATCTCTTAAGACTGCTTTGGTTCGAGCTGTGGCCAATTTTTCAATAGACGAGGTTCGTGCAGCTATTGACGATTGGCCAGTGCAACTTAAGGCGGAAATTTCGAATAATGAGATTCTTTTTGGATACAATATACATATAAATATATTAAAAAATAGTTGGTCCAAAAACATTCAGTACTTTTTATTTTACAGCATAAAACGTGTGTAACAGTATTTTTGTTTCTACTAAGTACACATTAATTCTAAGATATGACTAAATTCGATGCCTTGACTCAGAGCTCTAAGGTGTCTACGGCGCCTGTGCTAATACTCGTATATGCGAGATATTGTAGAGTTTAAATTATAATTCTAAAAAATCCTTCTATACTGCCTATGAGATCGTAGTGAAATTCTTTTTGTGCACTTTGAACTCTTATGAATGTTGTTGCAACAGTTTTTTGCACACACAATGTCGGATTTCGATATTTAAAACTGGCCGGACTACTTGCACAATTACACAAAGGGAAATTGTTGCAGAATGCATTTTTGCATCCGCTCAGTGTCATTTGTATCTAGTTGCATAAAACGCGACATGTGTGCCTAAAAATTCAGAAAATTTTCAAAAATTCTTTTGAAAATTATCTGCTGTTTGTTTTGTCAAAAATGGCACGTTACCTGTGTTCGCCATTCCCCGCCCACTATTGTAGCTGCCATAACCATTACTGGCATCGTCACCATCACCGCAGCAGCCATTACACGCGCAGATAATTGGATGGACGTACGTACAGAGGAAACAATATTGTTGTATTAGTGATATCTCCGCTACCGGTCGACTGACCACCAATAGCCACGACACGGCACTGTAAAGGCAGCACAAACAACTAGGTAAAGATGAGATTGCTGATGCCGGCGTAGTTAACGTAGGACCAGTCCTACAGACGGACGGACGGACTGGAGGCTGGACATTGACATAAATGTAAAATGTAAAACATGGTCATCAAAACACATGTCGTTGTTTACGTTACGCTGTCAACGCTGTGGTTGCAGCTAATGCAGTTTACATACAAAGCGGTACATGCATGGCTTTGTTCGTACGTATTAGGGAAATTCGCGAAAGCTTCGACCGCGTGCTAAAAATTCGGTAGGATTTATAAGGATATCAACAGCATAAGATGAATTTTTGCAGGTTTTGTTGAAGCTCCAAAAAGTTGGGTTATTTGTAATACAGCAAGTCATGACTCGTTGAAGAGGTCTGCAAAAGCTCACAGTAATAGACACAATTTATACAACCAAGAAAACAAGTCAAGTTCAGCCGTTTCGAAGCCATAATACTCTCCACAAAAATTGCGTTCCAGTATTGCGCCGGCTGAATTGAGGTTGTTGGTGATTGGTCCTTGTATCACTGGACCTTAATTTTGCAGCCCCGTTAGCCACCAATTCAGCCAAAATGTAGAATAATTTTATAATTAGATTCGTTTAGATGTCGATAGTTATATGAAGCTGACTTTTGGGAACCTAGGGAAAGTGGGTCTGTATGCGAAATTCCGATTAGTGAGAAAATTCCACTGTTTCTAAATTCGCATATTTCGATGTTTAGAAGGGCTTAGTTTTTGGCGGCGTAGAAACCTTAGAAGCATGAATCAAGGCATCGAATTTAGTCGAATATTAGATTTAATGTGTAATTGTAGAATCAATTATATAACGTGTGGCCCAACCAACTGACTAACTTTTCTATCCCACTATCACAAACAATAACAAACCTGACCTTATTCGCTTGTGGAGTAGTTCAATCCTCCAAAAACAATAACAATAAAGGATCAAAACTAACCGAAAAAATTTTAATCATAAAGCACAATGTTGACTGTGAGTCAAAACATAACGCCAAGATTTTTGCCCTTCTTAATTTGACATTTCTTTGTTTAAGAGTTTGACAAATTTAACCATGGAGAGGTACACGTTAAGATTGCTGAAGATTTTTAAGAAAATGGACGTTCAAATCGAAATACATTTCGTGCACTTCGCATAATCGACAAAATATGTTTAACAATCGGTAAAATTGTGCCCAAATTTTAGAAAACCGGATCTGTAAGATATGTGAAAACACCTGTCCATGCTCGTTCTGCGGAAAACATTGATGTTGTTCGCAATAACGTGGCAGAGGAGACGTCAACCTCGACTCGTCGTCGGGCTCAACAATTGAACCTCACACGATCATCACCCCTAATATCATAATAAGATCATAATTATTTGACCTAACACGCTTACAAAAATCAATTAACTTAACCGCTGAAGCCTACTAACTACAGGGTGGCTGATGAAAGCCGCTACCAAAAAAAAAGTTAAATAACATTTTTTCTATTTATTAAATCCTTTTTTTTTATTTTGCAGATTGATTTTTAGATTTAACACGAATGGATAACTTTGACACTAAAACAATTATTTGTATTGTTTGCCGCTGTCACGCACTTCAGCCATAGTTTCGGTTCAAAGTGTTTATAGGCGCACGTTTGGCGACAAACCTCCGAGCAGATGGACTATTATGAGACCTCTTAACAATTTTTCCAATCATGGTACAGTCAACTGAAGATCTTACTATCGAATCCCTTCAGTTCGGACGGAGGAAACAATCGCTGCTGAAGCTGCTGCCGTACAAAAAAATCCAGGAGTTTCGACAAGAAGCTTATCTGCTCAAAACTTCAAAAGGCCAACAAACTGAACGCAGCAGACTTTCCGATTTGCTTGGAATTTCGCCAGAAGATGCTTCAAATGCTGGAGGAGGACAAAAACATGTTGAACTGTCTTTTTATGTCAGACGAGGACCATTTCGATTTAAGCTGCAATATAAACAAACAAAAATGTCGAGTATGGAGTGCTTCTAAGCCACAGATACTCCATCAGATGGAATTGCATCCACTTCGTGTCGCAGTGTGAAGTACAGTTTCATCACGCTGCATTGTCGGGCTCTACTTCTTTGAAGAAAACGGTCACACGTTACGGTTACTGGCGACCATTACTTGAGCATGTTGAGAGAATTTTCCTATCCAGAATTACGCAGAGTTAGAATTTCTTTCAACTCTGTGGGGTTTTAACAAGATGGTGAAACTCTTCATATAGTCCGGCCTGTTATAACAGAATTGCGACGAAAATTTCTATATATGCTGAGATTCAGAAATTACACATACCGTTGGCCCCCCAGGCCGCCTGACCTTACTGCACCTAACTTTAATTGCGGGGTTATTAAGGAAGTCTACAAAGTAAAACAAATAAATTTCAATGAACTAAAGCAATCCATTCGAGAAACAATTGCGGCCATTCCTGTCTCAACTGCATTAACGAACAGGGGGGGGGGCATTTAAATGCCTTTATTTTTAAACTAATTAAGCTATATTTTAAAAAATTGAATGAGCTTCAATATTAATAGAAGAAAAATGAATTCAATTTACTGAAAAAACAATTATTTGAGCTTCTTAATATAGCAATATGTATCAGCCGTTAATACGCCGAATGGTTGGTTGAACAGACTTGTTGTATCCAGACATTACATTCCAGACCACTCTTTATATTCTTGATCACCGTAAAATTGTAAGACGATATAGCCATGTCCGTCCGTCCATGTTTGTATGTCCGCCAGTCCATGTGTCCTTCCGTTCGTCTGTCTGCTGAAAACACGATAGCGGTCGCACGAATTAACCTAGAATCCTAAAATTTGGCACAATAATGGCAAATGTTCATAGTCTGTTTCCGATTGTAAATGGCTGATATAGGACAAGAGGGGGGGGGGGGGAGTTTTCCTTTAAGCGACTAAGGTTACCACGGTCAAAGTACACTTCTTTAAGTCTTTGCTTAACAAATCATAAGTTTTTGTTAAAGTACACTTGTTCAAATGGGACATGTTGGTTAGGAAGTAGCCTTAAATAAAATAAAAAAAACATAAAAAACATCCCACATTGTCAAAACGGGCGTTTAATAATATAGACATATAATTACTCAACTTAAAGCAAATTTTGCAGCCAGCTCTGATATAAGGCGCGTTCTATTGACACTCGCTTATTAAACGAGTATGTGGTCGCTAAGGCGATAACTTCAAAGTTGTACGAGTTCTTGTATACAAATTTGTTTCTTTGTACAAAAGAACTAATTGGCTTTATGCAGCATAACTCGTATGATTTGAAGGCAAACCAAATATGAAATTAGGCCCCAATATTGGGATCTAATTGTATCTATTATGAAGATAGACCCCACGAAATTATACCCCAAATATAAAATGAAAATAGACCCCAAACATTTTAGTGGGGTATACGTGGTTATTTGGAAGTATGCAAATACGCCCCAAAAAAGAGCAATATGCCCCAAAATATCGAATTGTTGTTTTATGTATAAAATTGGGGTCTATTTTAATTTTTTAGGTTTGGGTGTAATTTTCATTTTTTTGGGTTTTTGGTGTACTTAGTAGAGACATAAATACTGTAACACGTGTTTTATGCTGTAAAATAAAAAGTACTGAATGTTTTTGGACCAAATATTATTTAATATATTTATTGATGTATATTGTATCCAAAAAAAATCTACTTATTCGAAATGTCCGCCTTTTGCCTTTACACACACCTTAAGTCGCACTGGCTAATCGTCAATAGCTGCACAAACCTCCTCCATTGGAACACTAGCCACAGCTGGAACCAAACCAGTCCTAAGAGATCCAATGTTGGGGTATCTTATCTGACAAGCCTTGTCCTCTTAAACCGTCCACAATTTGTAATCCAATGGGTTCAAATCGAAGCCAGACCTGGGCCTTTATGGGCCGGCGCAGAATCCTGCTGGAAAGTCCATGCCTGTTTTGGAAGAGGGAATCGTTAAGAGGCTTCACAACAGCTTCCAAAACGGTTTATTGGTTAACTTTGGCCGATGTTTTGACTCCTTGTTCGCAGAAATGCAGGTCAGTGACCCCATCGTAAGAGACACTGCACCACACCATGACTGAAGCTGGGTGTTGACCATTTTCCACCCATGGGATCAGTTCAGTTGCTTCCTTAGATGACCGCGCATACACTCTATCATTTTGCTTGTTAAATTTTTCCTGAACGGTAATATATTTTTATCGATGAACAAACTTTTTCTGTGCAAGTTATCAGGGTGCTTCGCCAAAAGACGTTTGCATTTTTCAATCCTATTTTTTTAAAGCTGCAGTCAATAAATGTCCGGTACGTCGTTCGAAAGCCCCAAGTCCCATTCCTTTTTTTAATGATTCGACTCATGGACTTTTGCGTGATATTCATCTCACGGGCCATGATTTTCTGTTTTCGGAGCGGATTTCGGTGAATTCTTGATTTAACGGCTTTGATGACGTGCGGTGTTCGAACAGAGCGTGGGTGGCCCGACCGCTGGCGGTCTTTTACATCTCCAGTCTTCTCAAACAGTTTTATGCATCGGTAGACTCACATGCGGCTAATCCCAAGTGGCCGGAGCGTTTTGAAAATATCGTTTTTTTCATTTCACACTGGAAAAGCTTTATTACAGCGATACGGTTCTCATTATCTGACCACTCCATGATGAAAGTTGAAACAACTTTAAAATTCCGTCACAGACTAACGCTATTGAGGTTAGCTTTTAAAACCCATATGACATTAATGGGGTTATGTTCAGTTTTACTATTGAAGTGGGTGTGTTCAATGTTGTAACAGTATTTATGTACCTACTAAGTAATTTCCATTTATGTGTTACAAAGTGAATGTAACAACAAAGTACGAAAATAGGCCCTAAAACATGTAAAAAATCTTTTACGTACAGTTTCGGTTGTATGTAAATATTAATATTTGACATATTCTCTTTTTGCATTTACTCATTTGTTATTATTTATAGTTTCTATGTGAATTTAAATTTAATTTTTTCTTTGGGATGGATGTTCGTAGGGCCTAATGGCATACCGCCAATTTGAAACTTTGTAATTTGTGGAAAAAAATAGTTCAAGAAATACAATAAGCGGGTAATAACCGAGCTCGCTCAAACTCGCTTAAGGTTATTCTTGAATAACATTCTTCCCAGACATTTTAATTATTAAAAACAAGTGGCTTTTTTACACAAATTGTCTATAGTTTTCTGAACACAAAATCGTTTTTATATTTTTGAACAATGCTGTGAAGCTATCGCGTTAGCGACCTGCTTATCCAGTTACTATTATAACACGGTCATAGAGTAATTTTGCAATTTCGGCTGAGTTTAGGGATGGGCGAATCGTATGGTGCCGCCGCAAGGTTCCAAGAAACAGGACCTTTTTTGTAAGCTCAAGTAATATAGGGACGGTGAAGGGTATTCATACTAATTTGGTCTGACTGAACTAAACGATGTTTTAAAATGTTAATCAGTTAAATTAGAACTGTTTTGGTGGGGTTGTTGCCCAAGCCGTTGATCTTCGATTTTGGCGGACATTTAACGATTCCACAATTTATCGATTGAAATTTGGCACAACATCTTTTAGGACTTGTTCTATGACAATGTTCCACTGAATGGCTGATAAGTGTCCTTCTTGTGAAGCACCTCTCAATACATTCTTCATTGGTGTTTCTGTCCTTTAATGCGAGTGGCTTAGCCTACTTTCAATTAAGTTATACATGGCTGTCTTCCTATATGTTTCAGACCCCAGTGTAGTAGAATAGGTTTCCAGAAACCAGTTTTTTTATTGTTCTTAATTTCGTGGTAAGAGTAGTCCGAGAATATGTGTAGTAATAATTCAGTATTATAATAAATTTAGTTGACCACAATTATTTAGTAACAAGTTAGAGGTGCATTTTAAAAAAAAAAGCGAAAATACAGTTGTATGTAAAAACCTCCTAAGCTGGAGTCAATCTGGCAAATCGATTGTCAGATTCGTGATCAGCTGCCCCAAACCAACTAAAGTTTAATACCAAACTGTGTGCCGCAAATTACCGTTTCCAGTGTTATCGGCGCTGCGCAACACGAAAGCTTTTTGTCCAAACATTTCTGGAATAACCCATCACCGAAAGGCATGGTGCGGGTGTGTATTAAATTTGCATAAAATTGGCCAAAAAAAAGAAACGCCTGATATCTTTTGCCCAAAATTTGTTTATCCGTATGAAATGGGGTGGTCAACATCAAATCCGGCAGGGTTGCGGTGTAATGAGGAATTTCCTCTATACACTATGAAAAATATCCACGTAAAGGTTTGAAGTTGATAAATATATCACATAAAACCTAGTGGACAGTATGCATTGCCTCGTCCACAAATTCTTACGGTGCCCAACTTTTTTCACGGTTTTGTGTGAAAATTTAACAATGCATTTAATAGAGATGGTGTTAACGCATGAAAAACAAAGCTGCCAACAATGGTGGCAACATCATCCGGCGTATGCTACATTGTTGCATGTTTGTCAATCATGCAATTTTCCGTGTGTAGAATTGAGTTTTGTGTGAAAAATTTCCTTCCTCTCGATTTATGTACTCTGCCAAATATCGAACAAATGTGTTTATAAAGGCCTTCTCTGATGTATGCGATGGGTTCATGCATATGTATAGACAGCTGAATGGAATGTGAGTATGTTCGTAGGCAATCTATAATTCGTCATTCATATATTCAGGTGATATATGCCAGCAAGGCGAACATTTCGGTGACAAAAAGAAAATTACCGGCAAATGTAGCCGGTGACTAGCATAGAAATATAACTAGTGATACGTGTGTGCGTGCACGTTAATAACTTAAATATCCTTCGGTTAGGCTTGTTAGGATTTTCCTAACAAAAGAACGGAGCCATCAATCAAGTGATAATAGGAAGGCACTATGATTTTATTCCTTAAAGTAATATTGCGAGAACCTCCTTTATATTTTTTAAGGAATAGTTGGGGTACTTTTTGGAGTTTAAGAAGCTTTACAATATTTTGTTCCATACTTGTTAAGTAGTGACTAATTGAGTTTAGACTCTTGCAGGGATATTATACTTAGTAGGGCATAAATACTGTTACACACGTTATATGCTGTAAAATAAAAAGTACTGAATGTTTTGGGAAAAAATATTTTTAATATATTTATTGATGTATATTGTACCCAAAAAGAATCTACTTATTCGAAAAGTCCGCCTTTTGCCTTAACACACGCCTTAAGTCGCACTGATCAATCGTCAATAGCTGCACGAACCTCGTCCATTGGAAAGTTGGCCACAGCTCGCACCAAAGCAGTCTTAAGAGATCCAATGTTGGGGTATCTTTTGTGAAAAACCTTGTCCTCTACATCCGTCCAAAATTTGTTATCTATTGGGTTCAAATCTGGACTTTCTGAGGGCCATTCTTCAGAGGAAATGAACGCTGGCAAATTGTTTCGAAGTCAGGCCTGGGACGTTTTAGCCTTATGGGCCGGCGCAGGATCCTGCTGGAAAGCTGGTTTTTGAACTGGGAATTGTTAAGAGGCTTCACAACAGCTTCCAAAGCGGTTTCTTGGTAAACTTTGGCCGATGTTTTGACTCCTTGTGACCCCATGTAAGAGACATCCCACAAGTGACCCTTTTCCACCCTTGGGATCAGTTCAGATGCTTCCTTAGATGACCGCGCATACACTCTATCATTTTGCTTGTTAAATTTTTCCTGAACTGCAAAAATATTTTTATTGGTGAAAAAAATTTTTTCTGTGCAAGTTATCAGCGTGTTTCACCAAAAGACGTTTGCATTTTTCAATCCTATTTTTTTTTTTAAAGCTGCAGTCAATAAATGTACGGTACGTCGTTTGAAAGCCCTTAAGTCCCAAGTCTTTTTTATTGATTCGACTCATGGGCTTTTGCGTGATATTCATCTCACGGGCCATGATTTTCTGTTTTCGGAGCGGATTTCTGTGAATTATTGATTTAACCGTAATGACGACATGCGGTGTTCGAACAGAGCATGGGCGGCCCGACCGGTGGCGGTCATTTACATCTCCAGTCTCCTCAAACAGTTTTATGCATCGGTAGACGAACATGCGGCTAATCCCTAGTGGCCGGAGCGTTTTGAAAATATCGTTTTTTTCATTTCACACTTGAAAAGCGCTACGAGTATTACAGAGATACGGTTCTCATTATCTGACCACTCCATGATGAAAGTTGCAACAATTTTAAAATCCCGTTACAGACTAACGCTATTGAGGTTAGCTTTCAAAACCAATATGACATTAACGGGATATGTTCAGTTCTACTATTGAAATGGGTGTGTTCAGTGTTGTTACAGTATTTATGTCCCTACTAAGTATATTGCTTAAATCCCTCAATATCCCAATAGAGAACAAGGGGAAACTTAGCGTTTGTTATATTTTCCATTTATCTTTATTTCCATTTAAATTGAATTAATTTGCCACTATCCTTTTCTTACTTTATTTGCATTTTTTTAAAATCCATTGACGAAGATTAAAGTTTTTAAAGCCAAAATTCAAACATCTCCATTAGTATTTCGAAACACTCATTAACACATTAAATAAACCGCCACAATGTACGCTTGAACAGATGAGAGCAAGCCATTCGCCATTCGCATATGAGTTCCTCCGATAGGGTTGGCATTTTAAATGACCCAACTTAGAGGGGAATATGGTGCAAAAATATATACACAAATTTTAGACTTCTATTTGCTTTGAGTCTCGTGCCATTGCATTTTTTTTGGCAAGACAAGCAACGAATATAAAATTTTATTAATGGGTGTGCACGTCTATGGTTAATGTGTCCGTGTTTGGGTTTCTGCGGGGCAAACATTTGGCTGCGGGCCGATAAAAGGTGGTCGCAAAAATGGGGTTTAAAATACCATAAACATTATGTCGACCAAACCAAAATTTTTTGGTAAAGCCATCAGTTAGAAAATGCTTCGTCCGTAGGGAGAAAATAGTTTTGGCAGGTAGTCGACAAATTTGCCGGAAGTATGCAGACACAAATAGAGACATTCAGACCGACAGACAGACAGGTTGGTGGGTAAACAGTAATAATATAAGTTGGCTAAAGCAAGGGTTGCGAGTCGGTTTGGTTTTTGGTAGGGGAGCAGAAACGAGTACTACATCATTGAAATAACCAAATATTTTGCATTTAGCGAAATAAAGTTATACTTTCATATTCAATGGATATGAACTGTGTTAATATCGAGGGAAAACTAAACTCAAAATATGGACATACGTTTCGCAACTAATTATTTTAAGGAACTATTCTTCATATACTCGTACGAGTATATAAGATGGTTGCTATATATTTTTCCGGCCTAATAATGAAAATGCTAATATTTATAATCAGAAATGGTTTTATTGTTTTTCAAAGTATTTTCCAGCATGATCTATAAACTTCTGCATGCGCTCAAACCAATTGTCGAAGAACTTTTTCCACTCCGATTGAGACACCTCGAAAACATGGCTTTTGAACGCTTCAACAGCATGTTTTAGCGACGAAAATCGTTGACAACGCATTTTTTTCTTGATGTGCGGGAATAAAAAGAGGTCATCGGGTGCCAAGTCGGGTCTGTAAGGCGGATAGTTTACTTGACTATGCCAACTTGTGTGCCGTGCCGTGCATGTACGTATGTTTAGCTCGTTCTCATTCGTATGGGAAGAGCCAGGCCTTATAGAGTTCGGGTTTACTTTCAACAATTAAAGCAAGGCTTTCTGAAGAGGCTTGTCACGGACCCGAAATAATGATAAAAGTAGTGTGCAGCCACCAAAATCAATGTCACTTTGCCATTTTGTTAAAAACTTGTCTTCTATTTAAATATAACAGCAAGATGTCTTGAGCCGGTTTAATCCATGTTCAATGTGTAAAATCAACAGACCGAAATAAAACAAACGAGCTAAACATACGTACATGCACGGCACGGCACACAAGTTGACATAGTAAAATAAACTCTTTTTATAACACACACACGTTGTTGTAAAAGAAATCTGTTGATGGCTCTCGATGTGGAGTCTCTTTAGAGGTGGCAGTGTGAGTTGTATTTTCGTGGGCAATTGTGTTAAGAAAACTTGAAAAGTAAGGTTTACAACAGTAGTTCTCATTCGTTTGGGGAGAGCCTGGCCTTATAGAGTTCGGTTTTACTTTCAAAAATTGCAGCAAGGCTTTCTGAAGAGGGTTGTCACGGACCCGAAATCATGATAAAAGTAGTATGCAGCCACGAAAATCAATGTCACTTTGCCATTTTGTTAAAAACTTGTCTTCTATTTACATATAGAAGCAAGAGGTCTTGAGCCGGTTTAATCCCTTTTCAATGTGTAAAAGCAACAGACCGAAATAAAACAAACGATCTAAACATATTTTGAAAAATAAAAAAATGCTTACTATTTGTGACGCGCAAAATAAAAAGGGACCTAAGGTAAAAACCCAGTTTTTTGTCAGGAGAGCCATTTTAAAGATTTAAATACGTGTATCTTTGGCGTAGAATCGTCGACTTCACTTTCATAAAACGCGCATATCTCTGGGAGGGAACACTTTTGGGGCATGGGATTGGTCTCATTCAGATGTTGTCCACATCAAGAAAAGAAAAAAATTAAAATTGGTTTTTTTACCCTTAGGTCCCTTTCTGTATGCGCTGTTATCCAGTACTGAAACGCTATTTAAATTTCCACATCTTACAATTTACTTGATATGGTCCAAAGATTAGTAAGACTATGCATAAGGATCATGTTCCACACCACACCCTCCGAAGCTCTAAATGTAATTTTACTTAGTGCCCCCTTGACATCAAAAACAAACAGACTGCGGCAACCACAGCGGTAAGTTTCATGCATCCCAGGTATAGTTGAGCCGAGTGGCTAATAAATAATAATTTTACTACAGTGGGGATAAACTTTTCCTATAAATGCCAGGCTGTTATTAAATTCCTGAATTCCACCATCCTGAACTCAACTTCAGCCCTTGGCGTCCAATAACGTCTTATTTAACTAAAGTTATTAATTAATCAACCACTCCAAAAACTCTGAAATTTTCTCACAATTGCAACTATTTTTCGGTTGTTGTTTGGCATGAGGTCATGAGCAAAAAAACAAGTGTTGATGTTTTTATACTTTATTTATTTTTAATGGCCTATTATTTCGAACTGACTTCGTCGTTCATCATCAGCGGTAATCACTATAAAAAACCGAGAACACATTGATATGTTTAACGCTCATCACAGCAACTGAAACCTTGCAAACTCAAATACAGCCGGAAATATATTATATAACCACCAAAATTCTTCTAATTTTTGTATAAAATCCCCTCCCAGCCAGACTAGATTTCCTCAGAATATTTATTTTAGGCGGCTGTCAACAAATGATCTTATGCCCACCAATTCGTCATTAGCTTTTACAGATCTTGAAAAGCATCCGTATACATTGTACTCGGATCACCTTCCAATCACTTTTCGCATAAACCAAAATGTCCTTTAATCTTTTAAATTATTCCCAGATTTTAAAAACGCTAACTGAGAGAGATTAAAAAAGTGTCTTTGACTTCTATTTGAACTGTCCAGTGTCCATTAATACGGAACTAACCGTTGAAAACATTGGTCAGTCGGTGGAAGAACTTTCAAAACTCTTACGTAAATGATGTTTGTTTGGAAATTATTCCATACAAACCTAGAATAGTAAACGTCTTAGAGATATCGGAGGAATGTAAACGCTTTTTTCCACAAGAAATATGTATAAACGTCGCTTCCAAAGGTGCTCTGATCCTAACTTAAACTTCACATATCGGGCAACAGTCAGGGAACTTAACAAATTAATATCCTGGAACATCGGGAAGTCAAGAAATGATGGTTTTTAAACAACCAGTCGGTGACAAAAACTTTTGGAAAATAACAACGTGGATTATGGGTGGAAATAAATCTATTAAATCATTAATTGTTAAAAACCAGGAAATATCCAGTAGCATAGAAAAAGCAAATATAATTGCAAACCAATATGCAAATGCTCATCTGACCACCAACAACTCATACAGCCCTGCAGAGCGAAAAGTTAACCATTTTAAAAAATTTTAAGAATTCAAAAGCGCCAGGGATTGATCAGATATACAATGTTTTGCTTAAACAACTGCATCAATCTGCTTATGAATATCTGGTAAATATGTTTAATTTCAGTTTAAAAAATTGATATTACCCAAATGTTTTCAAATTGGCTAAGGCTATTCCTGTTCTAAAAAAAGGTAAAGATCCTAAAGCACCTTCAAGCTATCGCCAATTAGCTTAGTATCATCCCTAGATAAAGTCCTGGAAAAAATATTATTCCATAGGCTTCAAACATATGCCAAAGAAAATAATCTTATCCAAAGATGTCAGTATGGATTCAGAGCTCATCATTCGACAACTTATCAGGTGAAAAGAGTTGTAAATATCATAAATTTAAGCAAGAACAGGAGGTTATCCACCAGGGTCCTTTTTTAGATATTGAAAGGCTATTGACTCCATTTGGCATGATAGACTTTGATACAAACTTAACAAAATGAACTGACCTACATATGTAATTAAGCTGATTAAAAATTTCCTTACTCACAGAAGATTTTTTGTTGAAATAGATGGAGAGAAATCGGCGGTAAAATGTATCCCTGCTGGAGTTCCGCAGGGATCTGTTCTTTCTTCTTTGTTATACTCGCTTTATATTGCGGACTTTAAACCTTCTGTAGGAAATGAGGTAGCTTTTTATGCAGATGACAGTGAATTCATATGCCATTAGTTAAGAAAATGCAAAAAGCGCTAGTATCCGCAGGCAAATACTATTCCAGATGGAAAATAAAAATAAACAAGTAAAAATCCCAACCTATTTTATTCAATTTCAATAAATCTCCTATAAGAATTCCTTCCATAAAACTTGTGGTACCGGAAAGAGAAATACCCCTATCAAAATCAATCAAATAGCTTTGAATCATTCTAGACCAGAAATTAACTTTTAAGGATCATCTGGAGAAGGTGTGTCTATCCGTTGTTAAATAAGAAATCAAAATTGCATTCCAAGAACAAACTTTTTGTATACAATTTACACATTAAACCAATCCGTACATATGGCTGCTAGATCTAAAGAGATTGTGCAAAAACCCATAGAAAGAAACTTCAAATTATCCAAAACAAAAATCTTAAAATAATTTACAATTTACCTTCAAGATTTCCTACTGCAGAACTTCATAGACTATCCAAACAGAAATAATCCATAACAGAATAGACGACTTGACGCAGACACTTATTGACAAATGCAGAAGGTCAAACTACTCCCATCTGAGAAGTTTGATGTAACAATAGCTAATTTACTCTATAAGTTTTATTATAGACAAATCTAATAATTTCTTTTAAATTTTCTTATTATTTTGTAATATTAAACTGTTTTTATTTAATTTTTATTTTTATTTTTTAAACTGTTTTTGTTTATTTTATCAATTTATCAAATAATTGTAACCATTTGTTGAAATATATTTACGATAAAACTCAAAACTTTGTAAATACGAGGGCGACCGCAAAAGTAACTGGCCTAACATAAAAAGAACCGTTTTTTTGGAATTATATTATTTATTTTTCAACATAATCTCCTTCCATCTCAATACACTTCATCAAACGTTTTTCAAGTTCTATCCGAAAAATAAGATTTTTCAAGACCTTTAAAATATGCCTCACTTTCAGCAATAACCTCGCTATTGGACGAAAATTGTTTGCCACCGAGAATTTTTTTTAAATTTGGAAACAAGAAATAACCAGAACAAGCTAAATCTGGACTATATGGTGGATGCGGAGCAATTTCAAATCGTAATTCGTCCAGTTTTTGTTGAGTTAAAAATGCAGTGTGTGAAGGAGCATTGAAAAAAGAACTTTTTGTTTCTAAATGCGGTCGTTTTATCTTGATTTCTTCACTCAACCGATCCAAAAATGCACAATAATATTCACTATTTATAGTTTTTCCTTTCTCTAGATAATCAATAAATATTATACCCCAAAAAAATATTATGCATCCCAAAATACTGTGGCCATTACTTTTCCTGCTGACTTAACAGTTTTCGCCTTCTTGGGACCACTTTTACCAGCTTCTATCCATTGTTTTGACTGTTCTTTGCATTCTGGGATGTAGTGATGGATCCATGTTTTATCAACAGTTATAAATCGGCGCAAGAACTCTATTGGATTACGCTGATAAATCGCTAAAAGCTCCTCGGAATTGGTCTTACGGACGATTTTTTGGGGCAACGTCAACAAACGCGGCACCTTTTTCGCGGATAGCTTTTTCATGTGGAGTTCATCATGTAAAATACTCCAAACTTGTTTTTCGTGTATTTAAACAATATCAGCAAGTTCTCTGAGCCTTATTCGTCTATCTTTAGTCACTTCATTAAATATTTTTTTAATGTTTTCAATAGTAGTAGCAGTTTTCGGTCTTCCAGAGCGTTGTTCATCTTCCGTTCAAGTACCCATTTTAAATTGTTGAACCCAGGATTTCACGGTGGAGTATGATGGTGAATTATCACCATGAACAGAATCCAATTCATCTTTGATTAATTGTGGCGTATAACCTTTCATACAAAAGTGTTTATGCGGTAATTACCGCACGAAACTCTTTATTTCATTAAATATTTCGGAAATTTTGACAGATGGCTTATAAAAGATTGCTTTAAAAAAAGAAAATGTTGCTAGTAAAACAGAAAATGTGCCAGGCCAGTTAGTTTTGCGGTCGCCCTCGTATATAATCCTTGTAGTATTTATAGTAAAAGAACACAAACAAACAAAAACCAAATTTTTTTAATAATATTTCATATTTTGGTCAATTCTGAACCCGTAAACAATGCACCCTTCAACTACTAGAAAAAAAATAATTCCCACAAAAATGATTCATAAATTTATTCTACAATACGAAATCACAACTATAGAATGAATCAAAAATCAGGTCCTGTCAAAAATGGACCCTCCACCAAGCTTTGCCCCTAATACTGCCATCGCCATACTAGCAAGCAATACTTTTTGGAGAGAATTATAGCTTGGGGCCGGCCGAACGTACGAATTGTCTACTTTATTTATTTTACTTTTAGTTTAAGCGACCCTGAATATTAAACCCATCCAACTCTAGTTTATTTTTTAATCTCCAAGAAAAGGCCTATTACGACGTTGCTTTCACCTGTCGTGGCACTTACCTACATTCTACCTCCTTCAACTAATAAAAAGAGACAAGTTCCTTAATAAAACTAGCAACAAAAAGTTTGGCCATACTGTGCCCTAGACCGTATTTGCTTTGTCCGTGCTAAACGAATTGTACAAATTGAAACTGAAAATTAACTTAAATTGAAAACGATTTTCTACAAGAACATATTTAAACGCTAAATAGCTTGAAAACGTTTTTATGGCATAATAAGCTATTTTTATCATCGCTGCCCAAGGCCCTAGAAGCATTCATATTCCGTTTTACTCATTTCGTTAAAGGACACTTTAAAGTCCAAGTATTGTACTACAACTACTTGACAACCAACATAATGTTGTTGCTGCTACCATGCTGAGGGGGAGAGGGTCATTTGAAAATAGAAAACGAAGAAACTCTCGTCGAAAAGGAGGCAAGAAATGTCTTCAACAAACATATTGGAAAAGTGCCAAAACCATTCATTTTTTTTTGTATAAAAAATTTACAAAATACTAACAAGAACTTGGACATAAGAAGAACAAAAACAACATCAGCAGCGGCAACCCCAATTGAGGAAAACCCAACTCCACACCACATGAAAATGAACCCAACAACAGCATAAAAATGTCAAATACTAGTAGCCCACGTTTCAACAACAGCCACAACCAGAAAACAAAGACATCTTTTACTTGTTCCAAGTCTACTACAATCGAGGAGTCCTACAAATTACAGCAACAAAATGGAAATGGAAAAACAGAATTTTCTTCCGAATGGTACAACCTACATACTTCCTCCCCCTCTCGCCCTTACAAAAGGTGAAAGGACAAGAAAATTGAAACAAAACATTTATAAACACGATAAGTACGACAAGTTGTCTTCATGGAAAGATTCTATGGAACCGAACGCCTCTACTGCTGAGTGCTCTCCAACCAGACCAATAAGTAGCCAAATACTGTCGAAACCATATAGGTCAGCATCTAACAAAAGATCTGAAGATAAGGACTACAAAAGGTTTTCATTCGATGACCAGAAGATAATGGACACTTGTAAGGTTACCCAAAAACATGGTCTGTGAAGATATTTTGTGAGATATTTTTTACACCTCCAAAACCACTTTTGGTATTTGTCCTTGTCAAGAAGCTTTCGAACAGCAAAGGCAAAATAAGTTTATAAATTACAGGAACTTATGGAAGTAGGCAGGGAGTGAAGAACCATCGCTCAAATTTTTTGTAGGGATTGCTTTACCAAGGAGCATTAAGTGTTAGTATTAAACGAGAAGGGCAATAATGTTGAAAACTAAATTTTATTGTTGCAAGATGTGGGTTTTGGAATACTATTTATTGTGGTCTGCTAAACAAAATGTAAAGGTCAGAAGTAGAAGAAATTTTACCGTGATAAAGAATTATGCTGTGGTTAGTCATAATGTTCTTTATGTTTTTCAAATTCCATCATAGGGTGCAGTGAAAAATACGTTTGCTATAACAGTAATAGTCAGTAACATCTCGAAATACCACCTGCGACCCTTTCAAGTGTCATTCTTAGACGATCTTGCCATATTTGTCAGCTTAAACCAGGAATTAGCCCAAACATTCAAGATTTGTCTACTAAAATCAGGAATCCACCCAAACGTAGAGCCTAGAGTCATCTACCTTACCACATACGAGTATTGTAATTGTAAAGGATGGTCCAACTAAAACGCACGATGCTGATTGTAAATTAAACGAAAAGTTTTCAGAAAATTATGTTAATTTTTTTTTGTTTTGACTGAAGGATGAAAATGGTGTTTTTTTTAGACATGTGATTTTTAAGCTGGCCACACTCTTTTCGTAGCCCGTGTTTTTGACAGTTGTCACTTGTTTTATGCTCAGTTTGGTTTGCCATTTCATAAAGAATTGACTTACAAATCGTGGTGAATGGGCCAAAAACGAGATGGCCACCGATCCTGATTTTTGCAAGAAAACTTTGTTCGGCGATGAAGCTCACTTTTGGTTGAATGAGTACGTCAACAACAAAGTTTTAGCATTTGGAGTACTGAAAATCTACAAGCTATTGTTGAGACGCCGTTACATCCTCAAAATTCATTGTTTGGTGTGCTCTATGGGCAGAGGGATTCATTGGTCCATAATTCTTCAAAAATTAAGCCAGCCATAATATGACAGTCGATGAGGAACGCTATAGAGCTATGATTAATGACTTTTCGTGCCTATGTCGGAGGATGTTGATGTGGACGACCTTTGGTCCCAACACGACGGAGCTACATGTCATACAGCCAACGAAGTAATCAATTTATTGAAGGAAACTTTTGGTGAGCGCATTATCTTGCGTCTTGGGTCGGTGGCTTGGCCTCTAAGATCCAGCGATTTTACACCACTGAACTATTTTTTGAAAGAGTATGTGAAGTCGCATGGCTACGCAGATTAGTCCGACGCGATTGACGCCTTATAAGAGAATATTCTGCGCGTTATTGCTGACATACGGCCCCAAATGCTGCAAAAATGATCGAAAATTGGGGCTCTCGGCTGGAACTTATTCGAGCCAGCCGCGGCGGCTTAATAACAAACACTTATGTGTATAATATAGATAAATTCGTGGCCATAACAATAATTACAGTGACCACAAAAATTATTCATACACCCTTTACTATTTATAAAATGCGCGTAAAAAACTTAAAATTTAAATTTTCTTCGACGATTTTTTTTTACTCTCTCTAAGATCATTCGATTCTTTTTTTGATGCAAAAAGAAAAAGTACCGTTATTTTATTTTTTACAATAAAACTAGAACAAAACTCCTAAAACTACCAAAAGTGCTGCACAAAAATTATTCATACACTTTTTACACATTAAATATTGCGAGGGAAATATAACGGGAACCTTCACATATTTTATGTTATTTCGTTTGAGTTGCTATAAAGAAGACACGCGCTCACGAATTCTATCGAATTCTTCTCTGTCGCACTTCTTTAGTCGTCGGAAAGAGGCAAAATGGGTAGAAGCAGCGATTTATCCTTAAATTTGCGAAAATTAATACTCAAATTATATTTGGAGAAAAATTCCCTTCGTGAAATTGGAAAAATAACACTCTGCGACAAATGGTAAGGGTCAGTGTTCGGTTTGGAATGAAACCACCGGGGAAAGTTATATTGGTAAAAAAAAGTCATACGTGTTCCAGAGTTTCGCTGGGTCTCATCTAGGAATCGAGATATATCGATTTGAAGTTAGTAAGTATCGTATAGGGGAATTTGTCACGTTTTAGGCTCTTTTGTTTGACATAACTCGAGAACCACTCGTCCGATTTAGCTGAAACAAATTTAGAAAAATTAAGAATTACAATTCCTCTAATCTGTTCTTAAACCGTTTTCCTACTTAAGCAACAGTTTCGCAATTATAAATAAATGTATGAAAAAAAAAAATATTTTTGCCTAAAAATTAAAATTTTTTTTTTTTTTAATTCATAAAAAATCCAAAACGGGAATTGTAATTCTTGGTTTTTTAAAATTTATTTCAGCTAAATCGGACGAGTGGTTCTCAAGTTATGTCAAACAAAAGAGCCAAAAACGTGACAAATTCCCCTATACGATACTTACTAACCTCAAATCGATATATCTCGATTCCTAGATGAGACCCAACGAAACGCTGGGACACGTATGACCTTTTTTTGACCGATATAACTTTCTCCGGTGGTTTCATCCCAAACCGATTGTGGCTGTCGCACAGTGTAATTGACCGATCACACGCCACCGTGCAGAGCGTCATAAAAAATATGTAAATAGCGGTCAAATGTCAACAAAACACCACAATGCAGGAAGGCCAAACAAATTGACAGTTCGAGAGGAACGTAATATTGTGTCTTCAGTTGCCCAAAATCCTAAAATAGCTGTGTCACGAATTTGTCAAAACATAGAAGAGGCTGCCCAAAAAAAGTGTGTGTCCAAACAGTATGCAATTGTCTGCATAGGGCTGTTTACCGCAATAGAGTAGCACGTCGAAAACCATACATTTCCGAAATTAATAATAAAAAAACGACTGGAGTTTGCAAAACAACACCTTGATGAACCAGATTCGTTCTGGGAAAATGTCATCTTCAGTGACGAATCCATGTACAATATATTTGGAAAAATAAAGAGATGGAAATAAAAAATATGATTCCAACTGTAAACCATGACGGTGGAAATATAATGGGTTGGGGGTGTATGGCCGCTGCTGGATGCGGAAAAATAGTCTTTATAACTGATAAAATGGACAAGTACATGTATTTGAACTTTTAAGAAGAAAATCTGCACGCAAGTCCTAATAAAATTGGGTTGGATGTTGAAAAGTTTTTGTCCCAGCAAGACAATGACCCAAAACATACATCATATCTTGTTCGTGAATGGATTCTTTACAACTGCAAACAGCTTAAAACGCCTCCACAGTCACCGGACTTAAACCCAATTGAGCATGTTTGGGAGTTACTGGAACGAAGAATTAGAAAACACAATATAACGTCCAAGGAATCTCTAAAAACCGCCCTAACTGTTGAATGGGAAAAAATCACTAGAAACGACACGGAACCTTGAGTTAAAAGCATGAGATGACGTTTGGAAGCTGTTATCAAAGCAAAAGGAGGCCCAATCGATTATATTTATTTATTTTCACAAAATTCTTTGAAATCTTGAACTGTATGAATAATTTTTGTGCAACAAAATGAGTATTATTTTATTTAATTTATTTTTTTGTTTGTTTATAAACACCGAATTTACTGATTTTTAGTTTTTTATTAGAGGTAATAAAAATCATTTAAAATGATACATAAAAAAAACAATACTTGTATTATCTAAGTTAAAGAACGTTGAGCTTAAAAATATTGGTGTATGAATAATTTTTGTGGTCACTGAATATGCATTTATTTCTTTTTCCACACGTCTGAAAAAACAACCTATTACAATTATGTGTGAAACACCATATAGGCCAAATGCTCGCTAATGCTTTGGTGGCATACCTCTTTCAGATGGTCTATGAGGATACTAAAGTAGATCTTGCTTAAATTGTGTATTGTAAGTTTAGGAAGATTTACAATCAACCATACCGAAATTATTCAAATCGAACTAGTATACGTGTTGGCCGACTATATTATACCAACTGAAAATAGGTTTTTATACCCAATTTACCAAAATTGTAATACTTCAATTTGTTAGAACCTTCGTTTGATTTCAGTAAAATCGGCTGAACATTAATGTGTAAGCTATATCTTAATATAAACACATTTTCTACAATTTCAATAGCGTGTGTTCTAAGCACGAGCTACTTACTAGTGCCAAACTTCATCATGTAAAGTTTTAATTTTGGGCTACTAAAGCTAAAAACATAAAACCGGTTTAACATACTCGTATGTGTGCAATCTATATCTAACTCTGAACCGATTTAAATTAATTTAGTAACGTTCTTCCTTGGTTCAAATAACATGCGTGTGACAAATTTTATCAGGATTGGCTGTAATACGAGGTCTGCTATATATATTTCTGGCCTAATAATGAAAATGCTTTGCAAAGTATTCTCCAGCTCAATTTATACCCTTTTGCATGAGCTCAAACCAATTGTCGAAGCACCTTTTCCACTCCGATTGAGACACCTCCAAAACATGGTTTTTGAACGTTTCAACAGCTGCTTCGGGCGATGAAAAACGTTAACCACGCTTTTTTCTTAATATTAGGAAATAAGAAGAAGTCATTGGGTGCAAAATCAGGGCTGTACGGTGGATGACCCATTAATTCGGCGTTTGGCCGGTCAAAAAGGCGCTGGTTCGAGAGAATGTGTGAGAGTTCGCATTGTCATTGTGCACAATGTTTCGTCTTCTCTTGTTCGTTTTTCGAATTTCTCCGAAGACTTCAAGCAAACAAATTGTGGTGTACTACTCAGAATTGACCGTCCTACTTTGCTGAAGCGGAAAAGTCGCCACATGACCAGTTTTTCCGAATACTTCTTCTAAGTGCTTCTTCCACAAACAACTATCGTTGGATTTAGCTTGTCTTCGAAGACCCACACGGTCGATTGTTGTTTTATTTCGGCCTCATACGCATAGATCCATATTTCGTCACCTATGACGATCTTATAAACGTCTTTTGAAGCACCGCGGTCGTATTTTTTCAAAATTTCCAATCGACACGAGCCTTTTTTTGAGCGATTCTCAAATTGTGCGGGATCCAACGAGAACAAACTATTTTTACGGCCAGGTGTTCATGCAATATCGAATGTATGCTGGTGTAAGAAATGTCCAAGGATGCCTCTATCTCACGGTATGTCACATGACAATCTTGCATTGTCAGTTCACGCACGGCATCAATGTGCTGTGGCACAACGGCCGTTTTTGGACGACCTTCAGGACCTGCGTCTTTGAGCGAGCGTCGGCCAAGATGGAATTCATAAAACCAGTTTTTCACAATGCTATAGGATGATATAAGTTCAAAGATACACTCTTGTCGTGAAAACCCATTTTGAAAGTTCTTAAATATTATCGCATGAAAATGTTTACGAGTTAGTTCCAATTTTTGCCAAATTGATTATTTCAAGTCACTGTAAACAACACAAATGATAGTCGTACGTTAAAACGTTTTGAGTACGTTTATGCTTAAAAATCTCAAACTTTCCAATGGAAAAGTCAGATGGCGCCAGGCAACACTTCGAGTTGCCTATGCCAGTAATATATACAGCAACCCGTATGTGGCTTCTAAATTTTAGATATAAAATCGAATGAACATTTATATATCTATGGGAGCTGTAGATAAATCTGCAACGATTTTCCTCAGCTTCAATAAGGTCCATCATCGGCCCATAAAACTTTCAAATGGCAAAGTTCCATTAAAATTGGATGTACAATGGTGCTGCCAGAGAACAAACATAAAAACTGGTTTAACATACTATATGTGCGCTAAAGATTGAGAAACGTGGTGGATCTGCAGTAGGGATGGATTTAGTTTGTATATGGCTCTATGTGAAATTTGGTTGGAATCGGATTTAAGTTGTAACTACCAGAGTTGGCAGACTTTAAGTCGGGAGGGACCGGGGATGTTTTTTTTTTATATTTATTCATTAATTTCAATTTTGTCGCCTTTAAAATATTCCCCCTCCCATTACATATACTTGTGCTAAGGTTTTTTTAATCTTCGAAACGGTTCTGATATGCTCTTTTTGGTGTAGCCTACAGCTCTCTCAACGATTTAGTATCTATCAATATACCATCTTTCATGGGTCTCTTCAAATTTTTGAACAGGAAAAAGTCATAGGGGCAAATCTGGTGGATACGGTGGTTGATATTACGATATTCCTTTTGACCAAAAAATACGAACACGCAATGACGAGTGGCTAGCAATTTTGCAACGAACTTTGCTGCGACGCGCTTCATGCTCAAACTTTTGAAAAAAATGGTGTGGCACGATCCGCCCTCTGCAACTTCTTCAATAGTGATTCGACGATTCTCCATATCAATTTTCATCACTTTCTCAAAATTTTCATCGGTTTTTGATGTGATAGATCTTCCAGGGCTAGCGTCGCCATTCACATCTTCGGAAACTTCTTTAAAAAGCTTGTACCACTTGTAAATATTTGTTTTTAATCAGAGTACAATCACTATATGCCACTCTCAACATTTTGTCTGCTTTTGAGCACTTAATTTTATATTTTACAATGTAAAATTTAATAAAAATTTGTTTATTCATTTATTTCCACAGCAGAAAACCACCGAACAAGTAAAGCACGTCTAACTGTTATGCCTCTCACAAACAAACTTAACTAAAAACACATGTTCACGACAAGGGTGCCAACATAAAAAATGCTATTCGAATGCACGTGGACCAAGAAATTTCAAAATTCACCTATTCTACCGAACAGACCTCGTATATCGATATGGTACAGTTGCACCAGAGTTGCCATAAGCCTACAAAAATAGTGCCAAATAGTCAAAAATGGAGCAAATTGAATAAAATAAAACATAAATAAAAATTTTTCTGTATTTTTAAAAATGTATTTATGTAGTTTTTAATATACTTTTTGGCAAAAACAAGAAAATGAATTCAAAAACAAGTAACCAACATTTTACATTTGCTAAATATAAAATATTTGAAAAAAGGGGTTTTCAATAGGGACATAACAATTTCGTATCTTTATGTCAACGCTTCCTCAAACATTTTTAATGATCTTTCAGTGTCAAAACGTTAGTAAAGGTCAACATTTTCATCATGGTAAAGCTTACTTACGAAATTACTACCGAAATTCTGAGTCGGTGGTCGCAACTTTAAGAGAGCTCACTCCAATTTTCGGCAGTAATAATTGTCCCACTCGACTGGATGGGCGATAAAGCTAGTTGCTGGCTCAGTGTTTTTTTTTTGGACAGCAACAAACCAACATGTGCTTCAAGAGACACAATTGCATCTGCAATGTGTGGTTTTCATGCCGGAGGTGTGTGATTGGGCCGTATTTTTTCGTCGATGAAAACAATCGTCATGTTACTGTCACTGGGTGGCGCTATCGTGCCATTTTAGAAAATTATTTTTAGCCAGAATTGGATGAGCTTGATCGCCGAGATGTTGTTTCAACCAGACGGTGCCAATAGCTACCCGCACGAGTTTCAATCGATTTAATAAAAGGCAAATTCGGTAAACGAGTTATCTTATGGAATGACCACCTCTTCATGTGATTTAATACCATTGGATTTTTTTTATGGGGCCACATCGAGTCATAAGTATACGACAAAAAGCCAACAACTTTAGACAAACTTAGAGACAACATCCAACGCGAAATTGCTAATGTCCCTGTCGAAATGTGTGCAAGTGTGGTGGAAAATTGGGTCCAAAGAAGAGATCGCTGTACATGGGCTCGTGGTGGTTATATGACCTAAATCGAATTTCATTCTTAAAATATAACATTTGCACTACACCTTGAATAAATTTAACTCTATTCTCGTATCTTAAAGATTCTGTGTTTTATTTTAATATAAAAAATGTGTATGCCCTTAACCCTATACGAGTACATATTACAGCTACAGTGTTAGCCTGGAATGTAAACATATATGTATGAGTATTGCTAGGATTTTTTTTTAAAAAAACTTTCTAAACTTTTTTGTCTTAGCTGATCGGTTGTTTTTGTTAATCTTTGTGAAATCACATTTAAAAATTAGTAACTTACCTCATAGTATTAAATTTTTTATAATGATGGATTAAACTAAAATTTGCTGGCATATGACGCTATAATTCAACTTAGAATAACCGAAAATTTATAAATTCGCTTTCCAATCGTTTTCCACATAGTTTAAGCGTTTTTAACACAATTGTTCAAACACGGAATATAGCACAAAATAAACAGCCAAAAATACTGATAGAAATTATATGTCTTAAAAAAAGTGTTAAAAGGGCATATACAAATTATATACTATGAAAAATTGGTAGAAAAAGTGTTTTTAGCCCAAAAGTGCCAGAACGCACCTGGAACCTTTTTGTAAAAAATGACCGATATCAAAAAAAAGCCAGAAAAGCTGCAACAATTCCGTTCTGGCAACACTGAGGTACACCAAATATGGATATTTGTCAAAAAGTGGCTGAAATCGAATGTAATATGAGTTTTTTAAGGCTGTCTCTTATTAAGGTAACTCGAAAATTTGTTTGCCGCATTGCAATGTCACATACAATTTTATACTCACCTTTATTCGTTATCCATTAACTTTGAATAATCCGCAAAGTACGCACGTGTCTGCACAGATCTGATTCGATTTTAATAACATATCATAAAAAGTATTAGCGTCATTTAAACGTCGCATGCCTTAAGGCACACATACACACAGTTTACCGCAAGTGTCTGATATTGGAATATAACAAATGTCCCGGCATTATCCGAGACACTTAAAAAGTTCTCAAGAATTTAATTGCATTGCGTGAGAAAAAATCATTACAATAAAATAAAAATCCAACATCAGCTGTGTTAATGCTTAGCCAAAATAGACCGCAGAATTTCCTTTATAACTGTCTATGTTTTTTCCCAAACTTAACTTTGGTTTTCATAAAGCATCTATAACGATTATAGGCTCCATGTACTGCGGCCCTTAAATGGATCCTTTTGTGGTTTACTTTTCTCCTTTATTGTCATAAACTTGATTTGCTAAAGCACTTATTATAATTCCAAACCAATTGCGTTTGTTAACCATAAAAGTTGTCTCACACATTCCAAGCTTTATTGGTATCTGTTACTAAACGTTTGCGTTTATTTATGTTAAATCGTTTTACTATCATAATTTTTCCCCCTTTTCCATATACCCAGGAAGGGTAGCGAGAATAGTTTCAGTTTTCTTTCCATTTCGTACAGGTAAAATACTATACAAGCACGTGACTCGGTGATATGTGTCAGTGTGTGAGAATTACATAAAATAGTAGTGCACGAGAATGCCAGAGTGTGTGCGTGTGTCATGGCATATCCTTGTGGTATGTTGCCATAGATATCCTGGCACAAGTGTACCAGAACACGTACACATTGCGAAAAAGTGACTTGGAAATTATGAAAGTACAAAGAACAGGTGTTACTTTTGTACATTTTGGTGGTTATGCTACTGTTGGTGGTTTCTGGTTTTTTTTTGTTTGCAAAACTTTTTACGGTTTAAATGACATCCCAGGAGGTTGGACGAGGAGGAAACGATAGCACCGCAAAAAGCTGGGAATTTTGTGGTCTAAACTGTGCGAAATTCCAAAAGCTTCAACATCAGCCATAAGTGGAGAAACCAGAGATGAGGCACACGCGCAAGGTACGATACATGACGTACGGGTCGGAAGACTAAGAAATACTGATGTAAAGGATTTTTCTTTAAGCGTGTCTGAACTGAAAAAAATTAAACTAGTAGACAAAGCTAAAGTTGGGCGTGACCGACTACATTAAAACCTGCACTTATGGATTTTCAGAAAAGAGAACTGAAAATAGGTTTTTGGACGCGTCCTTATTTATTCAGATTGAAAAACAAATGTGTTATTTGCATTTGTGAGAAAATTTCATTGCTTTTGATAAACTCGGTTCAATGCATACCGGGTGGCTGATGAATATTAGTACGTTTTTTCAATAATATTGATGAATATTGAATATATTATATGGAATTCATTTTTCTTTCAATTTTCTTAAATATAGTTTAATTAGTTTTAAAAATAATGGAATTTTAATGTCCCCCATGCTCGTTGATAAATGTGCGGCATCTTGCTAAAAAGTTGTTCATTACTGCTTGAAGAATTGAGACTGGAATAGACGCATTTGTTTCTCGAACGGATTTCTTTAGTTCATTCAAATTTGTTGGCTTTGCTTTGTAGACTTCCGCTTTGCAATAACCCCACAAGCAAAATCCAGGTGCAGTAAGGTCAAGCGACCTGGGGGCTAACGGAATGTGGAGTTTCTGGTTATCAGCTTATTGGAAAAATTTCGTCGCAATTCTGTCATAACGGCCGGGCTATGTGAGTAGATGTACCATTGTGCTGAAACTACACAGAGTTTAAAGAAGTTCTCATTCGGCGTAATTCTGGATAGAAAAACTCTCTCAACGTGCTTAAGTAACGGTCTCCAGTAACCGTAACGGAGTGACCGTTTTCTTCGAAATAGTAGGGCCCGACAATGCAGCGTGTTGCAATTGCACATCACACTCCGACACGAAGTGAATGAAATTCAGTCTCATGGATTATCTGTGGGTTGAAAGAAGTCCATATTTGACAATTTTACTTAATTTGTCATTTCTTTGTTTCAATGTTTGACAAATTCAACCATAAAGAGGTACGCACTTAAATAGGGCGTTTAGATTGTTAAAGCCTTTTACGAAAATGGACTTTCAAATCAAAATCAAATTAAAATGCATTTCGTGCACTTCGTGATTTTTTTTGGTCTGCATATTGGCCAAATGTGTCCATAGTTTGCAGAATATTGCGCAAATTTCAGCAAACCGGGACTTTTGGAAATATGGAAATATCAGTGCATGCTCGCCTAGTATCTCTTTGCGGAAAAAAATTATATTGTTCGTGACATTTGTAGCAGAAGAGCCGTCGACCTCTACTCGTGAATGGTATTCGCTATCGTGAGATGAAAACGGACTTCTTGTTGCCAGATATTGAGGATATGAACCTGAACGATATGTGGTTCCAACAGGATGGTGTCATTTGCCACACAACCAACTAAACAATGGCCGAGAGTAATTCAATGGCCGTGTTATCTCACGTAGGGGCGATGTTAATTCACCGCCTCGATCATGTGATTTGACACTTCTTCCTTTTGGGTATATTTAAAAGAAAAAGAGTACGTCAATATGACAAGAACAACTCAAGAGCTAAAGGTTGAGATAATTCTGCACATAAGCGATATTAAACCTACATTACGTCTTAGAGCCATTGAAAATATTTACCATCGGATAAAGGTATGCCACCGAAGCCGTGGCCAGTGTTATGGCGATAGTTTGTTTCATGTATAACTGTCATAGATACTTCTATCACAATAAAATAAAGCTTAAGATTATTCTCTAAAAAATTTTGTTTTTATTTACAATCATCGTGTATTTTTGTTGTTAAGCCTTTAGTACGGTATAGACTGTATTTTGGTTATTTTGCCGTTGTTGGTTGTTTGACAGAACTGCAATTTTGGGGCCCGATGAATCAGTGTCCATTCAGATTCGTGAAACAAATATGGAGCCTGTAGATAAGAACCTTAAATTGAGATAAGTGCGATAATTCCACTGTTTCTATGTAACCATATGTCGATGTTCGAATGCCCCTAATTTTTGGAACTCCAGGAGTCATCATTGCACTTAAAAAAACAAAAATCTCATCTTTAAAAGCATTATAAGACCTTCTTTAACTTACGCATGCCCTGTTTGGTACAAAGCTGCAAAAACTCATCTTAAGAAACTACAAATCTTGCAGAACAAATGCCTTAAGATAATTTATAAGAAGCACGGGAGATTCTCATCAGATTTACTTCATGAAGATTGTAATTATAAAAAACTTATTGAATTTATCAAAAAATTTACTGATAATTATTTTACTAAGATTGGATATTCTTCTTATCCACTGATAAGAGAGTGTAGAGAAATAACATAATTTGTAACATGTAAATGTAAAACACCAAATCGAGAATATTGTATATTAGTATGTTACTACGAGTAGTTCTAGTAATATCACATTATATACATGTATATTTTCCAAAATTTGATTTTTTTCTTATTTTCAAATAAAGGTTTTTCCTATTTTTCCTTTAAAAAATCACATAAACAATACACCTTTATCAATATATAATTTTAAAATATTATTCGCTGTAATATATATTTATAATAACTCGAAACTGTGTAAATACTTCCTAAGATATGTAAATAAAGATGATTCCAAAAATTTAAATTAAAAAAATTGATCTATGGTTCAACGCCTGAAATAAGGTGTGGTTAAATTTTAAGGGCCGATGTTGATTTTGAGTAGAACACAAATTATTTAGGAAACTATTGTCATTTCTTTTTATTATGGTAATACTGGTATGGTTCAATTACCACAATCACTCTTGGATTATGAGTCGCCCAAATGCGGCAATTTTGATTATTTACGTGGATTCGAAAATGTGGAGGTAAAAATGTGCCTCATCACTGAAGATGATTTTCTTCGAAAAAAGATTTTTCATTTTCATAATAAACCTGAATAATTTTATCGTGTTGTTCGTTTGTGTATCTTTCCACGGTTCAAATTGAATTAGTCTGAAACTGAGAAATATCAAATTAAATGCAGAAAAAAGCTTGACGTTTAGATATGGTTCACATTCAACATCGGCCCTTAAAATTTAACCACCCTTAATGACCGAAATGTGGAAAAAAAATTATTTTCGTATTTGTGACGAAACGTTTTGTTTTCCTTTAATATGTCTATTGTTAAAATAAATTGTTAGACCCCTATGTAACGATCAGAGAGAAAATTGAATATATCTTGATTTTGGAACATAATTGTATTCGTTTTGAATACCCATATGACCTGAACATTAGGTCACGGGTTTGAGGCCCTTAAGTCCATAGATCACGCCCATATGTCAATACCTACTATTTATTCTAATCATAATATTAATCCTTTATTCTGAAACCAAGGTACAAGTTACATTACAAAACTTATTACACCATACTACTCACCGAATTCTTACAATGTAAGACGAAGTTTTTGAACTACTTTCAGATGCAACAAATTGTAAACTTATTTTTAGTTACGGATTTGATGGCTCCTCAGGCCACAGTTTATACAA
This sequence comes from Hydrotaea diabolus, assembly GCA_963513945.1. Lineage (NCBI taxonomy): Eukaryota > Metazoa > Arthropoda > Insecta > Diptera > Muscidae > Hydrotaea > Hydrotaea diabolus. The sequence goes on along the minus strand of OY740717.1, from coordinate 47,648,523 downwards.
ACAGCGGTTTCAATCCAATCACAATTCTGGTCTTGATAATTCACTTTTCGTAACTACGGTTATCCCACTGAAAGTTATAGATGAACTTCATCGAGTTATTTGGCTGAATAAGACTCCACAGTCTGTTAGATTTTGTCGTCCTTTGAAAATCGAATTCGTTAAGGAAAGTACATCCCTCATATTAAACGAAAAAGATAATTTGGATAATCAAATATTACACCTACAAGATTATTTATATACGCACAAAACGAAAAAAAAAATTGTGAAGTTTGAAGGATATATGACACTTATAGATGGCAAAGTACTGAATATTTTAACTGGAACAAACTCCTGCCAATGTTGTCCAATCTGTGGGGCAAAACCGACACAGTTACTAAAAACAAAGGACTTTAACTCGAAGATTTTCAGTATTAGAACAAGCAGTCTTCAATACGGAATAAGTCCTCTTCATGCATGGATCCGCTTCTTCGAGTTTATATTAAGAGTCTCCTATAGGCTTGATTTCAAAAAGTGGCATGCTAAAGGTAATGATAAGGGCCAAATGGCTTCACGTAAACAGCTTCTACAAGAAAAATTTTGGCAAGAAATGGGCCTTAATGTAGATAAACCTAATGCAAATGACAGTGGCAATACTAATGATGGAAATACGGCCAGAAGAGCATTTTCGAATTCAATAGTACTATCATCTTTATCAGGAATTGATAACGAAATAATTCGTCGTTTTCACATAATTTTAATTCCGATATCTTGCGAGTATGCCTTGAATTCAGACAAGTTTAAAGACTTTTGCGCTGACACATTCACAATGTACATGGAAAAATATTTCTGGTATCCAATGTCCCCTACTGTTCACAAGGTATTAGTACATGGATATCAAATAATGGATTGCTGCGTACTCCCAGTTGGTTGCCTAGGGGAAAGTGCATCAGAGGCAAGGAACAAGCTATATAAGAGCGACAGAAGATGCCATGCCAGAAAATGCAGTCGCCTAGACAATATTACAGATGTTTTCAACAGAGCCATGGATTCTTCTGATCCCTTATTGTCTAGCCTGTGTTGGAAGGAACGTAAAAATCGAAACAATAAGAAAAGCTTACCATCAGAAGTCATCGGTCTTTTACAATCACCAAGCATGGAACTTATAGATGTAGCTGAAGGTGGCCAACCCTCTCAGTGATCTTCAGATGAAGAAAATGATGATCAGGACATTTTTGAACTTGAAGATATAGTATTAGAAGAAGAATATGAAGAGAACTAATTTGAACAACGTGGAATTGAGAAGTATACCCACTTTTTTGACATAGCTAATGAATTTTGTTTTGTTCCCAGAATCAAAATAAATCTCCAACATACAAACTCAATCTACATACGTAATATGAATTAATAATGATATAATTTGTATGTACTTTATATTGTACTAATATTTTATTCTTATGAAACTAGGTAGGTCATCTTGGGAGAATAAAAAATGTATACAAACCAAATTTCACTTCAATAGCTTCATAAACAAAAAAGTTGGGGCAAATCGGCCAGATCGGCTATATGGCAGCTATATGAAATAGTGCCCCAAATCATATGAAAATTGGTAGGTCATCTTGGGAGCATAAAAAATGTATACAAACCAAGTTTCAATTCAATAGCTTTAAAATTAGAGTTTATGCCAAAATAAACGTAAAAAAAACCATAGTGTAATGGTGTGAAGTTGTCGCATTAGCGACTTCCTAAGCGAGTTGCCAATAGAACACGCCCACTTTTTTGTATCTCCGCAAATTTTATTAAGATTCAATAAAAATCAGGCCCTTATTTCCTTAGCTCATTTCTGTAAATATATCGGTAAGTTCCCGATTTATGTGACGTCACACCGACTAGATTGAAAGTTACCGATTTCGTGATAACTGCTGTTTCTGTACGTTGAAATCGGTAAACATTTGATTTGTGATGGAAAGAAACACAAATCGGAAAGAAACGGCAGGAACTGAAACAGATGACAAGCAGCTTTTTATATGCATTTGTTTTCATGTACAAATGTTTTGTATTAAAACACTGCTATTTTAATAAAACTTATATATTTAAACGACACAACTATTACTGACATTCTCACTCATTTTGTTAAAAATATGCAAACAAACATTGGTGAAGTACATTGCAAGTAAACAAACATTTGCACTCGGTTATTTTGCATTACCATACCGATTTCTTTGAAACCGGTTCATAAATTGTCGTAAATTTCAACACACTGCCTTCTTAAATGTTTATATTTTACTGCCTATTTTCAAACACAATTAAACCGCGGTAACACAATTAAAACATATTTTTTTAATAAAATATTTATTTGTCTAAAATAATATCACTAAATTGTATTTAGTGTAAAAAGTTATATTTGGTTACATGCTTTCTCATTATTGCAACAACACTATAGTAATCGGCAGAGTTCTCACTCTGCTTAAAGTCTTAAAGTCAGTGAGAAATTTACCGATTTCAAGTTGAGTCGATTTTCTTACAGAAACACTTTTTTTGAGCGATTTCTCTTGAAGTAGAATCGGAACAATGTCATATTACCGATTTGGAACTAGTGAATGGAATAATAATGGGCCTTTTTTACAGAAACAGTGAAGGTGAGAATGACGTCAGAGTGACGTCAAATCGGTAATTTCAGTCGGTAACTGCGATCGGTACGAGTTACAGAAACGAGCTACTGTATTTCGAAAACATACTTACCATGCACATCACGCTAATGAACGGATGGACAGACATTGTTAAATTGACTTAGCAAGTAAGTCTCGGTCAGTAGATGTAACAAAACTGGCCTTTTTCCAAAACGTTGCTAGGTGTTAAAAATATGAGCCCTAAAACACCCCCACCTACAAATGTAGCAAAATTGCTCACCATAAATGTTTACAAATATTTTGTTACAAAATAATATTTTCTTAAAATTGCCATGGATATGGAGTAGCTTCGATGTGTATAATGTTTGGAATTTCGCATACGACATTTACATCAATATGTGCAGCCCATGGATACCACATTTAACGAAACATGTACGAACAAAAGGCCTTTTGGTATCTACCCGACAAATTCCTTGAATATGTGTAATTGCATATGGAATTTCTGGTAAAGAAATATTTCATACAATGAATTTTGCGTCAAATACACGTGCTGGAAAAATTCATTGAAGCCGCCTTAATATTTGCGGAAATTCGCTATATCTTGTAAGAATGGCATATTTTTGCTTACCAAAAACAATTATATTTTTCCTCTAAAGTAGAAATTTGTTTACGTTTTTTTTTAATATTGTCATTGGATACATTTTTGACTGGGGTGAATTTTATTTTGTTGTTAAAGGTATGTCAGAGCATACCTTTGTCGACAGTATAAATATATCGTATTTGTGTATTTTAAAGCAAACATGATATACGAGGGCGACCGCAAAACTAACTGGCCTGGCACATTTTCTGTTTTACTAGCAACTTTTTTTGTTTTGTTTTTTTAAAAGCAATCTTTTATAAGCCATCTGTCAAAATTTCCGAAGTATTTAATAATTATTTTCTTTGTTACAGGTGATTGAAATAAACAAGTTTTATAATTTTTGAAAAATGGAAAATAAAGAATTTCGTGCGGTAATTAAACACTTTTATATGAAAGGTTATACGCCACAATTAATCAAAGATGAATTGGATTCTGTTCATGGTGATAATGCACCATCATACTCCACCGTGAAATCCTGGGTTCAACAATTTAAAATGGATCGTTCAAGTTCGGAAGATGAACAACGCTCTGGAAGACCGAAAACTGCGACTACTATTGAAAACATTAGAAAAATATTTAATGAAGTGACTAAAGATAGACGAACAAAGCTCAGAGAACTTGCTGATATTGTTAAAATACACGAAAAATAAGTTTGGAGTATTTTACATGATGAACTCCACATGAAAAAGCTATCCGAAAACTATCCGCCGCGTTTGTTGAATTTGCCCCAAAAAATCGTCCGTCGGACCAATTCCGAGGAGCTTTTAGCGATTTATCAGCGGAACCCAATAGAGTTCTTGCGCCGATTCATAACTGTTGATGAAACATGGATCCATCACTACATCCCAGAATGCAAAGAACAGTCAAAACAATGGATAGAAGCTGGTAAAAGTGGTCCCAAGAAGGCGAAAACTGTTAAGTCAGCAGGAAAGGTAATGGCCACAGTATTTTGGGATGCAAGGGGTATAATCTTTATTGATTATCTTGAGAAAGGAAAAACTATAAATAGAGAATATTATTGTGCATTATTGGATCGGTTGAGTGAAGAAATCAAGATAAAACGACCGCATTTAGATAAAAAAAAGTTCTTTTTCATCAAGATAATGCTCCTTCACACACTGCATTTTTAACTCAACAAAAACTGGCCGAATTACGATTTGAAATTGCTCCGCATCCACCATATAGTCCAGATTTAGCTCGTGATTATTTCTTGTTTCCAAATTTAAAAAAAATTCTCGGTGGCAAACAATTTTAGTCCAATAGCGAGGTTATTGCTGAAACTGAGGCATATTTTGAAGGTCTTGAAAAATCTTATTTTTCGAATGGAATTTAAAAACATGAAAAACGTTTGATGAAGTGTATTGAGTTGGAAGGAGATTTTGTTGAAAAATAAATAATAAAAATTCCAAAAAAAAACGGTTCTTTTTATGTTAGGCCAGTTACTTTTGCGGTCGCCCTCGTACCAGTACTAATGCCAAGAGGCTGATAACCTAATTGCCGAACTAAGCGAGCAAAAATCGATTATTTGATGGACCACAGTCGGTGACACAAGTAAAAGCATGTCCTGAAAACAGGTTAAAACGTTGTTAATATTGACCAGGTCAAATGTGAATTTACCACTGAATGAACAAAAGTAACAATTATAATACATATAGTTATTATACTCGTAGTAGCATGATTTAACCAAAAATACCTATATGGTCCCTTGGATCCTTTGGTACGATCTGTAGTTTCTTAAACCCTTTTCCATGATTGGATTAAAAATTTAGGTAACCATATTTCCAAATCCACTTCAAAATATTTGGTCCCCCTTGAATCCCTTGATCCGTCTCCTATATTAGCTTAATGGTTAACAGTAAATAATACTTGGATTCGTAGTAAGACGTATATGATTTGAGATTTTTTGGAGAATAATTTAAATTTGAGTTTCACATGTTCTTCGCTAGCCCTGACCAGATGTAGAGTTTTATTGGCCTTTATCAAATTGTAATGCAATTAGATTAACTTCAAACGGCTATATGTCCATGTTTATCATAGGACCATAAAGACTGTGTTTTAAGCCACAAGAGCAAGGCAGTACCCATGGCCCTTTTTGAGCTGTTAAGTGCATCTCAAAGAATGAAGATAAATTCCCTACAAACTAGCCACAATAAAAATTAAGATAAATTACAATATATTAATTTAAATTATATCGGGCGATCAATCCAGAGGTATCTTTTCAAAAAAAAATTATACAAAAATATAAATCAAGTGTGGAATCTTTATTGTTCATTTAAAAGGACATTTTATGCCATTTATTTTTTGAATATAATATCCTTCAAATGTTGGCTGCAACTATGACAAAAGATATGCATTCTAGGGGTCCAATTTTGGATGACACGTTTGAGCATTTCGACCGGTGTGACGTTAATGACACACACGATAGTTTTCGAGTTGTAAGTCTTTCCATGATGAAATGGCAAACAATACTGAAAGAGAAAAAAAAAACTTAAACACAAAGAATAATATGAAAAAATACCTCTAGATTGATCACCATTTACCAATTCGAAAAAATTGGATCGATGATTCCACCAGCCCTTAAACCGCACAAAGCCGTGGTTTTGGCATGATGAAATGGCAAACAATACTGAAAAGAAAAATAAAGATTAACACAACTCACGCGTTTGTCTGTGGAGAAACCCCTATTGAGAAATGACCTCTAGATTAATCATCCGTTACCATCAGCCCATAAGCCGCACCAAACCGTGGTTTTGGTATGATGAAATGGCAAATAATACTAAAAATAAAAAAGGTAAATACAAGTCAAGCGTAATCTGTGAAAAAAAAACTATTTAATAAATACCTCTAGATTGATCACCCGTTATGTTATTGGTTCGTAAGATTTAAAGAACAAAAAGCATATTTCAAAAAATATTTTTGAACCTTTTCAATGAGATTTATACTTATATGTACCGCAGCATACTGACTCCAAATAAAAGATGGGTACTCTAATTTGAAACGGACAAAAAACAATATATCAAAAAATTCAGAAATTTTATCAAATGAAGTACATAAGCGCAAAAGCCTGATTGATAATATAATACAAATGGCAAATGAAAGTTAACTTGATATCAAAAAAAAACTCCAAAATCAAGTTATTCAGAAACAATATCCAGATAATAATTTAAAATTTGGTATTGATTAAAAATTAAATTATGACAACGGTGAAAAACCATTTGAATGCATTTTTTCTAATGGCCATGGTATTCTAATGGTCATTCCTTCATCAAGACTAAGACTGGCATGATGCAAGGTATTCTGCACTATACCCAAACTATTAATTCAGACCAAAAAACAAAACTATTAATGTCATTTTGCAGTAATTGAACATAACTTTAAGACCTTAGAGCACTAAAAATTTTCAAATCATTAGCGAATGCTAAATGCCGATATTATTTATCACATTGACCAATGTCATTAACAAAAAGTTTAAAAAGTAACGGATACAAAACTCTACCTTGTGGTTTTCAAAGGTAGAAGCGTATAGATCAGAGTGAATATTATCAATATGAGGGCTGCTATATTTATTTCTGGTCTATTTATTGTTATTGTTTTATTGTTTTTCAAAGTATTCTCCAGAATGATTTATACACTTTTGCATGCGCTCAAACCAATTGTCGAAGCACAAACCAATTGTCGAAGCTCCATCGGACCAACACCAACATCGTTTTTGAGCGCTTCAACATCTGCTTCGGGCGATGAAAAACGTTGAACACGCATTAGTTTTTTGATGCTAGACTGTACGGCGGATGACCCATCAGTTAGACGTTTTGGCTGGTCAAAAGGCGCTGGTTGGAGCCGATCTGTAAGAGCTCGCATTGTCATGGAGCACAACGATTCGTCTTCTTTTGTTCGTTTTTCGAATTTCTCCGAAGACTTCAAACAAACAAATTGTGGTATACCACTCAGAGTTGACCGTCCTACGTTGCTCAAGCGGAACACTCGCCACATGACCAGTTTTGCCGAAGAAACAGGCGGCCATTTACTTGGAAGTGCTTCTTCCACGAAGAACTTTCGTTGGATTTGGCTCGTCTTCGAAGACCCACTTGGTCGATTGCTGTTTTGTTTTAGGCTCATACGCATATATCCATGATTCGTCACCTGTGACGATCTTTTAACCGCGATCGTAAATCAAAATTTTTTTGCACCAATCGGCACGAGCCTTTTTTGAGCGATTGTAAAATTGTGCGGAATCCAACGAGAGCAAACCTTTTTTACGGCCAGGTGTTCATGCAATATCGAATGTATGCTTGTGGAAGAAATGCCCAAGGATGTCTCTCTCTCACGGTATGTTACATGAATATCTTGCATTATCATGGCATGAATGTTCTCTGGCACAACAGCCGTTTTTGGACGACCTTCGTCTTTGAGCGAGCATCGACCATAATTGAATTTATTTAACCAGTCTGCCAGGGGACTCAACTAAAGATGATGTCTCATTCCTTAGAAGATGTGTCATACCTGGATGTAGCGACATTTCCAAAATGTACATCATGTGCTGCTACAGTTGCATATTCCGTAATATTTAATAAGCTCTTTGAAAGGGCTAAATTCTATGTAATCTTACTAAAAAATCATGGTCAATCGGTACAGAGTTTTCCATTGGGGACAGAACAATTTTATATTATTTATAAAACACAAAATATTTAAGGTACAGAGTTCAAATTAATGACGGGTGTAGTGCAAATGTTATATTTTAGGAATGAAATTCGTTTTCGGTCATATGACAACCACGAGCCCAATTTTCCATCAATATTGCACACATTTCAACCGGATCGTTGGCAACAAAAAAAATTTACTTTTCTTTAAAAACGGAAAACTTCAGGCTAATTTTTAAAATATACCCAATATCTCGATTTTGAAATGTTACTAGCTCAATATAATACTTGACTACAATTTCCCTTTTAACAGGACTCAAAAATATAGGGTGATCCATCTAGAGGTATTTTCAGAACAAAAGAAAAAATATAAAAATTCAAATCAAGTGTGGAATCTTTATTGGTAATTTTAAAGGACATTTATGGCACTTATTGTTTGAATATAATTTCCTTCAAATGTTGGCCGCAACTATGCCTCAGGGTGTCCATTATAAGGTTATAGTTATGGATGACTCGCTCGAGCATTTCGACCGGTATGGCTTTAATGACACGTGTAATGTTAGCTTCTAAAACCTGAATCGTAGCTGGTTTGTCAGCATTGACTTTGGACTTTACGTAACCACAAAGAAAAATATCTAAAGGTGTGATATCACTTGATTTAGGCGGCCAACCCACCTGTCCAAAACGTGATATTAGCTTCTTTTCGAAATGACCTCTCAAAAGATCCATTGTTTGAGCAGCAGTATGCTGTTGAAACTAAGTGTCGTCAAAATTACGGTCTTCAATTTCAGGTAACATAATTTACGGTTACGTTCCGGTCATCATCATTTTTAAAAAAATATGCACCGATGATTCCACCAGCTTATAAACCGCACCAATTCGTGGTTTTCGCTGGGTATAATGGCACCTCTTGAACCTCTTCTTGGTTCTCTTCAGCTTAATTGCGGCAATTTGGTTATTGACTTTGCCGTTGAGCCAGAAATGAGCCTCATTACTGAACAAAATTTTGGTCGAAAACATCGGATCTTCCCGTTTCTCACCGAACGCTCATTTGCATAATACAGTTGTCAACATTTGAAGGCAATTATTTTCAACACAATAAATGCCATAAAATGTCCTTTAAAATTACCCATAAAGATTCCACACTTGATTTGAAGTTTTATATATTTTTTTTTGTTCTGAAAATATACCTCTAGGTTGATCACCCCATATTTACTAGATAAACAGTTAAAAAATGTTTACCGATGAAAATCGATTCTGGACCACTGTGAGACGCAAAAACTACCTTAACACAACGACTTTAACCAGCTCTTATAGATACACTTTTAAAACGAAGTGATAATTCTAGCTACGACCATGTAAGTCAGCTATCTACGCCCGGCCGTAGACGAATAAGCCATTTTCATATATTACCGGATCACTTAATTTGCCAAAAATTTCATTCAATTTTGACAACAACATTTTCAATTTAATTGAAGGCAAATTATGCACAATGAAAACCCGATTGGTATTTAATGAAGTCATAGAATTTCATTTGATTTCAATTTCACCAAAATGAAATGAACGAACTCTGGCCGACTTAATGACGTTCGGATTATATTTATATTATTAGTTTCGTACATATTTACATGGAATTTGGGTTCAAGCAACAGCAGCAACAAAAAGTGAGTAAATGCATGCATTTGAGCAAGGGCAACAATAGATATTTGATGTGGCAAATGTTACATATTAAAATTTAAACTGAAACTAAACTAAATAAATAAATACTTGAAAATAATTGCATATATTTAGCTCTAAGCGTGTGTGTGTGCGTACATACATGTGTGCCTGTTTGTACAAACTAGTAGTATTTCTTTAAATGTGGGCATTTGCGTTTGTCTGTATGAAGTATTTGATTTTATTAATGCGTGCGATGTGTTTGTGTTTTTCCTCACTAATGTATACATAATTATTCGTTAATAAGCAAATAGAGCAATGATTAGTTTATATTGATCTGAATGCAAATATGTGTCTGGATAAATTTATAAATTTAATGCTCATATTCTATAATAGCTTATACACGCACTAATAGCTTATACACGCCGAGAAAAGATGTGATTGTAAAAAGATTATCACAATAAGTACTTTTTTACAAAGGAAAATGTTTGTCGCAACCCATTTAGCAAAAACTAGGAATCACTTAAACATCTCCATTCGCATTAATGAGAACTCATTACCTTCAGCTTGGTTTGTAGGCAAAAAGTAATGACTTAGAAATAAGTAAGCGTTTGAAGTCTTCTCTCTTAAGAAGAGTTAATGTACAAGTTGTTCATTCCAATTAAAAAGTTTTTTTTTATATACTTTCAGTCTTTTTGTCTTTATACCCTCAACCTTGGGGCTTTTTAAATTTGTCATTGTGTTTGTAACGCCACAAAATATTGATCGAAGACCTTATCTTCTATATCTACTCGTATATAAATACTTATACGTATTATAATTGTTTGAAACTACATCACCCCTTAATGAAACAATTGTTTTTACTAAAACTTGACGGCGATTAGGAAAAAGATGTTTCATGCTACATTTTTTTTTAATTTTTAAGCTGTGGGCGTGGCAAAAGGGTATATTATCATCATAAGCTACAGCACACCTTAACGATACAATCGTTTTTACTGAAATTGGGTACTTATGTGGACGACGACCAGGAAGAAAATATAGCATACTAGATTTATCAATTTTTGGACTGTGGGCGTGGTTAAAGGGTAAAGGTAGCGGCTGCACTATCCAGATCTTAGCTGAGCCAAAAATATGCGCGTCTGCCGAGCTAGTACCTTCTCCTCAGGTGAAATTTCCGGGGGATGCTCTACATTCACACTGTAGCTGGATACTGCGACTTCATCAGCGTGAATGTTGTTCAGACCTGCCAGATAGTTGCGATGATCTCTCTTGTAGCGCTGGATCTCTCACTCTCTAGATCATGAAGATCGTACCTGATCTGCATGGGCGGAGGCATCCTGTCCAAGAGATGGTGGTTAGGATGACTGCTGCGAAAACACCCTTGCAGGAATTGCTTAGACAGCCGAAAATTGTGTCTGAACACGGTAAGAACCTTCGTCTACTCATGTAGATGGTCCTCAAGAGAATTAAGAAGACACCTTGTTGATGTTCTGAGGGCAACATTCTCACAAGTCCGAATTTTCTTCCACTGAGTCGTAATCATGTTTGCCTACTCACCGATGATGCGAAGTTCGCTACAGACCGCCCTATCGCTTTGTAATAGGTCAACAATGAGTCTATGTTGGCTCGCCAAGTACTGCCGGCATGTGACTTGAGGACCTTGTTCCAACTTTTGAGCTTATCGCAGATAGCTGTAGCATGTGCAGAGAATCGATAAAGACAGTCCAATGTGATCCCATGAATATTAGGGGAGTTGGTAGTCGGGATGTTGACACCATCGGCTTACACATTGAGTGACAACCGCACCTGTGCGGACCATGCAGTAAACAGTGTGGCTGATGATTTGTAAGCTGATATTTTTAAATTCCTTGCAGTGAATATACGTGCAAAGTCCGTGAGGTAATAGTTTATGTTCTTGCTGATATCATCCACTTTAGGTCCTGACGCCAGAATTGTGCAATCATCAGCGTATGATACAATTTCAACGCCGTCTGGTGGTGCAGGAGAAGTTATGATAGACGTTAATGGTAAAAATATATTTTCGAAGAGGATTCTGCAACTAGGTGTCACCCAAAAAAGACATAAAGATGATAGCTGTTTATGCAAAAGAGATTTGGTGGCACCACAAATTAGTGTGGTTGCCAACATCAACCATCGAATTCTCAATAAAGTCGATGGCAAGTCAAAGATATATACTTCAGTAAATACGAGTAGTGTAATGGATAAGGAGCACTGTGTCACTTACCCTAATTGAGTTCCTATATTCTATAAAGCTGTCTGCAGTTTAACTGCATAGACTAAAATAGGTGCTCCGATAATTCTCTTTGCAATGGTACGAGGCTTCGATTAATACATCTCAGTCGAAATATTACTTGATTCTTTTTTTATACTGGTTCGAAACCTTTGTAATTTCATTTTCAAAATCAACTTTATCGAGAGGAGCGTCAAAAGGCGAAGATGTCTGTATCCCGCGCTTACCCATTGTACCGACAGATTTGCAATTTTAATTTAAACACTTGCAATTTTTAGTCAAATGGCCTTCGCTAGTACCATAAACAAATCTCAAAGCCAAGCATTAAAGGTAGCTGGCTAACATATACAAACTCCATGTTTTTTCACGGGCAACTGTATGTTGCAACTGAAAAAATATTATACATGTTTGCTCCAAATAGCATATCTGCCAAGATCGTTTACACAACTGTCCAATCATCAAGTTAAAATATATACTTAAGAACATTTTCGATATGCGATATTTTATGTAAAAACAATACTAATATTAATAATATTGCGAGAATTGATCTCAGTGTGATATGGCATAGAAAATAATTCATCATTTCATTCCTAACTGAAACGGAGATGTTTAGGTGGTGATGGTGTTTTATCTATGCCCGGGCAAAGCCGTGTACAGACAGCTAGTAAAGTATATAATTTTTGATTGCAGTAAAATTCTAAAGCATTCTTGCACTGTCGTTGCGTCCATGTGTCCGTCCCTGTGTTTGTGAAAGCACTATAGTGGTCAAACGAATCAACCTAGTATACTGAAATTTTTGGTTTCACCCATTTGGAATCGCAAATGGGCAAAATCGGCCCAGAAGGAAAAATGTTTCCCTTTACAGGAGCAGTGGTACCTCTGTAAAAGGTACACGTTTTTCTGAGTATTTAAAGTACTTAACAAATCAAAATTTGTTGCAAAAGAACAAAAAATAAAAAGGGTATTGTTGGTTGTAACGCGCTTAATACTTTAAAAAGGAGTATAGCTTCTGGAGTTTTTGGCTTACGTGGCCCACACAACGTTCCGCATTGTCAAAAGTTGCGATCAATAGATAAAATGGGTACTCAAACTGAAGCAAATTTTTGCTTCAATAGAGTGATTTTTAAATTTTGCCTTAGATTAGCGATGGACGCTTTGACCGAAACGGCCTTAAAAACGTACCGCTTTTGTTTGCGCTTAAGTACGAGGGTTCCTATATATATTTCCGGCCTAGGCAGCACTAAGTGTTGCCTGGCGCCATCTGACATTTCCATTGGAAAGTTTGACATTTTTTAGCATAAACGTACTTAGAACGTCTTGACGTACGACCATCATTTGTGTTGTTTACAGTGACTTGAAAAAACGAAATTGGCCAAAGTACGGAATTAACTCGTGAACATTTTCGTGCGATCAGTTTTCACAACTTTCGACGTGGATTATCACGACAAGAGTGCATCGATGAAGTTAAATCTTTGTATGGCGATGAAGCACCATCCTATAACACTGAGAAAAACTGGTTTAATGAATTCAGTCGTGGCCGTCTAAAACTTCCGTTGTGCCAGAGAACATTGATGGCGTGCGTGACCTGATAATGCAAGATCGTCATGTGATATACCGTGAGATAGAGGCATCCTTGGGCATTTCTTCCACCAGCATACATTCGATATGGCATGAACACCTGGCCCTAAAAAAGGTTTGTTCTCGTTGGATCCCGCACACTTTGACAATCGCTCAAAAAAGGGCTCGTGTCGATTGTTGCAAAGAAATTTTGAAAAAATACGATCGCGGTGCTTCAAAAGACGTTTATAAGATCATCACAGGTGACGAATCAGGGATCTATAAGTATGATCCCGAAACAAAACAGCAAACGGCCGTGTGGGTCATCGAAGATGAGCCAAATCAACGAAAGTTGTCGTGGAAGAAGAACTTCGAAGCAAATGGTCGCCTGTTTCTTCGGCAAAACTGGTCATGTGGCGACTGTTCCGCTTGAGCAACTTATGAGGTCAATTCTGAGCTGTACACCACAATCTGTTTGCTTGAAGTCTTCGGAGAAATTTGAAAAACGAACATGAGAAGACAAATAATTTTGCACCATGACAATGCGAGCTCTCACACATCGGCTCAAACCAGCCTTTTTGACCAGCCAAAACATCAAATTGACGGGTCATCCGCCGTACAGCCCTGCCTTGAAACCCAATAACTTCTCTTTATTCCCGCAAATCAAGAAAAAATGCGTGGTCAACGATTTTCGTCGCCAGAAGATGCTGTAAAGCGTTCAACAACCGTGTTTTGGAGGTGTCTCAATCGAAGTGGAAAAGGTGCTTCGACAATTGGTTTGAGCGCATGCAAAAGATGGAAATTTTATTATTTTGGGAAAAGCTACAAATTTAAGCAATCTCTTCTTGAAGAATGTATCGAGCTTTGAACACAGAGATTTGAACTCCTTCGTAAGATAGAGTGTTTATTATTATTGTCATTCTATTTGCAACACCTCCAAAATATTGATCATGAACTTCATAATGTCAATAGTCGCTCGAAAAGCGACTAGTTGTCGCAATATTGAAGATAGGTGGCGGAGGTATGTGTTAATAACCCTTCGAGGGTGGTTCGGAAACTTCTTAGCCTAGCACAAAAAGCGCGGTATAAACATCTCTGCTATGAACACATGCTATACTTTGTTTCGATCTGGCAACTCCTTCATATAGAAACAGGTGTCCACAAAAGACGCATCCGCGATTTTTTTACAATGGAAAAATTAGAAATGCGTGGTGTCATTAAATATTTACATAAAAAAGGTTTATCGGGACAAGAAATTCATAATGATATGGTGAATGTGTTAGGTGAAAGTGCTCCTTCATATGCAATAGTAAAAAACTGGGTTGCTGAATTTAAACGTGGTCGTACAAGCATTGAAGATGAACCACGTAGTGGACGTTCAAGAACAGCAACAACTACAGAAATTGTAGCCAAAGTGCATGATATGGTATTAAATGATCGACGAATAAAAGTGCGTGAAATAGCTAATATCATTGGCATCTCAAATGATCGAGCCCATTTAATTTTGCATGAAGAACTAAAGATGAAAAAGCTTTCTGCAAGATGGGTGCCGGACTTGTTAACAGTCGACCAAAAACGCATAAGAATGAACATTTCTCAAGCTTGTTTGGATCGTTTTCAGCGAAAGAAAATGGGTTTTAAGCGTCATTTCATAACTGATGAGACATGGATCCACCACTATACTCCAGAGACAAAAGAACAATCCAAACAATGGACTGAAGCTGGAGGAAGTGCCCCAAAGAAGGCAAAAACAATTCAATCGGCTGGTAAGGTTATGGCAACGGTTTGTTGGGACTTCAAAGGTATTTTATTGATTGACTATCTGCAAAAGGGTAAAACAATAAATTCAGAGTACTATAGCAATTAAATGTACAAATTCGAGAAAAACGCCCTGGCTTACAACACAAAAAAATAATTTTTCATCAAAACAACGCACCAGCGCACAAGAGTGTTTTAACAATGGCTAAAATCAATGAATTAAAGTACGAGTTGCTTGACCACCCACCTTATTCTCCTGATTTAGCTCCCAGTGACTTTTACCTGTTCCCAAATCTAAAAAAATTCCTTGCTGGCAAGCGTTTTACCTCAAATGAAGATGCAATTACAGTTGTAAACCAATATTTTGAAGACCTTGAGGAAAACTATTTTAATCAAGGGATAGAATTGATAGATAAGCGTTGGACTAAGTGTATTGAAGTTTCAGGAGATTATATTGAAAAATAAAAATATTTTTGAAAAACTAACTATTCTCCTTCATTGATAGGCTAAGAACTTTCCGAACCGCCCTCGTAAATATCTAGTTAGTACGGAGAACAAGACATATCGTTTAAAGAGGAACACATTTTCCTAATATAATAAATATATCTTGGACAGTTAGAGATATGACTACAACATTTAGTACATGTGATGCAGGTATGGAATCTGGTGTGAATACACCCTTGAAAAAATCAACATATTGGACAAAACGGTTGATTTTAAGTAGTTACTCAAGTCACACAAAATCTCATTAAGAAACAAGGGGGAACTTTTTTAAGAGAGCTGTGCACAATTTATTTTTTATACTCACAGACTGTGACATACTGTCTAACAGCGGCTCCGAACGACTTATGCATTTTTATACAGAAGTTTTTAATATGGCTTAGAGATAAATCTCTTACTAAATCTTACTGATAAATTTTAATATATTCTTAACCGGTGTTGAACCTGGGTTTACTGGTATGGTAGTCGTACACACTTCCATCACTTCACGGCGACCAACATTAGTATGGTATGGATGTGGGAATCATTATATTGTTGTCTGTGACTATAATATGGTTACGTGGAATTTTTTATAATATTGAGATATCCTTAGATGGTTGTGTGGAATTATTATATGGTTGAGTCATATTATGGTATGTTTGCTCGAATTATATGATTGTTGTACATAATCACAACTTGGTTGCGGAAATCATAATATTGTTGTTTGGAATAATAATATTATTGTTAGTATTGCTTGGTTGTGTTAAAGTGCAATGTTACCATGAAGGATATTTTTTTCATTTTACTTCATAAACTTTTTTCGGTTCATGGAAGGAATTGAATATATTTTAAATTTTCTGAAAAATATGATGCAAGTATACATTTTAAGAAATATATCTTTATAATGCTCGTATGCAGTGCTGTTTATAACTTGAAGTAATTATTGTATTTTTAGTTTTGTTTACATTTATTCGGTCTTGTGTCATTATTATAACTTGAACAGTTTTTTATTCTAGCTCGGGACCTTTGTCGTTTCTTTTTCTAAATCAACGAGCCGTGCAGACTGTACAGCTGATCCTAAACACGCTAAACTCTTTTTTTTAATAATTCAATTCTTTGTAATTCACCACGGTGTTGGTGTAGCTAATTGATAGTGCCTAGCCTAAAAGCAATTTTGAATAACATTTATATAATAAAACCTGCATGCTTAATTTTTGAGGACAATTTACTTGAAAGATATGACTAATTTTGCTCTATAAATTTTACGGAGACCACTGTACTTCCTATACAAATTGTACATCATATATCCTGAAATTAATAATCTCATGAATATTCCACTTCACATACGATTTGTTTATAACCTTATATTAAAATCTAGTCCATCAAGTTTTCCTTTTACTTTTTCCATACCTAATAACAGTGATTAGATAAGTAAAATTGTTAAATTGCCTGTTAATGCTTATCATCAGTTTTGTTTAGTTTATTTTATAAAATGTATGGCCCAGGCATACCAAGATTCACAGATACATTACATAAAACACGTTGCTGTGATAAACGAGTATAACCAGCAAGACATGACTTTATGCAGGAAATCCAGAGTCATAATAGAGGACTTTACGAGATGTTATGATAGGTGCTTTACAGGAAGGCCCTAGTACCAAAATTTTAGAAATTTGTGGAATCTGATGTTGTTTGTGCACACAGTCTTCGAATGAGTCTATAGGAAATCTTCGGTGCGAATGTTCATATATAAACATTTCACACAGAAGCTGCAAAGCCGTCGTTTTTTCACTTATTATATTAGTAAGTGGATGATTTGTTTTCGACTGGCATCTTTCAGGTGTTAAGAATCGAACATATGATCGTTTCTGAACAGACTGTAGAGGGCGCTGATTTGAATATTTTGGTGGCGCTGAAGAAAAGCTATAAGTAGATGAAACTGAAAACTGTGTTTTTTTAATGTCCTTTTCATATGAGATTGATAGTCTTTAATATAAGTTGCTTAAAGAATAAACGTTAAAATCATTGTTATCGAATTTTTTTGGCAACCATTTGCCTGCTGTACACAAAGTCTTCTGAAGGTCAACAGCGTCACATATACGTGGGAACCTGTTTAGGGGATTTATAATAAGAAGTTTTTTGTCGTTTCCCAAGAGTTGTAAACACATATCCTGACTATTTTTTTAAACATCTTGTGTTGCAGAATTTTGTTGTCTGCATAAAATATCTTAGCCTTCCCGAGCCGTTTACCTAGGGATTATAAAGGTTAACGCAATGATAGACAATGCAAAGAATTTGTAAATATTCCTTATATTAAAATCACACAAAAATCTATAAATCACCCAAAAATGCACTGACCCGCTAAATAATGTCACAAAAAGCACACGTAGAAAAAAAGTATGGTTGGGATAACAATATTCAAAGAGCATCATACTATTGTTGAGTAAATGGTTGTGGTACAACAATATTATTATCCTCACAACAATAGTATGATTCATATACAACCATACTAAGATTCTTACAACCATACTTTGGTCCCCACAACCAAAGTATGTTTCACACTCAACCATAGTATGATCTCCACAACCATATTATGATCCTCACAACCATAGTATGTTCCACATACAACCATAGTATGATTCACATGCAACCATGTTATGATCACACACAATTTACTATGATCCCCAATATTATTTATTCGAAATGGGTTAAGTTGTCAACAACAGATTTAAAATATGAAAATTATTTAGAAATACATTAAATAATAGGAGTGATTCATTTAACAGTACAAAAAATCTGTTTAAACAAACGTAAGAGTTTTTATGAAAAATATTTGAGGTTAACAAAGTCAAAGCAGTTTGAAAAATTGTAATTTCCATATAAAAAGTATTACTTCGAGTATTATTGCATTAGATCCGTTACAATAACATTATTCTAAAAAGCATTTTTAAATAAAGAACAATTACAGTTATACAGTATGACTGCAGTAATCATATTATTGTTAACACAAAACCCAAACAAGAACATTTTGTGGCACCAACCATAATTATATTGTTGATAGGACCATATTAAAATTTTTAAATTTGGCAATAATAATATTCTTACATTTCAACACCATTAATAGTGCGACAATGATACTATTGTCAAAATTATATTAAAAAACCAATACTATGTTTGCGACGAACATACTGTTGTTGCGAAGAATATATTGCTATTGCCGTGATCATATAGTAAACATATTTTTTCTCTTCGTGTTGTTAGAAATATTTGGGTCATTTAATAAGTGACCCAACTTTTGGAATCGATTTCTTCCGATCGGGATGAAACTTGCACCAAGGTTAGTCCTATTAGATAGTATCTTAGACACAAACTTTTAGTAAGCTAATAGTTGTATTTTGCAACTTATTACCTATTGTTTCTAGCAAAATTTGTCCAATCTTTTTAGAAAATAATAAAAAAAAAATGTTTCACTTTTTTAGCAAAATCAAAATATTTTTTTAATTCCCCCCGCAATTTTTTTTTGCTCAAAGAAAAGCATAGGTCTTTTCCTTTAAGAGCTTTATGATCTTGTGATGGGATGTGACCTTTTAATCTATCAAAAAAAACTCAACGAACTCAAACAACGTGATTAAAATTTTTGCATATAATCTATTTTAAATTTGTTGTGCAAGTGGTTCTAAAACCTTAAAAATAAATCTTAAACTGGGCTATTAGACAAATTAACCTTTTCAACGGTATGTAACATGACTATTTAAAATTTCATAACCTCGATAATGTAATATCCACCTCAGGGATAAAAACACTTGAATAAATAGCTATCTAAAACACTCTGGACAGAAAATGTCAAAATTCGATCCCCTCTAACTCATAGAGACCTTCAAAGTTTGTATCTAAACTACTTTCTAATAGGACCAACCTTGGTGCAAGTTTCATGCCAATCGGAAGACATCGATTCCAAAAGTTGGGTCAATTCATATATATAGACCCATATATAAACGCTTATTTTAGCAAACAGTGAAATTATAGATTTTATATTTATTTAGTTAAGTCTATAGATAATAATCCTTACAGACTAGCCATTCTAAAAGTATATTATATCTAAAATATGGATAAGACAAATTTGTTTTCACTGCAAACGACATGAACATATTAAGAGAGATGAAGCTAATACAGGATGGGCCGAAAGTTACCATGGGGTTAAAAACTTTAATAACTTTTTCGTTTATTATTTTTTATTTTTGTTTTCTCAGATTTTATAAAAACATCTTTCAAAATTTGTGGCTGTAGCGTTCGAGTTTCTGCAACAATGTTGGCCTTCAGTTGAAGGATTGTCTCGCGCTTGTTCGCATATAACAAAATAATAAAGAAAATAGTCGGGTGCTGACAAACCTGGCGATCGCGCTGGCCAAATAATTTTCGAATTTATGGAAATTATTCGCTCTCAAAATAAAAGTATTTGACTTAAATGTTCCATTGTGTCTCAAGCAGTGTGGGAAGTGGCTCAGTCCGGCTGAAACCATTACAGGTCTGTATTCAGCAGGACGTAAAAAAGATTCCATCTTAAACGGATACCATTCTCTATTTACGGTTATAGCACTTCCATCTTTATTCTCGAAGTAGTACGGCCCAATGATATTTGCAGATGTGATCCCACACCATGCTTAAACCTAATGGGGTGCAATTGGCTCAGAACCTACAGTTCTGCTTATTAACAAAGCCAAATGAAAATGAGCTTAACCACTCATGCGTTTGCGCTAAAATAATTGATCGCTGATTTAAATAATAAAATTGTACGATTCTCTGTAGGTTCTGAGCCAATTCAGTTGTGAATCTCTCCATTATTTATTATCCAAGTGTTATTTACATAATCTGAAAAAAATATATGAACGAAAAAGTTATTTAAATTTCAAACCCCATTGTAACTTCTGGCCCTCCTTGTAGTTTAATTAAACAATAAAAAGCATTTTTGAGGCATTCATGATCTGTCGTATTCTTTTTTTTATTAAACAGTAAGATTTTATTAAATAGCAAGTTTTTTTCTAATTATTTTCAGTATATTCCTATCCTCCTCTATGCTGCGTTGACAACACTGAACATTACACACATTTTTCGGCTGCACATTCATCGTCTGCTAATTTTAGCCAAAAAAAAACAGCACCCAACTTATTGCAAAAAAATCTTAAGCTTCGTAAAAACAATTTTTGGCTGCTGCTGATGTGTGTGCTTTTTTGGCTAATTCTAATGTGCTAATAAAAATATTCTAAATATAAGCTGAGCTAATTTGTTGGAAACAAAAGCTGAAGCTGTGATAAAGGTGGAAAATATTAGCTCAGCTGAAGAAATATAATAGATATATGGTACTTACTTAGAATGGTCTTTGTTAATGATTTTCACTCCGACATCTATCTCTAACATCAGAATGGCTGTTCTTTATCCACACTATACGCCTCTGAAATATGCTGCCAAGAAACATTCAAACTATCAGCAACGCTTATATATTTAAAAAGGAATTATATCGATTATTCGTTAATCAGATTTAGTATACTTATAACTCTCTGAACTGGAAATAAATAATAATAGTTTTGATCTATGTAATTATAAATTGTCTCTATCTCTTGTAAAACCCTTACTTAAATAATTTTTTATTTCGATGTGTTTTGGATCACCTTTAATCCTATACTTTAATTAGAAGATATTGTATCGTCTTGTATGGGATATTCACAAAAAATAAAAACAAAATAAAAGATATATATAAATAACTTGAGAAGACCCATGACCTCGAAGGCCACTTTTTGTGTAGGCCTTATGTATTCAGCCACTGAGAATACAAACTCAAATACATTGTCTTTACAGATATGGAGGCCCACATACAAACTCATGAAAAGATTCTCTGTTAAAGAGTTGAAAATGTACAGGGTCCCGTATA
The DNA here is from genome assembly GCA_963513945.1 of Hydrotaea diabolus. Taxonomy (NCBI): domain Eukaryota; kingdom Metazoa; phylum Arthropoda; class Insecta; order Diptera; family Muscidae; genus Hydrotaea; species Hydrotaea diabolus. Next base: position 47,627,012 of record OY740717.1, on the reverse strand, counting down.
CATATATGAGTGCATGCATATGGTTCATGAACACAGAGCCAATGCACGCACATACCCTTAAAATATATACATATGTACTTTGTATATGTAATGCACATTTGCAGCTTCTGAATATATGCACGTATCCAAGTGAAAAAACCTGTCAATTGTTCCCCAGAAACAATTGGAGACCATCGAATTACTAACATTCTACCAAAGTCATTTATTATTGATTTACCAATAGGGAACAATTTTATTTAAATTTAAGAAAATCGTTTCAGATTTAGATATAGCTGCCACACATATGTTTATCCGGTTTTAAATTTTAAGCTTACACTTAAAGCACGTGGTGGCAAAATTGCCCACCCATAAATAATCAAGTAGACAGAAAGCATGACTTCAGGCAGAATAATAAACTCGTATAAAACGTAGACGATGTTAAGGCAAGGAAACAAGTTATAACTATGATATGCACTCTACACGATGGTGTGATCTTACCGACATTATAAAATCTAATGATAAATGTAATTCTAATTGATCTTAATCTAATCGTCAAAATGACTACTTTTGAAAACGACGTGATTCTGGTCACACACGAATGTATGCTAACGATTAGTGAAATCAAGAAAACGCGCCTACTCAACTCACACTTTTAAAAATATAGGTAGAGTTTGCCATGTTCTCAACAATAATTAAAACATATTTTCAAAAAATAAAAACTTCCTTAACTATCGAAGGAAGTAAATGATTGGGCATATCCCTAGTGTATCCAGAAAAGAGACTATAGAGTTTTGGAAACGTCTTAAAAATCAGTAAGCTATTTACAGGTTCCCATTTTACGCGACATACTTTCTTGAAATTTTTAAGAATAACTCCATATTAACATTCTTTTCATAATTGTCTCTACTTTTTCTACTTGTAATTCAGAAAATATCAATGGAATCCCCAATTCAAATCTGTAATTCAGACTTTTCAATTGAAGTTCAGAATACATGAATTGAAATTCTGAAATTAAAATATACATTCAGTATAAATTACAATTGAAATTCAGAAAAGATAAATTCAAATTCAGATGTTACGATTAAATATTCAAAATATATCAATTGAAATTCAGAAATTTCAATTAAATTTCGGAATACATCAATCAAATTTCAGACTTAATTTTTATTGAAACTCAGAAAAAATAAATTAAAACTAGGAAATTACAAGAAAATATCATTTGAATTTCAGCAAGATCTTAGGAATAAAAATAATATATAATTTACCACCTAAATTAAATGTATTAACTATTGGAAAGAGATTTTCTAAATTTACAGGATTAAAGATATGGCGAACTCGCAATGCCATGTCCATTACATGCACAGTTGTAATCGGTGTATTTTTCGATTTGAAGAGGAACCCTAAATAAGACCCATACAGTTTTCTAACACTGTTTGCATATATTAGGGGGAATATTAGCCCTAACTTCTGACCGAACGTGGATAAGTTCCGGGAAGCTAGTAAGAGAAAGATAGACCTCGAAAAGCAGCTGTCACAACAGACAGCACAAGCCTAGTGTAAATCTAGAGTTTTTTTAAATAAAAAAATTCGAAAATTCAAATCAAGTGTAGAATCTTTATTGCTTATTCGAAAGGACATTTTATGGCATTTATTTTTTGAATATAATTTCCTTCAAATGTTGGCCGCAACTACGCCTCAGGTTGTCCATTTTTAAGGTCCAAACTCGTTCAAGCATTTCGACCGACTAAAGGTGTGATATCACTCGATCTAGTCGGCCAACTCACCTGTCCAAAACGTGAAATAGCTGCTTTTCGAAATGACCTCTCAGTAGATGCATTGTTTGAGCAGCAGTATGGCAAGTGGCACCGTCCTTTTGAAACCAATTTCAGTAGCATAAAGATCGGTATCATGCCGCGATAGCGAGCACCATTCACGGTTACGTTCTGGTCATCATCATTTTTGAAAAAATATGCACCGATGATTCCACCAGCTTAAAAACCGCACCAAAACGTGGTTTTCTCTGGGTAAAATGGCACCTCTTCAACCTCCGTTTGTCGCTCTTCAGCCCAAATGCGGCAATTTTTTTATTGACTTTGCCGTTGAGCCAGAAATGAGCCTCAACTGAACAAAATTTTGGTCGGAAACAGCGAATCTTGCCGTTTCTCACCGGACGCTCATTTCTATCATAGAGTTGCCAACATTTGAAGGTAATTATTTTCAAGAAATAAATGCCATAAAATGTCATTTCAAATTACCAATAAAAATTCCACACTTGATTTGATTTTTTTTTTGTTCTGAAAAAATTGCCGGTAGATAAATCACCCTATATATATACATAAATCACACATAGCAAAGAACTATATCGTAGCAAATGTTTTTAGAACTTTTCTTTGTGTATTTTAAGTAATTTTATTAATTCATCTCAAATAATTTATTTGTATATCAAATTATAATGCTCTAGACAAAAGGCTGTAAATATTCATTCAATAAACGTACCTTAAAAGGAAAAGTTTTTTTGACAGAGCCAATTTCTTTCTTTTTCTGTCCAAACAGCTAATGACCATAAGTTAAAATTGAGCAAAATTTCGGGTTCCGAAGTTAATTAATTAGACCACTAACGTGCTTTCAACAGACAAAAGTACGGACGGACAGATGGACTTCGCTGCACGCAAAGAAAATATATGGTTACACTATGGTCACCGCAACAATAATATGTTCTCAACAATAAAAGCATGTTCGTCGCAACCATAGTATTGTTTTTTTCATTTCATTTTGACAATAGTATGATTGCGACAATATTGCTATTGCTGAAATGTAACAATAGTATTATTGCCAAATTTAGAAATGAAAATATGGTTGTAGCAACCATATAAACATGGTTGGTGCAACAAAAGTATTGTTGTTTAAAATTTACGTTAACAATAATTTGATTACGACAATCATACAGTATGGTTGCGACTATGAACAAAACAAAACAGGTTTTTTAGAGCATACATGGATGTGTGTGCGTATGTTTTTTTTTGATGTACAAAAAAAACATACACACACGATACAGTGAATTGTTGTCCATTAAAAAAACAACAACAATCGGAAGGTAGTTCGAGGGATTTTATTGTGTTATTGTATTCGGTGAAATACTCTAATACCGATTGGTTCTCGTTTATTTAAAATCTACCTGCACTTAAATATATTGCCATTGATCATGGTTTAATCACATTCTTTACTTGGTGTCTACGGATGGTGAAGTCGCATTCACCTCTGCTGGCAACTAAAAGTATTTTTGACCGTTGGAATATGTTTTTTGAATGAAATGTTTAATAAAAACATGGCCTAAAATGTGGCTATGATCTAATAGTAATGCAATTTAAAATAACATACTTAATAAAAATCTTCATTTTTGAATAACAACAATAACCAATCCTAATAAATAATTTAAGGGATCATAGTATGGTTGAGTGTGAATCATACTATTGTTGTGGGGATCATAGTATAGTTGTATGAGAAACATACTATGGTTGTGAGGATCATACTATGGTTGTATGAGAAACATACTATGGTTGTGAGGATCATAGTATGGTTATGAAGATAATAGTATGGTTGAGTGTGAATCATACTATGGTTGTGGGGATCATAGTATGGTTATGTGTGAATCATTCAATTGTTGTGCGGATCATAGTATGGTTGTATTTGAATCATACTATTGTTGTGAGGATCATAATATTGTTGTGTCACAACCATATACCCAACAATAGTATGATCCTCTTCGAATATTGTCACCCCAACCATACTTTTTTTCTGCGTGTGGATGTCTTTACTGTGAATTCTATGGCAATCAATAATAAATAAACTTTGTAGGATTTTCGATCAAAGTTTCGAGATGATGCAAACGGAATGACAAAATGTATATACACTTTGTTGTAAAATGCATACGTCCATGTAGGATTGAGACATAATAGAACTGTAATTCAGCAAAGTTTTATTTAAACCGGAAAAAATGATCTCTTCAGAGAATTTGACCTGATTTTCCCATATATGTTTGCATACGACTCAGTATACTTATACACGGTATGTAAATGTGGATGACGTATGCGAACATAATTGCTGTAGTCGAAGTTGTACTCGAAGTAGTAACAGTAACAGGAGCAGTCGTGCTGTTGCTCCCGTTGTAGACGACGTCCGTAAATGTTGTTGCTGATGTTGCTGCTGTTGCTACTGTTGTTGCGCTGAGGTGGTATCAATGAACATGTACATTATTCAATTTTGGTCTTGGCTTTTCCTGTCTTGTGTATATCATGGCCTGGCATCTTGTAGTTCATGTTGTTCAGCTATCGTGTTCGTATCTGCTACCGTTTCGTTTTTACTCCTTTTTTGCCTACATGTATATAAATATATATACACGAGTACAAGTATTATTTAGCCTTTATTCAGATATTCCATACATAACCGTACATGGACCACATATGTCTGAAAAAGAAAACTTTAACTGCCCTTGTATATCATATTCAAACGTATGGGCAACTTGTTATGCAGAAGCGAGAGCAAGAGGAAATTTAACGAAGCTGCGAAGCAGCATAACCTGTACAAAAATAAAGAAGACAAGATGAGTGGATACAAATAAAAAAAACTACTAAACATTGAAGTTTAAATAATTTGAAAAGTACCATGAATGAGGTAAAGAATAAGTTGAGACCATGTGGAGAACTACAAAAGTATTAGGAAACTGATGCTGATGGTGTTTTATTAATTTTTCAAAATATAAGCTGTACTGCACGAAATTCGGCGAGACGCCAGAGTTCTGTATGTTTTTTAAGATCCTTCTTGGACTTGTCTATTTGGTAAAGCCACCCACGTCTGTAGCTAACTTTTATGACCTTAAGCAGAGTCATGAACAAAGTTTGTAAAGCTCGAAATAGCAAAGGTACTGCCATGAGAATCTTGTATTCGTAATCGTATCTCCGAGATATTCTTGTTTGACCAAAGGAGATTGTTTGAACATATATGCTTTTAAACAACTATACGGTGATCCATATAGAGGTATTTTTCCAGAATAAAAAAAAATAAAAATTCAAATCAAGTGAGGAATCTTTAACGATAATTTGAAAGGACATTTTATGGCAATTATTTTTTGGATATAATTTCCTTAAAATGTTGCCCGCAACTTCGCCTCAGGGTTTCCATTCTGAGGGTCCAATTTTGGATGACTCGTTCGAACACTTCGACCGGTATGGCTTTAATGACACGCGTAATGTTGGCTTCCAAAACCTGAATCGTAGCTGGTTTGTCAGCATAGACTTTGGAATTTACGTAACCCCAAAGATGAAAATATCTAAAGGTGTGATATCACTCGATCTAGGCGGACATCTTACCTGTCCAAAACGTGGATTTAGCTGCTTTTCGAAATGACCTCCAATAGATCCATTGTTTAAGCGGCTGTATGGCAAGTGGCACCGTCCTGTTGAAACCAAGCGTCGTCAAGATAACGGGCTTCAATTTCAGGTAGGAAAAGTCCGATATCAATGCGCGATAGCGACCACCATTCACGGTTACGTTGCAGCCATTATCATTTTTGAAAAAATATGGACCAGCCCATTACCTACACCAAACCATAGTTTTCTCGGGCTATAATGACAGCTCTTGAACCTTTTCAGGTTGCTCTTCAGCCCAAATGAGGTTATTTTATTTATTGACGTTGTCGTTGAGTCAGAAGGGGCCTCGTCACTGAATAAACCATTGTTCGAAAACAGCGGATCTTCTCGTTTATCATTTCCATAATTTAGTTGCACAATTTGGAGACGTTATTGCGGTGTTAGTATTTCTATGATAAAATGGCAAACAATACTGAAAAGGAAAAAAAATTAACGCAACTCACGCGTAAACTCTAAAAAAAACCCTGGAAAAAAATAAGTCTAAATAGATCCACCCTATACAATACCTTTACCTACAATTATTTACGAAAGGATTATCTGGGCTGGATCCCCAACAATCTCGGAGTATCAGGTAGGAGATCGATGTTAGTATCGGAAAAAAAGAAGCTGAATGTACATTTTATTCGTTAAAAATGTTCTGCACTGCTTTGTGCATAACACATGGATTTAAAAAGTCATATATTCAGTTTAAGAATTTCAGCAATGTCATTGATTTAAAGAATATAATTAAAAATGAAATTCGATTTCAGTCATATGGCCACCTGGAACCCGTGTACAGCGATCTATTCTTTGGACCCAATTTTCATTAAATGTTGTCTCTGAGTTCGTCTAAAGTTGTTGGCTTGTTGGCATAGGCCAATGACTTGGTGTGGCCCTATAAAAAGGATTCCAATGGCATTAAATGGCATGAACAAAGTGGCCATTCGTCAGGCCCATTTCTCGAGTTACACTTTCACCGATTTTGCCTTTCAGTAAATCGATTGCTGCGTGGCTAGTGACACCGTCTTGTTAAAACCACATATCACCGATGTCAAGCTCATCCAATTCTGGCCAAAAATAATTTTCTAACATGGCACAATAGCGCTCTCCATTGACGGTAACATGACGTTTGGTTTCATGGACGAATAATTCGGCCCAATCACACCTCCGGCATGAAAATCACACCACACAGTATTTTTTGCGGATGCAATTGTGTCTCTTCAATCTGTGTATGTTGCTGTCCAATAACGCATATTTTGTTTATTGACAAAACCACTCAACCAGAAATAGACTTCGTCGTTCATCTTGTCGGGTAGGACGATTATTACGGCCGAAAATTGGAGAAAGCGCTCTTAAAGAGTTGATCACCGACTCAGAATAGAAATGTCGACTTCGACTGACGTTTTGGCACTGAAACATCGTTAAAAATATTTGTGGGTGCGTTGAAATAAATATACGAAATTGTTATGTCCCTTTTGGAAAATCATATAAAGGGTGGTTAAATTTTAAGAGCCGATGTTGATTTTGAATAAAACACGAATTATTTAGTAATTATTGTCATTTCTTTTTATTATGATAATATTAGTATTGCTCAATTATTTAGTAATTATTGTCATTTCTTTTTATTATGATAATATTAGTATCGTTCAATTATGTTGGGAACAAAATATTGGCCAAATGGCCGCCGCGATCTCGGCGGCACACCTCTTTCCGATGGTCCAAATTTTCGATGACGCTGAGGTTATATGCCGTTGAGGTTATATGCCGTTTGTTGTGTGGCAAGTGGCACCGTCCTGTTAAAACCACATATCGTCCACATCCATATCTTCCAACTCGGGCCATAAAAAGTATGTTATCATCTCACGATAGCGAACACCATTTACAGCAACTGCCTGACCGGCCTCATTTCGGAAAAACTACGGCCCGATGATGCCGTCAGCCCATAAACTGCACCAAACAGTCACTCTTTGTAGGTGTATTGCGGGAATTGACGAATCCACTGAAGTGAAAATGTCCAAAATCACTGAAGATGATTTCTTCGAATTTAAATGCCCATTTTCATAATAAGGGTGGAAAACTTTAACGCGTTGCTCGCTTGTGAACCTTTTTATGGTTAAAATTGAACTAGTCTGAAATTGAGAAATATCAAATGAAATGCAGAAACAAATTTTTCGTTTAGGTGTGGTTTACATTTAACATCGGCCCTTAAAATGTTACCAACCTTTATATACAGAACTCAATTTGCACAGAATAAATCAATGGTTGAAATGGGTTTTAATTGTTCGAAATGCAAGCGAAAAAGGCTAGCATTTCGTGGGGTTTTAGTGCTTATGGAAAGGTGGGGTTTTGGTGCTTATGGATAGCTGTACTTTTGATTTTTAAAATGTCTAGAATAAGAAAATTTTATAAAGTTGTTACAAAAAAAATATTTTTGCGACTAATAGTAGACCAGGCGAGGCAAAAAAACATTTTTTAAATGATGGTCCAACGATAATGCACGATGTTAATTCTGAGTCACACCTAACATCAAGTTTTTTGCCTAACTTGATTTGCCATTTTTTTGTTTCAGTGTTTGACCACTTTAACCATAGTGAAGTACATAATTGAAAAGAGCGTTAAGATTGTTGAATTCATTTACAAAAATGGGCGTTCAAATTAAAATGCTTATCGTGATTTTTATTGTTTATAATATAGGGTGATCCATCTAGTGTTATTTTTTCAGAACAAAAATATGTAAAAATTCAAATCAAGTGTGGAATCTTTATTGGTAATTTTTAAGGACATATTATGGCATTTATTTTTTGAATATAATTTCCTTTAAATGTCTACGTTCTGAGGGTCCAATTTTGAATGACTCATTTGAGCAATTCGACCGGTATGGCTTTAATGACATGCATAATGTTGGCTTCCACAACCTGAATCATAGGTGGTCTGTCAGCATAGACTTTGGAATTTAGGTTTCCCCAAAGAAAAATTTATAAAGGTGTGATATCACTCGATCTAGGCGGCCAACTCACCTATCCAAAACGTGAAATTAGCTGCTTTTCGAAATGACCTCTTACTAGATCCATTATTTGAGCAGTTGTATGGCAAATGGCAATATGCTATTGAAGTCAAGTGTCTTAATGATAAAGGGCTTCAATTTCAGGTAGCATAAAGATCGATATCGTGGCGCGATAGCGACCACCATTCACGGTAACGTTCCGGCCATCATGAGTTTTGAAAAAATTTGCACCAATGATTCCACCAGCTAATAAACCGCACCAAACCGTGGTTTTCTCTGAATATAATGGCACCTCTTCAACCTCCTCCTGTCGCTCTTCAGCCCAAATTCGGCAATTTTTTTATTGACTTTGCCGTTGAGCCAGAAATGGGCCTCAACTGAACAAAATTTTGGTCGAAAACTGCGGATCTTCCCGTTTCTCAACGAACGCTCATTTCCATAATACAGTTGCCACATTTAAAGGTAATTATTTTCAAAAAATAAATGCCAGAAAATGTCCTTTCAAAATACCAATAAAGATTTCAAACTTGATTTGAATTTTTTTTTGTTCTGAAAAAATACCTCATGATGGCTCACCCTATATAACCAACCAAATGTGTCCACAGTGGATGCGTTAACAAGCAGACTTGCCTCACTTGGCTAAATGAGAATCAACGACTGATTCTAGAAAAGCCAAAGCATCTACAACGAGTGACTGTTTGGTGCTGTTTATGGGCTGGCGGTCGCATTGCTCCGTACTACTTCGATAATACTCGTAAGATCGCTATGAAAACGGATTTCTGTGGCCAGAAATTGGAATATGGAACTGGACGATATGTGGTTCCAAAAGAATTGTACTACGAGTACTTGCCACACAGCCCACAAAACAATGGCTCTTTTGCGCGGGAAGTTTAATGGCGAGTTATCTCACGTCGTGGCAATGTTAACTGGCCATCACGATCATGTGATTTGACACCGTTTGACTGCTTTTATTAGGGATATTTGAAAGAAAAATGTACATCAATAAGCCAAGAGCAATTCAAGAGCTTAAGGTGAGGTAATAAGGCATATTAACGACATTGAACCTTCGTTATGTACAGAGTCATAGAAAATAGAGGCAATGTCTGCTTAGCGCGATTTCATTATAACGCGGTTTCAATATTTTTCTGTTTTATTTGCGAGACTTTTAGTTTCTTGCTTGATCTTGCTTTGCGAATGCTCACGAATTTGTTTGTTTGTTTACTTTTTGTTGCTTTTTTGCTTGATTTACGAACACTAGCAAAGCGTGCTGAGCGTGTGTTCAGCCACGTTGCATATTGCATACCACAAATATTTAGAACGTTGTTGAGGTAAATTGTTTAGTTTACGTGTCTCGCAAGGGTGTTTGGGCTTTAATAGAAACCCTGTGTAAATTGCACGCAGAGAAAAAACATGGTTACTACATGGTCACGGCGATATTAATATGTTCTCCGCAATAAAAGTATGTTTGTCGCAACCATAGTATTGTTTACTGAATTTATTGTTGACAATAGTATGATTGCCGCAATATTAATATTGTTAAAATGTAACAATAGTAATATTGTCAAATTAAGAAATGAAAATATGGTTGTAGCAACAATATAAATATGATTGGTGGGACAAAAGTATTGTTTTTTGGGTTTTATGTAAACAATATTATGATTACGGCAATCATACTGTATAATTGTAATTCTTCTTCATTTGAATATGCTTTTTATAACAAGGTTATTGTGTCGGATCGAATGCAATAATATTACTTTTTATAAGGAAATTCAAATTTTTCGAATAAACTGCTTTGGTTTTCTTTAACTGAAAATTTTTAATAAAAACGCTTACGTTTTTTAAATTGTTTTTTTCTACTGTTAAATAAATCACTTCTATTATTTTGAATATATTGTATTTTTAAATAATTTTCATAATTCAAATCTGTTGATGGCAACTTAACCCAATTCTAATAAATAATATTGGGGATCATAGTATATTTGTGTGTGATCATACTGACCATACTATGGTTGTGAGGATCATACTATGGTTGTGTGTGAAACATACTATGGTTGTGAGGATCATAATATGGTTGTGGGGATCATAGTATGGTTGAGTGTGAATCATACTATGGTTGTGGAGATCATAGTATGGTTATGTGTGAATAATACTATTGTTGTGGAGATCATAGTATGGTTATGTGTGAATAATACTATTGTTGTGAGGATCAAAGTATGGTTGTGAGGATCATGGTATGGTTGCATTTGAAAAATACTATAATTGTGAGGATCATAATATTGTTGTACCACAACCATACACCCAACAATAGTGTTATCCTCTTCGAATATTGTCACCGCAACCATACTTTTTTCTGCGTGTGCATACCACAAATATTTAGAACGTTATTGAGGTAAATTGTCTAGTTGCACTACAGAAAACAAACAATTTAGATAAAATTTATTTTTAATTTCATATTGATAGTTAAAACAAAACCCCTAACAATGCCACCAAAACGTTCTATTGAAAGTAGCCACGCTGCCAAAAAAACAGCGTAAGTCATTGGGTCTCATGCATAAAAACGAGTAAAAGCGATGAGTTGAGTCAAGTAAGCAATTGCTCGTAAGTTGAGTTGGATCGAACAGCAACAGCTTTTGCTCCATTTCGTATGCATAAAAATGAGTTCAAACCAATTGCAATTACTTGAGCAAATTGAGATCAAACGGCTAATTGTTATTGAAGTGCAAACATGTCGTCAAGTGTAAGTGAAGTAGAAGCAAATAATAATTATAAAATAGAAACTGACGATATATCTAAATTTTTAGAACAAAAAGTGAAAGAAAATAAATATTTACTTGAAAAAAGTCAGTTACCAAGCATAAAAATAAGAAAAAAGAAACAATAGAAACATGTGTCAAAGAAATTAAGCAAACATTTGGAATCCTCAAAAAAATAATTCGCTAACCAGCAAATGCTACTACCATCAAATCTATGTATTTATCATTTTATTATTAATTATATAAAAAAAATAATAATTAAGATTACACACCTGTAAAATTTTTTATCCTCACTTGCTAAATTCGTCTTACGCTGTTGATAACATTATTTATTTATTTGTGGTACAAAATATTCAGCCATGATTCGCGAGTCAACTAAAAGGCATGCTTCACAAAATTTAAGCAAGAGCTCACAAAAGTAAGCAAACGCTTGTTTTTATGAAAATGAGCACAATCTCATCTAACTTCAACTTCTAAGTTCAAACTGAGCAAGAAGAGATCAAACGTGAGCAGTGAGTAAAAGCAAAAACATCAAATTTTATTATGCATACGACAAGCACCTTTTACTCAAAAAATCGAGTCCGAGCTCAAGCTCACGTTTTATGCACGAGACCCATTGTTTTTGGAATTGGTGAGGTAGATGTGTGCAGATAACTAGATTTGGCAGAGTCTACTGTCAGAACCATACTCAAGAATGCTGAGAAAATTAGAAAATTCCCACGAACAACAACTCCCCGTGCTGCATCAAAGATAACCACAACTAGATCAAAGATTATGGTCGACATGGAAAGAATGCTAAGCATTTGGGTCGAGGAACAAGTTCAACGCCGTTCTCCTTTTAGTATGATGTCCATCCAATCTAAGGCTTTGAGTTTGCATAATTTTGTACAAAAAAAGCTGCCAGAAGGTACTCACGTTGATGAATTCATTGCTAGTAGTGGTAGGTTTAATATAGATTTAAGCGACGCGGCAAACAGCATAATGTTACGGTAACTGGTGAATCTGCCAGCGCAAATATTGAGGGTGTCGAGGCCTTCAAGGAAACTTTTGCTAAAATTGTGGAGGAAAATGGCTACACACCTCAACAGATATTGAATGTCGATGAGACTGGCCTATTTTGGAAGCGTATGCCCAAGAGAAGCTACATATCAATTACTGAGAGAAAGTTTTCTGGATACAAAGTCTCGAAAGATCGTTTGACACTATTGGTTGGTGGTAGTGCCTCAGGTGAGCGAGCACTTGAGAATACGAAGCCATCGACGACGAGCCACCTCAGCCAAAGAAATTCACGGCTGCACATACGAGTATTGCTAGAATTTTAAAACTTCAGGATGCTGTGTTTGCTTCCATAACAGAGCATGACCCACAAGTAGCTCGCAGTTCAGCGATCATAAGAACCGTATAAGAAGCATTTAATTGCTACAGAGTTCTTTTGGATGGAAAACACAAAACCGCTAAACAAACAACGATTGACTATTTTTTAAAAAGCAGTAACCAAGTAACATCATTAGCTGCTACCGGAGCAACGCCATCAACCTTGGATGAAATAGCAACTTTATCCGAAGAAAGCAGCAGTGACTGTCTTGTTTCCTTTATTTTTCCTTTTATTTATTTTCTAGTTAGTAGATTTGCAAGAATTTAAATTATTTTTTTGTTATGTTTTTTTAGTTTTGCTTTTTAAATGAATGTTATGTTTTTTTTTGTTTTTAATAGTTTTAAATAAAAATATTTTATATACTACATATGTAAATTTTAATAAAAAATATTTTAATTTTTCACATGCCTTGTGCTTTGTACTTATTTTTTTGCTACTGTAGGGATGATTTATTTTAGTTCAGATACACTACATATAAAAAGATAATTTCGATTAACGCGGTTTCACTTTACGCGGTACTCTTGAGACACTAATTAACCGCGTTAAACGGACATTGCCTGTATAGACCATTGGGTAGAAATATGCCACCGAAGCCGTGAAGAGCATTCAATATTTGGATACACGCATGTTTTTCAAACGAGATCTTGCTATGATAACAAAAAATATCTATATAACTCTCTAAAAACTTGTTGATTAATCGTAAGTTTTAATTAACATCGTAAGTTTAAGTTGGGCAACCCTTTATGGCATCGACATCACAACAAGTATAAAAGTTTATTTACCAGTCATACAAAGAACAATAACCCATGGCCGCCAGTGCCATAACTTTCATAGCAACCTACATTGCAAATATGAGAGATGTTTCGGCGAATTGATAAAGTTTTCTCTACCCCGGCATGTGTAAGAGTGCGGACGGTCTTGTGGGTAACGAACACCTGAGTCATGAATAATAGTTCTTTTTAAAACAATAACTACACACTTTCAACTCAAAGCAGCAGGATAATGGTTGGTTTGAATTTTATTTTTTTTTCAAAACTATGTGATAAATATTTAAAAAGTAGCATATGAGTTTCAGTTTCTGAGAGAAAAAAGGTATTAAGAATCAATTTAAAATTTAACGAAATTATGAAGATTGAAATTGATAAGTCCATGCTAAGGGTGAATTTCACCTTAAACAAATTGAAGTTAATTTTATAAGGATTTTTTTTGGTATTTTTTATATTTAGATGGCATTTTAATATCTTTTATAGGCACATATATTGTATTCTTACCACACATTTAAACAGTGACAATTTTTACAAAAAATGGGGATATTTAGTATTCATCCCTTTTATTTAACCCTTTATGTTTACTTTCTTTGACTTGTTCACACCGCTTTTCCAAATTTCGTTTCCTTAAAGTTTGAAGTTAAATTGTCACCTCGGTTTGCCTTTTATGTGTGTTTGAATATTTGTCTGTGGTTTTGTGGCATCAGAAGCCCGCATATCCTTGAAAGTGTACACAGGCTAAACACTCACAATGACTTCACCATAAAGACCACCCCCATTAATTGTTAGAATAACATTCTTTTCGACAATATGACTTTATCAAATTGTTAATTTAAGACTAGCAAATACACCATAATTTAAGATATGTTGAATAATGCCCACATAATCAAATATTCATGTGAATTGATTCAATATTATTTCATAATTAAATTTAAGACATAAATTAATATCTTATATTATTTTATATTTAATTTTCTAGTGTATTTGCTAGTCTTAAATTTAATATATTTTAGAGGGATGTCATATTAGGCAAAACATTTGGTACTGTATTACGAGTATATGGTGTATGTCAATTTCAAATGTTATGTTATTGGGCAAGACTAATATTAACAATTACAGGGTGGTTTAAATCCAAGTTTCTTTTTAAACAAATTGAAACTGAATAAAAACTAACATTCTAACTGGAGAAACTGCACACAGAGAAATATTTGGTTACAATGAGGTGTCGGCAACAGCATCCGGGTGTTTTACATGATTCTCGCTGTGATAGCTTCAGCCATGAAGCCATTACCGCCATCGCAACTGGAGCCATTACCAAGCGAAGGCCAGCGCCCCTTACGGCCAATCCCGGCGGTACCAATGCGCATCGTGCTATATGGACACAACATCCTCCTTGGTCAGGGGCCAAGGCATATCTAACACCACTGCTGGAACTCCACACACACGCAGAAAAAATATATGGTTACTACATGGTCACGGCAACCATAGTATGTTCTCTGCAATAAAAGTATGGTCGTCGCAACCATAGTATTGTTTTTTGAGTTTCATTTTGACAATAGTATGATTGCGACAACATTAATATTGATGAAATTTAACAATAGTATTATTGCCAAATTTAAAAATGAAAGCTTGGTTGTAGCAACAATATAAATATGGTTGGTGGGACAAAAGTATTGTTTTCATGATTTTTACGTTAACAATAATATTTTTAAAGCAATCATACCGGCAAAATGGTACTTTTTTTAATTTGACAATGGTATTTTTAGGAATCTTACGCAATAATAGTACTTTTTACATGTAAATTAATTTTTTCCAAAACAAACTACGGATTAGTATAACTGAGATATTTTTAATAAATGTTTTTTTTTATGTTAAATAAATCACTCCTATCCTAAAAAATTTTGGGGATCATAGTATGGTTGTGTGTAAGTCATACTATGGTTGTGAGGATCATACTATGGTTGAGTATGCATAATAATATGGTTGTGGGGACCATAGTATGGTTGTGTGTGAATAATTCTATTGTTTCGAGGACCATAATATTGTTGTGGGGATCATAGTATGGTTATGTGTGAACCATACTATTGTTGTGATGATCATAATATTGTTGTGCCACAACCATATAACCAACAATAGTATGATGCTCTTCGAATATTGTTACCACAACCATACATTTTTTCTGCGTGCAGAGACAAACTTCTCCCCGCGATTTGGATTTAAACTACAGCCACCACGATACTCCCCGAAGGGCCTCACCTCGTAGCTCTGAAATAAAATTATGTTCGTCGCAACTATAGTATTGTTATTTAAATTTAATTTTGACAACAGTATGATTGCGCTAATATTAATATGGTTAAAATATAACAACAGAATTGGTACTAAATTAAAAAATGAAAATATGGTAGTAGCAACAATATAAATATTCTTGGTGCGACATAAGTTTTGGTTTTTGGGTTTTACGTTAACATTAATATGATAACGTCTAACAAACCTTACGATTGCATTTTTTATAAATTAAGCAAGGTTTTTCGAACAATGTTATTATTAGGAATCTTAGGAAATAAAAGTATTAAACCAAACTGCTCGGGATTTATATGCCTGAAATGTTTTTTTTATAAATAAAACACTTACGTTTTTTTTCATATACGCAGAAAAAAAGTATGGTTGGGGTAACAATATTCGAAGAGCATCATACTATTGTAGGTTATATGGTTGTGGCATTACAATACTATGATCATCACAACAATAGTGTGGTTCACTTACAACCATACTATGATCCCCATAACAATATTATGGTCCTCACAACAATAGAATTATTCACGCACAACCATACTATGCTCCCCACAACCATATTATTATACACACTCAACCATACTATGATCACCACAACCATATTATGATCCTGATAACCATAGTATGTTTAAAGTACAACCATAGTATGATCCTCACAACCATAGTATGACTTAAACACAACCATACTATGATTCCCAACTTTTTTTGAAAAAATTGGGATAAGTTGTTATTCAACAATAGAGAATTTTGTTAGGTAAGTTATGTAAAAATAAATTAAACTCTTGATAAAGGAGTGATTTATTTAACAGTAAAATAATTCATTAATAAAATATAGTTTAGTTATACTAATGCCAAAGAAGTTTGCTTTGAAAAAAATTAATTATCACTCCTATTATTGCGTATGACTCCTAAAAATAGAATTGCCACATTAAAAAAAATACGATTTTGCCGGTACGATTGCCGTAATCCTATTATTGTTAATATAAAACCCATGAAAACAAAAAATTTTTCCTACCAACCATATTTATATTGTTGCTACAACCATATTTTTTATTTTTAAATTTGACAACAATACTATTGTTACATTTCAACAATATTAATATTGCCGGAATCATACTTTTGTCAAAATTAAATTCAAAAAACAATACTATGGTTGCGCGACCACACTTTTATTGCTGAGAACATACTATTGTTGCCGTGACCATATAGTAATTATATCTTTTCTCTGAGTGTACTGTTAAAGAAATCACTCCTACTAACACGTAATCCATTTCGAGCTTCCCTACCTTTTGAAAGAAAAAAACACAGAAAATTCAAATTGAATGGGGAATGTTTATTATCATTTGAAAGAACATTCTTTGGCATTTATTTTTTGAAAATTGTGTCTATCAAATGTTGACCGCGGCTACGTCTCAGATGGTCCATCCGTTGAGTCCAATTTTTAATGAATCGTTCGAGCATTTCAACTGGTAACTGGCGAATGTCACGTGTGATGTTTTGCTCCAAGGCCTGAATCGAAGCGGATTTGTCCGCATAAACTTTATATTTTACTTATCCCCACAGAACAAAGTCTAACTGTGTGATATCACACGATCCTTGTGGCCAATCGACCGGACTCTCAAAAAATCCATTGGTTGATGAGATGTGTGGGAAGTGGCGCCGTCTTGTTGAAACCAAATGTTGCCGGGATCATGCGCTTCAATTTCAGGCAACAAATAGTCGGTTATCATGGCGCGATAACGGTCACCATTGATGGTTACGTTCTCACCGGCATAGTCGGTATCATGGCATGACGGTTACGTTCTCACCGGCATCATTTTTGAAGAAATATGGACCGATGGAACGAATGGAATACCGGCCCACAAACCTCACCAAACCGTTGTTTTTTCTGGATAAAGTGGCAGCTCTTGAACCTTTTCTGGTTGCTCTTCGTCCAAAATGCGGCAATTTTGCTTGTTTACATACCAATTGAGCCAGAAATGGGCCTCATCGCTGAACAAAATTTGGCTCGAAATCGTCGGATCTTCTTGGAACTTTTCAAGAGCCCATAGAGCGCAGTGATGTCGCTTGGGAACGTCGTTGTACGTCGTTATAAGCTTTCAATTAAAGATATCGACATAAAATGCTCCAAGTCGTTCCATACGTCAGACCGAGTTACTGCGAACGGCGCCGAATCGACTCTTCACGGTCTTATTTATTTATTTATTTATTTATTTATTTATTTAAGTCTATGGAAGTACAAATTCCTTACAGACTATTTCTTACATCTAAAAGTAAATTAAATCTAAGTTATTAATAAAATTACATAACGAATCAAACAAATCAATGTTCTGATTGGAGATACTATTAAACTCTTTCATTGCTCTAGTTATAGGTTCATTAAGAGAATAATTCGTCCTATGAACAGGTAAACAAAACAAGTTAAAGCGACGCAAAGTTCTGGTAGGAAAGCAAAAATCGACTAGTGCCAACAAACACGATGAATCTATCGAGCCCGAAACCAATTTATGAAGAAAAACTTGAGATAATAAGGTTCTTCTGTTGTCCAGCGTTTTCAAATGAATTAACCTACATTTGTCTACATATAAAGGCTGAGGTTGAGCAAAATTAGTTGAGCGAAGAGCAAACGATATAAATCTCTTTTGAATTTTTTCAAGTCTACAAATGTGAATTGAATAAAAGGGATTCCAGATTAAGGACGCATATTCTAATTTAGCTCTAACTAAAGACGTAAAAACTACCTTTACTGTGTATGGATCCACAAAATCTCTACAATTCCTTTTAATAAAAGCTAACAGTGGGTATGCTTTAGGTACAATAGAATTTATGTGATTTACGAATGTAAACTTCGAATCAAATATTACCCCTAAATCAACAATTTCATCAGCATTAACTAGTTTATGATCATTAAGCATATAGTCATATAAAACCGGATTTCTGCATTTAAAATATGAAACCTTGAAACATTTCTTAACATTAATTTCAAGAAAATTCTCCGAACACCATTTAGCAATACTCTGTACATCATTTTGCAAACGAAATACATCTGCTATGGATTGAATGCACAAAAATAATTTTAAATCATCGGCATAGAGCAAAATTCTTGAACACTTTATATATTTTCTTCACTGCGTGCTGGACGTAGTCTATTCGGTCGAATATTATCCAATAACGAATGCTGGGTCTCAAGATGGGTGATGGTGTTGCGAATAGTACGCTTAGTAGGCCAATTATGTTGACCATAAGTTTAACGAAGTCCACGAAACAGATTCCTCACAGAAGGTGAATTTTTGTAATACAGTTGAACGATTTGTAAACGTTGTTCAGGTGTAAGTCTTTCCATGATGACACGACTTATACGTAATCTGTCAAAAAAGGCTATTGAAAAAAGTATCTCTACTTGGATCACCCATTACTTTGAATTTAATGAAGTTTTTAACTATTTACTTAATAAAAATCACTATAGTTAAATAACAACATAACCCAATCCAAAAAATTATTTGGTGATCATAGTATGGGTACGTGGGAACATAGTAGGGTTGTAGTTATTTAACATGACTGCGTTGGAATCATAGTGTTTGTGAGGATCATAGTATGGGTT
The DNA here is from genome assembly GCA_963513945.1 of Hydrotaea diabolus. Lineage (NCBI taxonomy): Eukaryota > Metazoa > Arthropoda > Insecta > Diptera > Muscidae > Hydrotaea > Hydrotaea diabolus. Next base: position 47,607,836 of record OY740717.1, on the reverse strand, counting down.
TGTGTGAATCATACTATTGTTGTGAGAATCATAGTATGGTTGATTGTGAAACAGAATATGGTTGTGGGGATCATAGTATGGGTTTGTGTGAATCATACCATTGTTGTGAGAATCATAATATGGTTCAGTGCGAATCGTGCTAAGGTTGTGCGAATCGTGCTAAGGTCCTATGCTTGTGTATGAATCATACTTGTTATGCCTCAACTGCAATGATGTTACGCCTCAATCATATATCCAACAATAGTATGATGCTCTTTGAATATTGTTACCCCGACCATACTTGATTTCTTCGTGTGAATCCATGGAAATGCATTAAATAAATTCATCTCCTAGAACGGCATTTTAGTATTTGTCGATGCTTGCGCGCACAGCGTGGGTAGTGTAACGCCAGACACAACATCACAATTGCAGTTGCTTTTGCACTCTGAAAGTTTGTGGCCGTGAATAGTATTGTAAAGTATACCAATGTCAATTTACACAATCGACAGTATGGCTTAGGCTGCAAACCAATAAGCAAAAGCCCTGATTGCATTTCTTTCGGAGTCATGTAGTTTTTTCCGCAGAGGCATTCTTGTGCTGCTGGCTTTAAAGGGCAGGTATCCAGGCTCAATCAGATGGCAACATGGAGTGGGTGTATCCACAAGAACCTGGGGTCAGCAGGGTGTGCTTGGCTTTGGTGTGTCGAAGGGTCTCTGTTGGCATGCGGGCCATAAATGTTAATACGCTGTTGTCAATTCGGACCCAGTAAAAATTGTGGCGACTAGTAATGCCATATCTCAACTAGGTTATGTTAGGTTTAATTAGAGACCGCCCGTGGTCAGATCACTTTGGTCCATGAACATATCCCGTTGAGATATTTACCTTTTTTTCCACAACATCCCATTAAGGAATAAAGGGGAAAGTTCTCTTAAATCAGTGAGCTGTGCACGATATGATTCGTATACTCACTGACCGGAACCTACTGTTTAACTCTGGCTGCGAATGGCTATTGCATTTATAGAGCAGTTTTTAAAGGGCTTAGAGATAAATCTCTTACTCTTAAAGTTGCCAGCATTTCCGGGGTGAAAACCCGCCGCTGAAAATGTTTACATGTTCTTACCCGGATTTGAACCTGGGTTTACTGGCATGGAAGTCTTGCACACTCCTATTACAATACGGCGGCCCACCTAAGATACTGTATACTCGTCGAAAATAGTTCATCCTTTGCTACTACTGGCGATGATGGCCTCTTTTATACCTCAGTCAGTCGGTTGCAAAATCACCATGGGAGTGTCAAGAAGTGTCGCTTTACCCTTCTAAAAAGTCAGCTTGTTGTAATAATAAAAGTGAGAATTCTACCCAAATCACCATTTGAGAGATAGATTTTCTCTGTTAGTATCTGTAGATCAAAGAATTTCCGACTTAAGTGCTCAAAAGCCGGATAGAGACAGAAAAGGTTATGTTAGTTGTCTTCTTCCACTCTTTATTGTTACAAATCTCACCGAAGTCGTTGCATCTTAGACGAAGTCTCCTAGCCTAAAGGCCAGTAGTCACTGATGATCGCAAGGAGGTTCATAAGATGGACCGGATCTGCTCTCTCTGTCTGTTCATCCATACAAGATGCACACTTACCCTTGGCAATAACATAGAGTTTTCGTGATGTAAGCTGCATACCGCTCGATAGAGGAATGACTTATCACAACTACACTTATTAAAAATCCGGGTAGAGGCAGCCTTCGCACCAGTCTCAGCTTTACTATTACCATCAATGTCTCTTTTTCCTAGAAGCCACATAGGGATAACCGACGAATGTTTCCCTACCACCTCCGGAAACATCCGGTTTTCTCTACCAATTATAGAACTAGGTGTTTACTTACTTGCTGACAGCATTTGGTGTCGATATATATGAAGGTATCCCTGCCGCACGGTTGTACCTACTGCTAAGACTTGAAAAACGGTGAACGATTCAGAGCCGGAACATCGAGTTCGAAAAACAACGTATTTTTCGATTCCACGCTCTCAATAATACTCGTATAGCGCCCGTTCAGAAGCAAGTGTATACTCGGAGAGTGACAGTTTAATGCGGATTTCAAAGAGGTGGCATTATTTTTCTATAAAAAATCTGCGGGAAACATTCACGGCGGGCGCTACAGAGGCAGAAAAACTGAAATTTCTTTGAATAGGGTAGTCATACACTTGGGACAATCTTTCGTTGCACCTCTGCGGCTTGAAGCCGTAAGACTTTTTGCAGTACACCGTGGAACAGAGCATTGTTCCACAGTGTACTGCATATGTACACCGTTTGTAACTACCGAAGGTTATTTGACACTTCTATAAGTCACTGATATTTAAAAAACGACAAATGCTTTAAAATTCTCAATATTTTAAGTACAGGGTTGGCCAAAAGTTACCATGGAGTTTAACAATTTAAGTTTGTCAATTTAGTAACTTTTTCGTTTATATATTTTTATCAAATTATATAAATAACACTTGGAGAATAAATAATGGAGAGATTCACAACTGAAGAAAGACCGAAAATAATAGAATTTTCTTATTTAAATCTGCGATCAATTATTTTACCGCAAACGCAAGGGTGGTGAAGGTAATTTTCATTTGAATGTCATTGCTAATAAGCAGAACTGTAGGTTCTGGGGTTCTGAATATCCAAAAGTCATTCATTAACGCCAATTGCACCCCATTTGGTTACAGTATAGAGTGAGATTATATCTGCAAATATCGTATCATTGTGCCTTACTTCTTCGAGAATGAAGATGGAAGTGCTGTTACCATAAATGAAGAGCGGTATCGCTTTATGATAGAAAATATTTTATGTCTTGCTCTTGAAAACCGACCTGAGATGTGGTTTCAGCAGGACAGAGCCACTGCCCGAGACACAATGGCACTTTTAAGTCAATTTTTTTGGAGAGCGAATAATTTCCAGAATTTCGGAAATTATTTGTATAGCGCGATCGGCAAATTTTTCACCACCAGACTATTTTCTTTGGGATTATTTGAAGGAGAGAGTATATGTGACGCGCAAAATAGAAAGGGACCTAAGGGTAAAAACCCATATGACATTAACGGGGTATGTTCAGTTCTACTATTGAAATGGGTGTGTTCAATGTTGTAACATATGTCCCTACTAAGTACACTTTTGCATACGCTCAAACCAATTGTCGAAGCTCTTTTTCCACTCCGATTGAGACACCTTCAAAACATGGTTTTTGATTCAACAGCATCTCCTGGCGACAAATATCTTTGACCACGCATTTTTTTCTGATGTGCGGGAATAAAATGAAGTGATTGGGTACAGAGTCAGTGCTGTACGGCGGATGACAGATCAATTCGACGTTTTGGGCGGTCAAAAAGGCGCTGGTTGGAGCCGATCTGTGAGAGCTCGCATTGTCATGGCGCGCAATGATTCGTCTTCTCCTGTTCGTTTTTCGAATTTCTCCGAAGACTTTAGGCAAACAAATTGTGGTGTACCACTCAAAATTGGCCGTCCTACGTTGCTCAAGCGGAACAGTCGTCACATGACCAGTTTTGCCGAAGAAACAGGCGACCATTTGCATCGAAGTGCTTCTTTCACGAACAACTTTCGTTGGATTTGGATCATCTTCGAAGATCCACACGATCGATTGCTGTTTTGTTTCGGGCTCATAAGCATAGATCCATGATTCCCCACCTGTGACTATCTTATAAACGTCTTTTGAAGCACCGTGATCGTATTTTTTCAAAATTTATTTGCATAAATCGACACGAGCATTTTTTTGAGAGATTGTCAAATTGTGCGGTATCCAACGAAAACAAACCTTTTTTTACGGCCAAGTGTTCATACAATATCGAATGTATGCTGGTGAAAGAAATGCCCAAGGAGGCCTCTATCTCACGGTATGTAATATTACGATCATAAATTATCAGTTCACGCACGGCATCAATGTTATCTGGCATAACGGCCGTTATTGGAAGACCTTCGTCTTTGAGCGAGCGTCGGCCACGATTGAATTCATTAAACCTGTTTTTCACAATACTGTAGGATGGTGCATCATCGCCATTTGTGACAGCGCATAGAGAAAGGGACCTAAGGATAAAAAATAAATTTCACTTTTTTTTTGATGTGGACAACATCTGAGCATGCCCCAAAAGTGTTCCCTCCCAGAGATATGCGCGTTTTATGAAAGTCAAGTCGACGATTCTACACCAAAGATACACGTATTTAAATCTTTAAAATGGCTCTCCTGAACATAACTGGTTTTTAGCCTTACGTCCCTTTCTATTTTGCGAGTCGCATATGAAGATTTAAGTTCATCGATGCACTGTTGTCGTGATATTCCATGTCGAGTTAATTCCATTTTTTTCCAAATTGATTTTTTCAAGTCACTGTAAACAGCACAACTGATGGTCGTACGTCAAAACGTTCTGAGTACGTTGATGCCAAAAATTTCAAACCTTCCGATGGAAACACTTATTGTTGCCTAGGCCAGAAAAATATATAGCAACCCTCGTAGAACAAAAAACATATTAATCGGAAGAACATATAAGTTGGAGCTATATCGACGTACGGATGGACTGACTGACGGGCAGACAGACTGACATCGTTATATGGATTCAGCAAGTTAAAGGTTAAGTATTTTTTGTAGTTAAAAACATTTGGTAGTTACAAACTAATGATGCCATGTTTCACAGAGTAGTAAAGATTAAAACAACTTCCAATTTGATTTTTTTAAAGAAAACTTTGTAATTAAGGAATACTTATGAGAATGGTTCGGAAGAATTATTTTTTTCTGAAATACAAAAGTTTTCTTTGCAATAGTGACCCGAAGTCACTGTCTGGTATGAAAAGGGTTAACGATGTCTGTCCGCATGCTTTCTGAACCTCATATGCTAATGTTTTCTGAACCTCATATGCTGCAATTTTGCCAATTGACATGAAAAATGAGCTTCATCTGATGTACTGAAAAACTGGGGTGATCAGATGAGGTACTGTCGAGCCAATTGTATAAGACATATAAATGATATGAAATGACAAAGTTTAACCTTTTTCAAGAAATTTTAAAATATTATTAGTAATTTTTTTATTACAGTCTCATTCCGTTGCTGTTTCTTTCGTTTTTTGGTGCAACCGACCGAAAACGTTTTCCATTAATATTTGATTTGTGACATAAGACCGCACAATGGATCTACAGCGTATGTTGAGTGTTTAATGCATTGGGAGCCTCTAAACTTAATACTTTCCTTAATCGTTTTATTTAGTTCACTCTCTTACAGTCTTATCAGTTTTCTAGCCTTAATTGCAACCAGGTTAGTTTTGCGTTTACTTAGTTTATATTTTATGCAATGTTGTGGCATAAGATAAATTTTAGCAAATGTTGCGAAAAAAAAACATAACTTCCAGAAGTACTGACCTACTTAAAAATTGTTGCATTTTAAATATCTCTGGTGGTAACTTTAGACTTTGATATAAAGACAACTAGTGCATTGCCCAAATCTAGTCTTTCGTTTCTTCATTCACCCGTAATAGTCTCCAAATTATGTCTGTCCCTTAAATGTTCACCACCCTTTGTAAACTAGTTTTGTAAACTCTTTTTCAATATCGTCAATATGTACTTATAATAATTTTAACATCGAATTATGCTTACGTTATGATTTTTCAAATAGCCTGCTACGTACACGTATACACAGGCATACGGAGCAGTATCATAACGAACAAGATTTCCCACAGAATATGAACTGATGTGAAGTAACATTAAAGATGGTCTTGACGGTGAGCTGTTGATACTCGTATGCCTCTACGGTGTGGCCCGTTGATGCTGATGTGGCCACTGATGTAGTTGTTGTTGGTGCTGAAGCTGCTGCTGTTAGTCAACTGGTAAAATTGTTTTGCCGTATGTGTTTATTGATGTTGATAAAACAACGATACTCACACACACACACAAACACTTTCACATACATGAAAAAGGAGCAACAACAACAGTAGTAGCAGTAATAGCAGTGGTAGCAGCAATAACTACAAGGACCACTGATACCAACAGTACAACAACAAAATGACAGCCTCAGCAATAGCCTGCCGCAGTCCTTGTTAGCTCGTATGGGTCTCATAGAGCAAAATCTTTGCCTTCGGTTATAAACTTAATGTACAAAACACAAAGAGCAACATAAACACACAAACGCATACTCTAGCTCTCGTACTTATATGCCTTACTTTCGGTATTGTCAATATAGAGGATTACCTGTAAACTTGGCGCTTTTCAAATGCCTTTCGCTGACATTTTTTGAGTTTCTATAGGAAAAGGAGAACGTGATTTCTAAAATAATAAAATTCCCCTTGTTTTTATCACATCGCAATTAGGAATCCGTAGTAGTACACATCGTTTATAGGATGAAAAAGTGCAGCTGCTATGGAAACAGGTACAAATGAGGTTTATGGTAAACCGAGGGCAACATTATCTGTTAGCCGGTTTCACAGGCCAAAAAAAGTAAGATAGCTTAATACATTTTTTATCCTAATTTATGCCCATGTTTAGACGGTAGCAAAAGGTTATAAAACAAAACCTATGTTTTGTGAGTACCTGCAACAAACATGTGACATCTACCCAAGCCTAAAATATATCTTAGAGATTTTAATGAAATAGGTAAAAATGTTGATGCAGTTTAACTGTAGTATATTCGAAGTATTGGTTAAAAACACAGTACCATGCTACACCATACTACAATGCCAACGCTCACCCAGGCATATGAAAATGCTGTGAGGCCGTATTCTTTATCTTAGTATCTAAGGACATTGAGGATCATGTGACATAGAGTGTTCAAAATCAAGAACCTTCACCTTCCGGTTCGTATGTCCAAATCCGATAATCATTTTCTCAAAAACAGCCAAAAACCGACATGACGGTTTAACCGGTTTTTCGCTGTCGGTTTCTGTTATTTTTGTTGTTGAATGTAAAATCAAAAAAAAAATATCATAATTTCACGTAAAGATTCAAAACAAAAGAGATGTCCAACTTAAACGCACAATGTTAATTGTAAATAAAAAAAAATATTTTTAGAGAATTATTTTTTATGATAGAAGGATCAACAGGGTGGAGCGTGAAAAGTTGCTTATTTGGGAATGAAATAAAAACATTACGAAGCTTAGTAAAATGAATTTTATATTTTAATTGTACTTAACAGTATGGGAACAAACAAACTGTTTAGTTTGTTTGTTTTTATTTGAACAGGGATTAACCGGTTCAATGTCGATAAGCATGTCGACTTGTATTCTGCCAATTTCAGTCTCAAAATTATTAATTAGGTCTTCCAAGGTGTTGGGACAGTTGATATACACCTTCGACATCAGGTTACCCCAAAGGAAAAATCGCATGGGGCTAAGTCTAGTGAACGTGCCGGCAAGTTCACATCACCCCTCAAAGAGATAAGCCGCCCAGGAAACATGTGCCTTAAAAAATTCATGGTAACCCTCGCTTTGTGTGCATTGGCACTTTCTGAAGGAACCATGTATCCTCTAATTGCATCGCCTCAAGAGCCGGCTGAAAAAATCCTGTATCATAGTGAATTACCGTTCGGAGTTCAGAGTGACGGTAGTTACGGCCGAGCAGAGCGTTTTGGAGATTGACTTACTGCTTTTCTAACTCTCTCGATGTATTGTGGTGTTGTTATTTTTCTCTCAGGTCCCCTTCGTACACATGACACATTCCCTGCTGTTCTCAATGAAGATACCTAATTTACAATTGATTGCCGTCCAGGAAAACGTTCGCTAGGGGGAACAGGGAATCGTGAACGAAAAGCACACTGCGCTGCAATGATCGAGTGCGCATTTGAAAAGTACGCTTCAACACAAAATGACCTCTCCTCACGTATCCAATGAATTATGACATCTGAACGGCAGACGAATACAAATCTCCCGTCAGCCATTATAAGGCACGCATACTCTCCACTCTCTTCGACCGAAAGTTACCGCGCTCCACCCTGTATAATAGTTAAAAGTCAAACAAAATATCGGTCAAATACTCGCTACGGCTTCGGTGGTATACCTCAATCCGATTGTCCATATTTTCAATGGCTTTGAGACTTAATGGATGTTCAATGTCGTTAATCAGCGGAATTATCTCAACCTTAAACTCTTGAATTCTACTTGGCTTATTGACGTACTCTTTTTTTCTCAACCTTAAACTCTTGAATTCTATGTGGCTTATTGGTGTACTCTTTTTTAAATAACCCCAAAGAAAGAAGTCCAGCGGTGTCAAATCGCATGATCGTGGGGGTGAGTGATGGACAGACGTACGGACAACGCTCAGTGGAACTGTTAGTGATGAGGTGAGCGAGACTCAGGACGTGATAATGTTTTGAACTAGTAACGAAACTTTACGAAAAAAAACGATTTTGTTGAAACAGGCAGTGATAACGTCGAACTTGTCAACCTTAAATACAGGGTGGCTAATAAATTGATACATAGAGAAACTCAAATAATTTTGTTCTCAGTATACGGAATTCATTTTTCTTTCACTCATTTTAAGGCGCATTCAATTTTATTAAATATAGCTTATTTAGTTTTAAAAATAATGAAAATGAAATGCCCCCTGCTCGCTGATGCATTTGCGGCATCTTACCAAAAAGTTAATTATTACTGCTTGTACGAGTAGAGTTGAGGCGGGAATAGCCGCAATTGTTTCTCGAATGGATTGCTTTCGTTCATTCAAATTTGTTGGTTTATGGAATTTCTGGATCTCCGCTTATTGGGAAATTTTCGTCGAAATTGTGTCAGAACAGGCCAAGCTGAACCATCTTACCGAAACCACACAGAGTAGAAAGAATTCGGCGAAATTCTGGATAGAAAAACCGTAACGGTGTGATTGTTTTATTTTTCGAAGAAAAAGGCCCGACAATGCAGCGCGATGAAACTGCACATCACACTGTGACAGGAAGTGGATGCATTTCCGTCTCATGGAGTTTCTGTGGTTGGAAGCACTCCATACTCGACAATTTTGTTTGTTTATGTTGCCGTTTAAATCCTCTCGACATAAAAAAAATAAGTTTAACTTGTTTCCATCTCTTACACCATTTCAATCATATTCTGGCAAAATTGCTGGGCAAAATCGTAAACATGTCTCATTATGGTCCATCTGCTCTGAGGATTGCCGCCAAACGTGCGCTTTTACTCTCTCTTTCTCTCTTTGAACCAAAACTACGAACTACAGTGCATGATATCAGCGGACAATACAAGTTATTGTCTCAGTGTCCCAGATATCGATTTTTGTTAAATCTAAAAATCAATCTGCAAAATAAAAAAATAACCAGACTCATGTAATAGAAAAAGTTATTACATTTTTTTGTGTGAAATGAAAAAATCGATATTTTCAAAACGTTCCGGCCACTAGGCATTAGCCGCATGTTCGTCTACCAATGCATAAAACTGTTTGAGGAGACTGGAGATGTAAAAGGCCGCCACCGGTCAGGCCGCTACGCTCGTCGAACATCGCATGTCGTCAAAGCCGTTAAATCAAGAATTCACAGAGATACGCTCAGAAAATCATGGCACGTGAGATGAATATCACGCAAAAGTCCATGAGTTGAATCATTAAAAAAGGCTTAGGACTTGGGGCTTTCAAACGACGTACCGGACATTTGTTGACTGCAGCTTTAAAAAATAGGATTGAAAAATGCAAACGTCTTTGATAACTTGCACAAAAAAATTTTGTTAACCGATGAAAAAATGTTTACCATTCAGGAAAAATTTAACAAGCAAAATGATGCGCGGCCATCTAAGGAAGCATCTGAACTGATCCCAAGGGTGGAAAAGAGTCATCACCCAGCTTTAGTCATGGTTTGGTGGGGTGTCTCTTACGATGGTATCACTGGCCTGCATTTCTGCGAACAAGGAGTCAAAACATAGGCCAAAGTTTACCAAAAAAACGCTTTGGAAGCTGTTATGAAGCCTCTTAACCATTTCCTGTTCCAAAACCAGCCATGCACTTTCCAGCAGGATTCTGCGAAAGCCACTTAGGCAAAAACGTTCCAGGCCTAGTTTCGAAACAATTTTCCAGCGTTCATTTCCTCTGAAGAATGGCCCTCCGGCAGTCCAGATTTGAATCCATTGGATTACAAATTGTGGACGGTTTTAGAGGACAAGGTTTGTCACAAAAGATACCGCAACATTGGATCTCTTAAGACTGCTTTGGTTCGAGCTGTGGCCAATTTTCCAATGGACGAGGTTCGTGCAGCTATTGACGATTGGCCAGTGCGACTTAAGGCGCGTGTAAAGGCAAAAGGCGGACATTTCGAATAAGTAGATTATTTTTGGATACAATATACATCAATAAACATATTAACAAATATTTGGTCCAAAAACATTCAGTACTTTTTATTTTACAGCGTTAAACGTGTGTAACAGTATTTATGTCGCTACTAAATAGTTTTTTTTTAATAATTTTAAGTAGTTTTTCTGAGTTTGAAAACTATTGGCAACATTGCCTACATTTGATGTTGGTAATGCACGTGTTTAATATCTTTGGCCCGCACTTTCTCTCGCTCCCTCTTTCACATTGTGTTTCTCTGTGTGTGTGAGGATATGTTTACGTTTACATGGCCTTGTGTATGTTTGTGTTTGTAGTAAATGTTTTAACATCATCATGTCACATGGACAGTTTGCTGAGTCAATCGTTTGAAAAATTTATAATGCCTCTGGTTTTCCTTTTCTCATGTCTCTTTCCACTGAGTATGTGTGCGTATGTATGTGTACATGACTTTGAGCGATAGATATCCTGTGTGAGAGAGGGTGGAAGGTGAGTGTTCACATGGCAGTAAAATGTCAAAATTTTTAGTTAAAGTAGGTACGGTACAAGTGTTCAAATTGCAAATTGTTGATACTGTTCTACAAACTATACAAAAAGTAACTGAAGTTTTAGTTGGAATTGATGGAAAATGTTCTCATTTGGGAAAAGACTTTATCTTAAGTTCTATGGGTCATACTAAGACAGGTTAAAGAAAGGATTTGACTAATGGCACTCTTGATTGAAATTGACGTGTGCAAAATTGTACCGGTCGGTAAAAGATAATTTTCAAAAGACTAGCTGGATTTAAAAATTATGTATAGTGGTCAACATTCGTTTGAGCGCACCTAAAATATTTTTGAACATTGTTTATTTTTCTGTGACTATCATCAGATACTGTGACTACTTGATTAAGTCAATTACTTATTTTATCACAACACTAAGTAAGTAAGCAATGTAACGTAAGAACCGTTCCATGGCGAACATATTTTGCTTACGTAAAAATCACGTGGTTTCAAAAATTGAGACATTTTTTGTGCGACATTCGTTTGAACGCATCAGCAAAAAAAGATTTTTCCAACTGAAAAATTTCAAGTGAACATATTTTTTTGCTAAGAAAATACTAATTAATTAAGTACAAAATATTAAAAGTTTAAAAAAATTGTGTTGATGCTATATTTTTGTATAAATGGGCTCGGGTAAGCGTTTAAATGACTATGAACAGAATTTCGTAGATTAAAATATATAGACAGTCTAATAGAGAAATTGTGAAGTTATTCAACCGTTTCGAATGCGTAATAAGCATTTTTTTGCGAAAAGACAAAAAATATGGTATCAAAACTCTAATTAAAGGCAATTCAAAACTAACATTGAAGAATTAAGGACAAATTCGTGAGTAAGCTACAATAAATCGGCTAACCTGCAGCAAAATAAAAGAAAAACGGGACTTATCTTTTACCTCTAGAACAATTGTACGGTATTTTAAGTCTACACCATTCATAAGATGGACCAAATTACAAAATAAACCTACACGCAGAGAAAAAATATGGTTACTATATGGTCACGGCAACAATAGTATGTTCTCTGCAATAAAAATATGGTTGTCGCAACCTTAGTATTGTTTTTTGAATTTAATTTTGACATTAGTATAATTGCGGCAATATTAATATTGTTGAAATGTAACAAAAGCATTGTTGCCAAATTAAAAAAATGAAAATATGGTTGTAGCAACAATATAAATATGGTTGGTGGGACAAAAGTATTGTTTCATGGGTTTTATGTTAACAATAACATGATTACGGCAATCATACAGGAAAAATCGTATTTTTTTTTTAATTTGACAATGGTCTTTTTACGAATCTTACGCAATAATAGTAGTTTCTATATATAAATTAAAATTGTTTCAAAACAAACTACGGATTAGTATATTTATTTTATTTATTTTTTATTTATTTTTATTTATTTATTTGTTCTCTACAATTTCATCCTTAAATATTATATTACATAAATTATATATTATATAAAAAATATAATATTTGAAAAAAATAATATTTGTAATAGCATTCTACATAATTGATATTGAAGCCTCAGCGTCTTATAGACATTACAGAGGCAAGTTGGCATTAATTTTTTTTTTAAATATTTAGCTACACTTACTTTACTTTCTTTCGAAAAATTCGGCAAAAACATTTTTAATTTTTTGTGATTGGATCTATTAATTTATAAATTCATCAACATGTTGCAACAAATAAGTTTTTAGATGATTCTTAAATGTTGTTCATAGTCTTCAAATCATTTGGTAATTTATTAAATTTATTACAGCCCATATATTCAATTCTCTGTTTTGTAAGCTCAAGCCTACACCTGGCTATCCTAAAGTTTGTATTATTTCTGGTATTAAATGAACTTTAATTTATGGCAAAAGAGAGTGTATGATGTCCAATGTTGTGAACACATCTAAATACATACAATAAAAGCTGCATTTTATAGATTCCATAAAGAGGTAACACCGATGGAAATACATTCTTGTATAAAGACATAGTAGAATATGTTAACCGAAGATTCGCAACAGTTTTAACGCTCTATTTTGGAACCTGAACAGAGATTTGAACTCAACACTTTTTTTGTAACCGTACAGTAAAGCTAAGTAATTTAGGTTACTCTGTACTAATGCTTTATAAATCAAAAATTTGGTTTCATAATTGAATTTATTCTTAAACTTATATAAGACTCCTACAGCTCGAGATAATTTGGTTTTCAATTGCTGAATATGTAGTTCCCTGGAGAGATTGCTTTGTATTTGCAATCCCAAGTACTTTAAATAATGAACTTCTAAAATGTCCTTACCATCAATGTATATGGCAAAGGAATTCGTGTGGTCAATATGGGGTTTAAAACGTATAACTTTAGTTTTATCCGCGTTTAAAAATAATTTGTTTATTCTAGCAAATTCGCTTAACAGGGCAGCATCTCGCTCCATATATGCTCTAGGTACTGTTACGTGATGGTAAGGATAAATAAGCTAAATATCATCTGCATATAAAAACATTTTTCCGGTCAGACCCAGGTTTGTTATATCATTAAGATAAATCTTAAAAAGCAACGGTCCAAGATCACTTCCTTGTGGTACACCATGTTCCACAAATTCATATGAGCTTTTACACCCATTTATTTCTACATATTGTTTCCTGTTCTGTAAATAACTCTTCAAAATCTTTAATGTGTTTCCACAAATTCCATACTACTTATTTTTTGTAATAAAATGTCATGATCAACAAGATCAAAAGCCTTTGAAAAGTCATAAAAAACTCCAGCCACTCCTTTCAGTCCCTTATCTAATCCTTTACAAATATGATTAACCACATTTACGCCAGCCTCTTCAGTGCCACATACCTTTTTGAACCCAAACTGGAATCTGCTGAGCAAGTTATTGCTATCCAGATATGAAGAAATTTGGTTATGCAAAATTTTTTCATAAATATTATTAAATATTGGCAAAACAGCAATTGGTCTGTACTTGTCAACCGTACTGACATTTGATTCCTTTGGAATCGGGACTACTCTATGTATTTTCAAAACCTCAGGATATGTACAGCTGACCATCATATTATTGAATATGTTCACCAAATAAGGTGAAAGAACATCCACACACTCTAATACAGTTCTAGGAGATATGTTATCATATCCAGAACTTTTTCGCACAGATATGTCAGAGATAGCATCCTGAATTCCATTCAAACTAGTACATCTCAATTGCATAGAAGTGTTACATCGAATAAGAGTACACATTGAATTGCAGCGATCATTGGGGTTTTGGTCAATAGACGATTTCAAATCTTTCACTGATTTCAGGAAGTATTCATTAAAAACTCTGGCTTTTTGGACGTCATTATATATTAAATTTTCATTATTATCTTCTACTTTAATGGATTTATCAATGCAATTCCTACCAAGTGTTTTGTTTAAAAACTTCCAACATTTGCTGGGTTCATGGCGAATATTTTCTAAATTATCTATATAAAAATTGTTCATGGACTCTCTGCTGGCAATTTTAATGACTTTACTAATAGCTTTAAGTTGTTTTTCTATCTCATATCTACCTGGCCTTCTTTTTCTTGCTCTTAGCAGTTTTTCTTTAAAATCTATCAACTTTTTCAAATTTCCATTCACCTATGGTGTGATGTCATGTCTACCTATACATTTACGTCTTTTTATAAATGTGGATTCCTCCATACAACTTCTCATTAACGACATAACAGAACTAATATCACTTGAAGGATCTCCAGTAATCATAACCGATGGTAGCTGTCTTTCTATATTCTGAGTCAGATGATAGTGATCGACATAAGAATACGTCTCAGAAACAATGTTAGTATTTTGAATATTGATTCCAATGTTAAAATGGATAAGATTGTGATCTGATAATATACATTCCACAGAATTTGTTGATACCGCTGTCTGTATATTTGAATACACGTGATCAATAGATGTCCCGCTTGTAGGGCGAGTAATCCAGGCATGTCAATTTCTGAAGTCATAACTAGCTAGAGTATTTATAAGTGCACAAGATGACCGTATGTCTAAAGTGTGTATATTAGAATCACCTACAAAAACACAAGGGTACCTTTTCTGATTTATAATCATTCCCTCCAGAAAAGACAGGAAGTCACTTATGTTACACTTTTGTGATCTATAAAATGATACTGTTAAATAAATCACTCCCTTTATAAAGAGTTTTATGTATTTCTACATAACTTATTTAATAAAAATCTCTATTGTTGAATAACAACTTAACCCAATCTTTAAAAAAAATTTTGGGGATCATAGATGGTTGTGTGTAAGTCATACTATGGTTGTGAGGATCATGCACATCATGGTTGTATGTGAAACATTCTGTGATTGTGAGGATTATAGTATGGTTGTGGGTATCATAGTATGGTTGAGTGTGAATAATAATATAGTTGTGGGGATCATAGTATGGTTGTGTGTGAATAATTCTATTGTTGTGAGGACCATAATATTGTTATGGGGATCATAGTATGTTTGTGTTCGAACCATACTATCGTTGTGATGATCATAATATTGTTGTGCCACAACCATATAACCAACAATGGTATGATGCTCTTAGAATATTGTTACCCCAACCATACTTTTTTTCTGCGTATAGTTATCAAATGCCCATTAACTAAACGGCTAGAGTTTGCCAAAATGCATATGGCTTCGACAAATGATTGGAAACATGGAATCTTTTCCGACGAGAAAAAGTTCAACTTAAATGGTCCAGACTGTTATAGCTGCTACTGGCACGATTTAAGTCAAAACAATGTAGTTAGATCGAAGCCTAATTTTGGTGGCGGAAGCCTTATCCCATGAGATTTTCCTATGAAAGTAAGTTACCGATTTGTTTCATATCAACAAAAATGAATTCAGAAAATTATATTGAATTGTTCGAGGACGTGTTGATATCACATCTTGGTGAAAATGTGGACGAATAGGTCATTTTTCAGCAAGATAATGCCTCGATTCCTGCATCCAAGCAAGCAAAAGCGTGGTTTTTGGACAAAACATCAATGTATTACCATGGCCGGCTTGCAGTTCTGATTGCAATCCAATAAAAACCCTATGAGGCATTTCCGCAGCTAAGGTTAACGTGGGTGAAAGACAGTTTTCAATTATCGATCTAAAATATACGATTAAGGAGTGTTGGTCCGACATTAGCTGAAACTTTTATCGAATCGATGCCAAATTGCTTTTTTCTGTTAAACAGAACAATGAAGAACATACTAAATATTAATTAAATATAAAGATGGCTTGTATTTTGTATTAACTTCCTATTTTGACGTTAAGGTAGAGTGCGCGCAAACAAAATACCGACAGATTAAGACATCCTTGGGCACTAGTATGACAAGCATTAATAAGATGTTGCATGATCATTTGGCCGTGAGAACAATTTTTCTCGTTGGATCCCACTAAGTAAATTGACGAATGCTCAAAAAAAGGCTGGTATGGATTGGTACAAAGAGATGTTGCGAAAATATAACTGCGGTAGCTCAAAGGCAGTGTATAAGTATAACATTGTCACAGGTGACGAATCATGGATTTATGCATATAAACCCGAAATAACACAGCAATCGACCGTATGGGTCTTTCAGGACGAGCCAAATCCAACAAAAGTTGTTCGTCGAAGAAGTACATCGAAGCAAATGATCGCGTTTTTTTGGTATAACCGAAGATGTTGCCACAGTGCCTTCAGCGGAACGGTCAATTCTGAGTGGTATAGAACCATATTTTTGCCAACAGTGTTCGAAGAAATAAGGAAAGATAATAAGAGAAGACGGATCATTTTGCATCACGACAATGCGAGCTCTAACACATCAGCTTAAACGATGAGCTATATGACCACTCAAGATGTCGAGTTGATGGGCCATCCACCGTACAGCCCTGATTTGGCACCCTCGCCTTTTTTAGCTTTTAATAAAATTTTGAAAAATTTAATAAAATATTTGTTTGTTTTTTACTCATTTTTTTAAATATTTAATAAGCTAAACGTTTCGTAAAAAACATATTAAAAAATATTTTATATCACCAAAATAGACAAAAAGTCGTCTGCGCTGTCACTGCTGACATTAAAGACAGACTTCTTCAGGTTTGGGGCGGTATTCGATCATCGGGATGTGTATTTTGAAATTTGTATTTTCTATTTACTGACAGGAATTAAAATAGGCTATGCTGCTTAGAAATCCTATGAAATTCTTCACCTATGTCCCTATAATATCGAGTGTTCAAAGAATGTGTCTTTTCCTAATTTCAACATACTCAGAAAAAAATGTATAGTTCCATATGCCATATGGTCACGGCAACAATAATATATTCTCTGTCATAAAAGTATGATCGTTCCAAACATTGTATAAATTGATAAAGTTTTTACATTGCCATTTCATAATGGAACACTTTTCGATGCGTTTTTCTTCGCCTAATGGGCTGAAGATTGTACGACAGGAGATGACGAATTTTACCGAAAAATCGCGTTTTTATATGAAGCTCATTTTCATCTCGCTGGCTATGTCAATAGGCAAAATTACCGCATATGGGGTTCAGACAACCCAATCGTGACTATTGAAAACTCAGTGCATCCACAACGACTTACTGTTTGGTTTGGATTTTGGACTGGCGGCATCATTGTGACATTTTTCTTCGAAAATAAGCACGGAGCCGCCGTTACCTTCAACGGCAAGAGTTACCGCGCCATGCACAACGAATTTTTGTTTACCAAAATTCAAGAAATTGTTATGTTATTTGGCCACCTCGGAGTAGTGATTTGAGTCCTTTCGATGATTTTATTTGGACAGCCATTAAGGACAAATATTACGCAAAGCATTCATAGACAATTGAAGAGTTGAAACATGAAATCGAAGTTGCCACTGAAGAGATTCAACACGAAACAATAACAAATGCACTGCAAAATTGGGTATATCGGATGAGGTACTGTCGAGGTAGTTGTAGTATGTATTAATATGAATGATATTATATTCCATTATTAAATGAAAAAGTTAAACTTTTCCAATAAAACCAGGAATTTAAAAAAAAATATCAGTACTTTCTTTTTACAGGCCTTTTAGAGTTCGGTTTTACTTTCAACAATTGCAGCAAGGCTTTCTGAAGAGGGTTGTCACGAACCCGAAATCATGATAAAAGTAGTGTGCAGCCACGAAAATCAATGTCACTTGGCCATTTTGTTAAAAACTTGTCTTCTTTTTAAATTTAGAAGCAAGAGGTCTTGAGCCGGTTTAATCCCTGTTCAATGTGTAAAAGCAACAGACTGAAATAAAACAAACGAGCTAAACAGATGATTTAAATTTAAAATATTTAATCGCCCACCTTATATTATTTTTTGAATTTTATTTTGACAATGGTAGGGTATAATTGCCAAATTTATTGAACCGATGTAGCCTTTGTTTTAAGATCAAACTAAAGAATGTACCGACTTTTATCGATACTGGATCATAATTGCGACTAGTACTTTTATTACTACAATAGATGGGGAAAAGGACAATCATCTGTGCGGCAGAGTGGTGAAGGGTATTAATAAAATTTTAAAAATTTACTAAGCATTTGATGGCACATGATCATCAACTTCGTTGTCGTTTCTCTGTTTAGGCCACAAAACTGGCAACGATTTTGATTGAAA
Organism: Hydrotaea diabolus; assembly: GCA_963513945.1. Taxonomy (NCBI): domain Eukaryota; kingdom Metazoa; phylum Arthropoda; class Insecta; order Diptera; family Muscidae; genus Hydrotaea; species Hydrotaea diabolus. The sequence goes on along the minus strand of OY740717.1, from coordinate 47,589,404 downwards.
AATTTTGCAGCGAAAAGGTTTTCATCTCGGCTGCATTGTTGTCAACAAAAACTAATGCATCTGAGGATTGGAAATACCGCAGCTGATTGTTGAGAGGCCAAAGCATTCTCTGTTTGTGATACCTTAATGCGGATTTTTCAGCGATGACAAGTGGGTCGTTTTTTTGAAAAATATTGCCGGAAACGCTATTTTCGCCGAGCGCTGCCTCCACAGGAACGTAAAGAACTGGAACGCAAAAAATGTCAGTTTTAATACGCCAGCGCTCCTGGGGCCTGATAGACCTTTTTTTGTTGCCGAAGGTTGAAGAAATAGAACGCCACAAACGTTAGTTTCAGTAAAATTTCGCGCCATGCTAAACATCCTACGCTAGAATCAATATTTCGGTAATCCAGTTATTTGGCGTCTCGCCAATCTGATTCAAAGCTGTGATTCGAAGACGTTAGACTGATTTGTTGTCACCGTATTGGAGTAATCCTTTAACGATTTAGTTCCTTAAGGCATAGTAGAGCAAAGCATCCGCGAGAAAGAGCCGAAAACTATCAACGAGAACTTGGAATATAAGATAGACAAAGTAAGAAAAAAGATTATTGTACCCTCCACCGACGGTTAGAGTGCATACTTAATTTGTCCTTAAATAGTAAGGGGTGATCAATCTAGAGGTATTTTTTCAAAACAAAAAATACAAGATATCAAATCGAGTGTGAAATCTTTTTGTTTATTCGAAAGGACATTTTATGCCATATATTTTTTTTAGTTTTATTTTCTTCAAATGATGGCTGCAACTACGGTGTCAATCCTGGGTGTACAATTTTGGATGTCTCGTTCGGACATTTCGACCGGTATGGCGTTAATGACATGCGTAATGGTGGCTTCCCGAATCGTAGCTGGTTTGTCAGCATAGATTTTGGACTTTTCGTAGCCCCAAACAAAAAAGTCTAAAGTTGTGATATCACACGATCTAGGCGGCTAACTCACCGGTCCAAAACGTGAAATTAGCTGCTCTTCGAAATGGTTTCTTAATAGATCTATTGCTTGGATAGCTATGTGACCATTGGCACCGCCCTGTTGAAATCAAGATTATGTTGTCAAGAATACAGGCTTTAATTTCAGATAGCAAAAAGTCCGACATCATGATATCGCACGATCTAGGCGGCCAACTCACCGGTTCAAAACGTGAAATTAGCTGCTCTTCGAAATGGTTTCTCAATATATCTATTGCGTGTGCCAATTGGCACCACCCTGTTGAAATCAAGATTACATGCTTTAATATTAGGTAACAAAAAGTCCGACATCATGACACGACAGCGAGCACCATTCACGGTTACGTTCCGTCGATCATCAGCAGTTTTGAAAAAATATGGATCGATGATTCCACCAGCCCATGAACCGCACCAAATAGTGATTTTCTCTGGGCGATTAAATAAATTAATGACTCTTATTGAACCTATTTTGGTTGCTCTTCAGCTCAAATGCGATGATTTTTTCATTGAAGTTGCCGTTGAGATAGAAATGGGCATCATCATTGAACAAACTTTTGGTCGAAAGCAGGGGATTTTCTAATTCTCGTTTCTTTAATACAGTTGCACATTTTGAAGACTTTGCTGCGATGTAAGGCTTTCCATGATGAAATTGCAAACAATACTGAAAAAAATATAATTTGTAAAAATAACCCTAATGCTAAAAATAGCTCTAGATTGATCACCCGTAATATAAGTATATATATATTTGTTCGTCGTAAAATTCTTATAAGATCTAGCCATGTCCGTCCGTCTGATGTCGGTTATACAAAAAGACCCAGGATTTAACCAGGATATTTTACAATATTCATTTATGCAATATCGAATGTATGCTGTTGGAAGACATGCCCAAGGATGCCTCTGTCTCACGGTATGTCGCATGACGATCTTGCATTATCAGTTCACGCACGCCATCAATGTTCTCTGGCACAACGGCCGTTTTTGGACGACCTTTACGATCTTCGTCTTTGAGCGACCGTCGGCCACGACTGAATTCATTAATTTGTTCCCATTTTACTAAATTACATAAATTCATTTTTGTCGTTTCTTTCTGTGTTCGAAGCATGGGTCATTGTTATTGCCTGTTGCTTTCAATATTCGGGAATAATTTAATATGAGTGGTTTTTCTGGCGAATCGCGTATTAGATAAGAGTTTTCGCCTTACGTGAAACAAATATGCCACGTAAGTGCGCATTATAGTAAAAATAGAGCAAATTTCACTTCGAAACCAAATATGGATACATTTTAAAGTTTTTCGCTAAGTTTATGGCCGGAGTCAGGGACCGAAGAGGTCTCAAAACGGCCCTTATTGCTTAAAGATGTTACAACCGGTAAAAATAGATTTATTTTGAAGATGTGTCTGGTAAGACTCATGAATCCAGCGGCTCAAAACAGCCAGCCACTTAAATTCATGGTAGAGGGTATATAGAGTTTGGCCCGACCCAACTTAACCGGGTTTTTTTGCTGCTAACCTTAGCAAGTTATATATATAGGCTGATCCATCTAGAGGTATTTTTTCAAAACAAAAAAAATATAAAAATTCAAATCAAATGTGGAATCTTTATTGGAAATTTGAAAGGACATTTTATGGCATTTGTTTTTCGAAAATAAGTACCTTCAAATGTTGGCAACTCTTTTATGGAAACTAGCGTTCGGTGAGAAACGGAAAGATCCGCTGTTTTCGACCAAAATTTTGTTAAGTGATGAGGCCCATTTCTGGCTCAACGGTAAAGTCAATAAAAAAATTGCCTCATTTGGGGGTGAATAGCAGCAAGAAGAGAAAAACACGGTTTGGCGCGGTTTATAAGCTGGGTGAATCATCGGTGCATATTTTTTCAAAAATGATGATGGCCGGAACGTAACCGTGAATGGTGCTCGCTAACGCGCCATGATATCGATCTTAATGCTACCTGAAATTGAAGCCCGTAATCTTGACGACACTTGGTTTCAACAGGACGGTGCCACTTGCCATACAGCGGCTCAAACAATGGATATATTGAGAGGTCATTTCGAAAATCAGCTAATTTCACGTTTTTGACAGGTTAGTTGGCCGCCTAGATCGAGTGATATCACACCTTTAGACATTTTTCTTTGGGGATATGTAAAGTCTTAAGTTTTTGCTGACAAACCAGCTACGCTTCAGATTTTGGAAGCCAACATTACGCTTGTCATTAAAGACATACCCGTCGAAATGCTCGAGCGAGTCATCCAAAATTGAATCCACCGAATAGAAACCTTGAGACGTAGTTGCGGCCAACATTTGAAGGAAATTATATTCAACAAATAAATGCCATAAAACGTCCTTTCAAATTACCAATAAAGATTCCACACTTGATTTGAATTTGATCGCCCTATATGTGACGCGCAAAATAGAAAGGGACCTAAACGAGTTTTGTTCAGGAAAGCCATTTTAAAGATTTAAATACGTGTAACTTTGGTGTACCATCAATTTAATAAAACGCGCATATCTCTGGGAGGAAACACATTTGGGGCATGGGATCGGTATCATTCGAAGCTCAGATGTTGTCCACATCAAAAAAAAAGTGAAAATTGATTTTTTTACCCTTAGGTACCTTTCTCTCTGCGCTGTCACATATTAATATCTGAGCTGCAGTTACATTTGGAATATAATAATTCACATGTCTAAGACGTAAATCTCCAACTCGCAGCATTTATGAGGCGATGAACCACTGACAGGCGTTCACGCTAACTATCACACCACATCGGCCCACTTCGCTGATAAAATGCCACTTTTTTATTGACGTTCACATCTACCTAATACGGCCAAGCATGCAGTTATTAAAACCTTAAACTAAAACGAATGCTGGAGAATTTTCTCCTACATTTCCTATTCGAGGAATTTTACAATAGAAGCACCACAAAAATTTTAAATCAAATAATGTACAATTTAGAAATGTTTGAAGACATGAACATACACGAAATATCTTTGGAATTTTAATTTATTTGTCACTTTATTCCCTCCTACTCCGCTACTACTTTTTTTTTGCTACAAAAGTCTTACATGACATATCCTCCCAAAGGCACTGACAAACAAACACTTACGCACCACACCCATACACCCACAAAATCATGACTTCATTTATGCAAAAACACGCATTTGCATTCATATACACAAAAAGAAATATTTAACTTTTCTGCTTTTTGGTAGTTTTGAAGAAAGAGAACACATTTTTTCGTCGCAATTTCTAGTTTCCAGCCAAGTAAACTTATCGCAAATTGTTGACGGTGCCACATCAACAAGAAAGCTATCAACTTCACCAGGCACTACCGCCGCCACCCCATCATTGTCATCATCAGCATCAGAATGCACCAAAGTGAAATCAAAGTGAACCGGATGAAGATAAATGCAAACATACACAGAAAAGTTTTGTGTTCGTCCCTAAACGTGAAAATTCGTATGTACGCCGATAAGAAGAAAAAGAAATGCAGTTTAAAAATGGAAAAATGGTAAGGACGACAGGAAACGCATAATAAGACAGACAGCACAGCACGCACGCCGGGTCGTATGGGAAGTTTTACATTTATTCGCAATCAAACATGATTCAATATTGCTTGCATTACTCAATAATTATAACTTATTACCTTAGACATTACTTTAAAGCATGAAATAAAGACTTACAGGAACTTCTTCAGAGCTGTACTTTGTGGTGGTGATTTTGTAATCATCGATTTTTATACCCAGTAGCACTCTGTGAAACAGGTTATTATAAATTTCTTTCATTACAAATTTTTGTAGCTACCAAAAATAATTGTGCTAGACCCATCTTTAAGTATGCCCATCGGCGTATAATCGCCTGATGATTCCATTTAACGGCTTCTCTCCGTCCGTCCGCTTCTAAAACTTCAAGTTCTAAAACAAGAACCAACTTTTATGGTAATCCAAAACATGGATCGCCAAACACCCATTTCATAACAGTTCGTCCCAGGCCCAAAACTGTGCAATTCGCCAAATTTTGTCGAAATGGGCTAATACGAGGGCTGTTATATATATTTCTGGCCTAATAAGGAAAATGCGAATATTTATCATCGAAAATGGTTTTATTGTTTTTCAAAGTATTCTCCAGCATGTTTTATACACATTTGCATGCGCTCAAACCAATTGTCGAAGCACTTTTTCCACTCCGATTGAGACACCTCCAAACCATGGTTTTTACCGCTTCAACAGCATCTTCTGGCGACAAAAATCGTTGAACATGCATTTTTTTCTTGATGTGCGGGACTAAGAAGAAGCCAGTGGGTGCCAAGTCAGGGCTTTACGGCGGATGACCCATCCATTCGACGTTTTGGCCGGTCAAAAGGGCGCTGGCTTAGCCGATGTGTGAGAGCTCACATTGTCATGGTACACAATGATTCGTCTTCTTTTGTTCGTTTTTCGAATTTCTCCAAAGACTTCAGGCAAAAAAATTGTGGTGTACCTCTCAGAATTGATCGTCCTACGTTGCTCAGGTACAACAGTCGCGACATGACCAGTTTTGCCGAAGAATAAGGCGACCATTTGCTTCGAAGTGCTTCATCCACGAACAACTTTCGTTGGATTTGGCTCGTTTTCAAAAACTTCGAAGACACGGTCGATTGCAGTTTTGTTTCGGGCTCATACGTATAGATCCATGATTCGTCACCTGTGTCTTTAAAAGCACCGCGATCGTATTTTTCCAAAATTTCTTTGCACTAATCGACACGAGCCTTTTTTTTGAGCGATTGTCAAATTGTGCGGGATCCAACGAGAACAAACCTTTTTTTTTGGGCCAGGTGTTCATGCAATATCGAATGTATGTTGGTGGAAGAAATGCCCAAGGATGCGTCTATCTTACGGTGTCACATGACGATTTTGCATTATCAGTTCACGCAAGGCATCAATGTTTTCTGGCACAACGGCCGTTTTTGGACGACCTTCGTCTTTGAGCGAGTGTCGGCCACGATTGAATTCATTTGACCAGCTTTTCACAGTGCTATAGGATGGTGCTCATAGCCATACAAAGATTTAAGTTCATCGATGCACTCTTGTCGTGATAAGTTAATTCCATTATTTTGCCAAATTGATTTTTTCAAGTCACCGCAAACAACAGAAATGATGGTCGTACGTCAAAACGTTCTGAGTACGTTTATGCTAAAAAATGTCAAACTTTCCAATGGAATTGACAGATGGCGCCAGTCAATACTTAGTGTTGCCTAGGCCAGAAATTTAGATAGCAACCCTTGTATTTGCGACCTGTACTTTAAATGAACAGACAAACGAGCGGATATTGCTTAATGAAATCAAATAGCTAAATTGATCGAATTGAATAGTAAATAGAGGATAAATTCCTTTTCCTTTTGGGCGTTACAAATATCAACACTAAGTCTAATCACCCTCTGCAAAATAAGTTCCATTGTTGCCGCCTTGTCATAAACCGCATCTTAGGGATTGCAGTGTTGCTTGATCGAACACTTGCTTTCGCTCTAGCAGCTTATATTTTGGTTGCTGCTGAACCTCATCGAAAAATATGATTTAATGGAATTTATCTTAGTTTCTCACCTATGTGTTTACGAGTATCAAGCTTGTTATGGTCTTTTTTGTCTAGCATCACCATCTTTTATATACTAGAGCCAATATCCAAGTACAAAACAAGCTGGGTCGAGGCTTTGGCAATAGCCAATAGTGCTAAAGCGATGCTCCTTGGTCTTCTCCGATATTGACCGCTTTGCAAATTATGTTTCTTTATTTTACATTGATCTGTATCTGGTTCGTGGGTTATACTCGTACTTCAAGGAGTGTACTCACTTGAAGACATTCTACTGTGCCAACAATTGCCTGTGCATTCAAGCTATGATGTTGCTGACGTCACGACACGAAATTCGCACTTACTTACCCTACGGGAAACGCAGAGTCAATTACCCTGAATGTATCAAATCGATGATGGGTAAAGACATAACTAGTCACAGAACTGTTTCAGTATGAATATAAAGGTATCAATTACTTGAAATTTCAAAGTAGTCAAAATCGCAGTATAACTTCGCGCTTTAAACCGCACACAAAAGATTTTACATTTCCGCGGATGTCAGCTATCTTTTTAACAAAATCCACTTTGAGCGGATTTTGTTTAGAAATCTGTTCAAATTTTGTATGAAAATTTAAATTTTGATCAAATTCTTTAAACAATTAGACTAATAGTTCAGTTGTACTGATGTGATAAGATGGATAGGACGAGTACTGTGATGGGTATTCTATGATGGACCTTTTTGATCAGTCCCGGGATATATCACATGGTATCTGAGTAGTGTCAATTGACTCGTAACTGACAAAGCCAAGTTACCTGTTCTTTCATATAGTTGAGCGGTACTGGGACCCTGACTGATCCTGTACCGGTCCAATTTCCCGTACTGTATTTATAATTGAGATGGGACTACGATATTTTTGTTTGTTGATTTCCATAACTTCGAGTGAATTGAAATGAAGGCAAGACAGTTTTCTGGAAAAGGCGAGGCAGATTTGCTCCGCCTCAAGGTCTGGTACATACACTTAAGCCAGTAATTAGTTGTTGTGCGATCTAGTTTCGTATAGAAGCATTTGAAGACTATTAAACCTTTGATAAAACATGTTCTGGAAAATGACGGGTAAGATTTGTTCCTCCTCATAATCTGGTACATACATTAAAGTTAGTAATCGGTCAGTTGTGCGATCTAGTTTCTTATAGTAGCGTCAAGAGATAATAGTGCAACTTTGTGCCTTAATTTTCCACCATTCTCACGCCTGATCTGTGTCAAGTATGGTAAATTGTCATCCCCTAAGATTCGGAATCTTATAACTCCTAAAAATAGGCAGAAGTAAACGCCCTGAAGACGATGTTATCTACTTCTCCCACCCTGTATAGGTGCTCCTTTAAGCCTGTGTTTTCTGCAAGATCATTTATGATTTTACTAATTCCCGTTTTGATCTTGCTCGTTATTATCCTACGCCTGTTATCGCTCAGGACGCATCAACGGATTTCGTTATCTATCCAACGTTTTCACTACTCACCCATATTCTCAACTCGGATCCTGTAGCTCTGAAACACTTCTACTTTACAACGTTTGTTGTTATTTATTTTTGTAAAGCCAGGGCATTTGCTCTTTTGTTTCCTTTTACTCCTTGATGGCCAGGCATCCATCAGATGCGAATAGTGTCATGTACAGAGTAAGCGTTAATAACCAAATTTTTACACTCCCGCAAGGAGTGGATGGTATACTACCGAAGAGTGAATGTTGTACTAAATTTGTCAATGCGCTTACAACACCACAAGCTATTTTTTGAGACCCTATTATTAATTGTCGGTAAATTCAAAGACGATCTTTTCCATGCCCGCCTTTCCATCAGTGGGTCTGTTAAAAGCGAACCAGACTAGGATTCTGAAATTGAGCACGATAATTGCTTATGGTCATAACCTGTTTGCTTTAATAAATGGGCCGAATCGATCAAGGGGGAAAAAGTTTTACATTTCTCTTGTTATTGCTCTGTCAGTGAAAATATTCACATTTATCAGCCTCGTATCAGGGCTGAGAAAGTTGATACATTTTCGTATTACTTGGACGATGTTATGGTCTGGCATTCGGAATGAAGCCTTGGCGTTCGGTAAATCGATTGTACGTATGAGTCCCTAAATTTATCCTAGATTCAAGCCATCCTCATAACATCATATTTTAGCAGCCATCTGAGCTAGGGTTAATCATTGCAATATTTTCTGTATGCCATAAAAGTTTCACACTAGTCAACTACTGTCGTTCAAGGTATCCGATCGGAAACTACCGCTATATCGGCCGGGTTCCCGACCGTAACCACATTTATTCTCTTGTGTTATTATTTGTAATCCGCTTGATATACTCGCCCATCATCTTAAGACTGCTGAATGGTAACTTTGGCAGAAAATACGAAATACTGATATATGACACTTGAAATAGTATGCTTCCAATGAATTTAATTTCTGTCATTTAAGAGGGAAGTACCAACTATCCTATAAAAGAAAAATTGGCAAACTATTATTGATGGCCGTTAAGTTGTGCATCTTACTTACTTTCACAAAATCACATTAACCAACAAAGGAAAGCTTTTCTTACATCTAACGCCGGCTCTGTAAGGTTAATGCATTTTATAGAGAAATCTCTTATTGTAATGTTGCGGTCATTTACGAAGTGGGCACCCACCGTGTAAATTGTGAGCCGCTTGTTTCCGGATTTAAACCAGTGCATACTGACATGAAAGTCGTGTACTCTACCATCACACACAGCTGCCCACATTTGAGCATCCTGTCAACTTCATTTTATAAGCCATGGTGGATAATACTGTCTCTATCTCACGAATGGATTACCTGATATTCGCGATTAGGGTCTGATCGTAAATCAGTTGCTCACATAACATTTGTCCTACAAGACGATTTTAACAGCGTCAAATTGTATCTTCGAGGTTGCCAATTAACAACGTCAAGCCGGCGCATAACTAGATAACTTTCCACATTTACTTTCCTGGCAGTTCGCATCGTACAACGGCGGGATCGTGTATTTTGTTCTTCACATGACAGTCTCATAAGCTTTTTGCTCAAACTCGCTTATCTGATGTGGATGCCTTTGCGATAAACGCACCATTGGGCCTACACAGCATTGTCTTTGGAAATAAGTTTGAATTATTTTTCATATTTCTTTAAGTGCATAAAAATTTTTTCAGCACACGGAGATACGATACAGACTTACTGTCCTGCTTTTCTCAGGGTAAGAATTGCCAATGTCCAAAGCAATTAACTTTTTAAAAAGAACCTAGTAGATGAACCACCCATTACATGCGAGTGAAACGTGTTAGAGATTAACCAGGTATCCGGCTTTGATGGAAATTAAAGGTGGCCCAACCATAATGCACGATGCTACTTGAGATTCTGTGATAACTTTTTGTTTTATATATAATTACCATCGTGCGTTTTTGTTGGACCACCCTTTATATTGGAACTTTCAAGATGAAGTTTAGCCCATGGCCAGGGGTGTTTTTGAAAGGCTTCGATCATAAAGAATTGAGAAGATTACCGACGGTTTGTACTGCTTTCCAGGTAGAGTTGTAAGCCATTGACTTAGCATATTCTCAAAAGAAATCGATCACCTTCTAAAATCTTTATACACAGTATGACAGCTCTTTAGTCCTTGTTTTCAAAATACTTATATATAAAATCACTATGAGTCTCCATCTGCTAAATCCAATCTAACGATATCACTACCGTGGTTGCCGGCCCCGTACAACATTCCTGGCCACGAGTTGACAGACGAATGTGCTAGGACAGGACCAAAAACCCAAGGCCTCAGAACTGTTTATGTCATCCAAGGAAGGCAGTGTCAAAAATTGTAATTCGATAGACGGTTGTAAAAATAAACGAACATTATGGCCAATCGTCTGCTTAATAAGCTTCTGTCTTTTGCAAAACTAATATCAGCACTCATACAAGAGTCCTAGCAGGGGCACTGTGCCATAATCATTATCGCCGTCCGTATCGGAATCTTAAGAAAAATAAATACAGCGGGAGCAGCCTCGAAGAAGATAAAGTATTAACACTGACAGACTTTAAAAAAAGTACCCTTACGAAACTTTCAAAATTCATGAAGGAGACAGGCTGGCTGGAATTTAAAGAACAGACACTAGAACCAATTTTTGTTCATATTGATATACTTCTCCTCTCTAATATATCGGGTGATCAATCTAGAGGTATTTTTTCGAAATAAAAAAAAAAATTCAAATCAAGTGTGGAATCTTTATTGTTTATTCGAAAGTACGTTTAATGCCTTTTATTTTTCTTTCAAATGTTGGCCGCAACTTCGTCTCTGGCTGTCCATTCAAAGGGTCCAATTTTGGATGACTCGTTCGAGCCTTTCAACCAGTCTGGCGTTAATTACATACGTAATGATGGCTTCCAAAACCTGAATCGTAGCTGGTTTGTCAGCGCAGACTTTGGAATTTACGTGGCCCAAAGAAAAAAGTCTAAAGGTGTGATATCACAAGATCTAGGCGGATAACTTACCTGTCAGAAACGTAAAATTAGCTACTTTTCAATAGATCCATTATATGAGCAGATGCATAGCAAGCAGCACAGTCCTGTTGAAACCAAATATCGTCAATATCACTGGCTTTAATTTCTGGTAGCAAAAAGTCCGATATCATGGCGCGATAGCGAGGGGCCATCAGTATTTTTGAAAAATATGCACCCATGATTCCACCAGCCCATAAACCGCTCCAAACCTTGCTTTACTCTGGGTAAAATGGCACCTCTACAACCGCTTCTGGTTGCTCTTCAGCCCAAATGCGGCAAATTTGTTTATTGACTTTGCCGTTGAGCAGGAAATGGTCCTCATCACTAAACATAATTTTGGTCGAGAATAGCGGATATATTCATTTCTATAATACAGATGCTCAATTTAAAGACGTTGTTGCGGTGTAGGTTTTTCCACGTTGAAATGGCAAACAATACTGAAAAAAATCTTCTTCTTTGACCAAATGGGTATTTATTTTATTTGTTTATGTCGTTTTTTGACTGGACTGATTGGTCAGTCTTCTTTCATGAATTAAATAAAACTAATTTATTTCATGTTTTCCCAACGTTTCGTTAGCTTTTTTCTAACTTCTTCAAGGAATGTTTATTTAAAAACCCTGTCGACAAAAAGAAAAATGTTTACCACAACTGTTGTGGTAAAAAAACCCTATATCTCTTAAATATTCCTCTTTTTTCAGATCCTTAGACATAGGATATCACAATAGGCCTCCGAGTGAACTTGTGCCGTTAGAGTGGGCAGCCCATTTAACATAACCAAACTTGCACACCAAATAGGTCTTAGAGACCCTCATTTATATGAAATAGTGTTTTACGATAAACTTAGTCTAAAACCTAGTCTGCCATAAAACGATGTGAATCCACGTATCCTTTCATCTGAGTACCCTGTGTCACCACAATTATCATACACCACCGCTTAATGACAAACAATGCACAAACAAGTAACGAAGATACACAAATGCTTCATTTAATGAGATTATTTTCTTTTTTGCCTGTATGACGTGTAGAGATGTAAAGCGAAGTCAAACGAAAATAAGTAAAGAAAATCATATAAGTAAAGAAAATCAACAAGAATTTTAATGGGAATTCTGGAACCCTCCCCCATATCATTGCACACAGAAGTGAAAAATCCTCTGATGACACCAAAATTAAATGAAGACCGCCTCCGTTCCAAGCTACCTAGTTTTTTTTTGTTAATTTTCTAAATGCATTTAATTACCATCAATTTGCATCAAGACACAGGCATTGAATCTCTATGCTTTTTGCCACTGTCTATGCAAACGTAACTGAATCACTAAAAATAAAAAAGAATTCTCTTGAACTCTTGCAAATTTATGCAAGAAACTGTTCCAACATTGTGTCCTACCATACATTTGTACATTCAGTTGCCGTTTGTTCTACTGCCATATCTCTTGTATTTTTTTGCTGCTGCTCCCGCCTGTTCTCAAGCGACACTTGATGACCCTTCAACTTCAAAACTGCCTCAATGTTAGCTGCAGCATTTTACAAGCGACGATGACAGTGTGGCACAGTGGCCATTTACATGCCTTCCATTTTCGCCTTATTTGTTTTCTGTTGTTGTTGGTGGTGCGCTGCTTACAAAAACAAACATTACAAAATTTAAATGTTTCCAAAGTAGGCGCATTGCTGTCCTTTTTTCGGCTGCCAGTGTTAGTGGCCCCTGGTGTGCCTATGTGTGTATGTGTGTTGCAGTTTCTTTGAGCCGTAGCGCCCCCCTCTCTCTCTCTCTAGATCCACCCCTTCGCTTTGCTATTTGTTTTTGTTATAATATGCATAATGCACATTTTTGGCCGGCTGGTTGGGGGGCATAATGCACAAAAAGGATGCAAACTCACACACACACACTAAGGCATTTGTGTTTTACAAAGCGGAGAAAGCTTTTGTGGAAAGTTTTAATTTTGTTGTAGTTGCCGCTGCAGCTGTTGTTGTTGTAGTACATAAACATTGTCTTTGTCAACATAATGTTGGCTAATGGGTTTTAAGTGTTTTTGACAACAATTGTAATTTCTTGTTTCCTTGCCGCTTGCTAGTGCAACAACAATACCATAAAAGAAGCCTGTGAGCCCTTAACATAAAGTTGCCCAGAAAAACTGGTCATTAGAAAAGTTTTTCGGTTTTGTCCGGCAAAATGATAACCACATTTGAGAGCGGGTGTTTCTTTTCTGCGATGGGCTGGAATGTTAGATATAAATTTTGAGCAGATCACTTTGAAACAGAAATTGAAGCATTTCAGGCTTTAGTTTGTTAATAATTTTGACAGCAAGGCCTTTGGTTTTGTAGCAAGGCCTTTGGTTAAGATATCTGAAAAAATGTCCTCCACCATGATTAAAAAGCTTAGTTTCAGAATGGATACTCTAGGTCAATACAATACTTTAACGGATAAATCGTTCACAAGGTATTCACAGCAATTTAACAATTAATAAAATTTGTTAAAATTGTCTAAATATGAGTAATTTAAGAACACATTGAATAGGGACTAACCGGCTCAAGATCTCTTGTATATATTAGGGTATCCCTTATTTTTCATAGTTTTTTTTTGTGACACATACCCTCTAAATAGTTTCGAATTAGCCAAAAATACGCTGTTATAAGAGTCCTTTCTTAGAACTCTTACCCGTGCCGACTTCGTTTGGGAGGAAGCTTATACAACTTGAAGGGATGACTCGCGAACTATTTCATAGGAACTACAATGATGTCTTCAATGAGCAATTTTTTATCGAGTTCGAACTCGCCTTATACCATATTTACACACTACTCTATTTTAGAGTTTGGACGAATTTTGGACATCAGATATAGCTTCTTTCAGGTAATTTTCTTCAACGCAATATTTTCTATTGCCAGTATGATTATCGGGCTCATTTGCCAGTGAGAGTACGATATCCGTGGCATATCGATTTAATTATTTTTTTGTTTAAATTAGCTCAAAATAAGAACAAAAACTTAATTTGGATATCATTAATTTAATTTTGGATATCATCTATAGTTTTCGAGACATCGGCCGTTAAAAATTCAAAAATAGGTAAAATTTCATGAAATTTTAAAAAAATCAAAATTGTTTTTTTTGTAAACATTCTCAAAATAAACAAAATAAATTACATACAAAACTTTGACATCTCGCCCGTCACAGCTTAAGATCGATGCCAGCTGAGCTTTCGGGATACCGTTTATGTTCTTCAAGCAGTCATAGAAACACTGGATCTGAGCAGCGATGAATTCCTTATAAATATTTAGTAGGGACATAAATACTGTTTAAACATTGAACACACCCATTTCAATAGTAGAACTGAACATACTCCGTTAATGTCATATGGGTTTCGAAAGCTAACTTCAATAGCGTTAGACTGTAACGGGATTTTAAAATTGTTTCAACTTTTATCATGGAGTGGTCAGATAATGAGAACCATATCGCTGTAATAGCGCTTTTCAAGTGTTAAATGAAAAAAGCTACATTTTTAAAACGCTCCGGCCACTAGGGATTAGCCGCATGTTCGTCTACCGATGCATAAAACTGTTTGAGGAGACTGGAGATGTAAAAGACCTCCACCGGTTGGGCCGCCCACGCTCTGTTCGAACACCGCATGACATCAAAGCCGTTTAATCAAGAATTCAAAGAAATCCGCTCCGAAAGCAGAAAATCATGGCCCGTGAGATGAATATCACGCAAAAGTCCATGCATTTCATTGCATTTCTGCGAACAAAGAGTCAAAACATAAGGCTAAAACGTTAAAAGATACCCCAACATTGGATCTCTTAAGACTGCTTTGGTTTGAGCGAGGTTCGTGCAGCTATTGACGATTGGCCAGTGCGACTTAAGACGTGTGTAAAGGCAAAAGGCGGACATTTCGAATAAGTAAATTCTTTTTGGATACATTATACATCAATAAATATATTAAAAAATATTTGGTACAAAAACATTCAGTACTTTTTATTTTACAGCATAAAGCGTGTGTAACAGTATTTATGTCCCTACTAACTAGTATATTTTAACAGAATTATACGGACTTCAAATTATCCTGACAGCCTCAATATTAGTAAAATTGTCTTATACCGAATACGATACATGCTACATCTATCGACCATTTTGGGCCAGTTGCGATATTATCTATGGTTGATAAGATCGTAGTCAAGATTATTTACCGGAAGTTAATGGGTTATTTAGTCATGAGGATCTTATGTTCGGGCATCAATATGGGTTCAGAATAAAGCTCTTAAACTATCGATACGAGGTTGATATTTCGGGTCCTGACAATTCCAGTGTTTGTTTACAGGGTGTTGAAAATTCATCTCAGTCAAAAAATGTAATTATCACTTGAACATTTTCGTGCGATGATCTTTTACGATTTTCTGCGTGTCTTTTGGCGATAAAGCACCATCAAAAACCACTGTTAATCGCTGGTACCAAGAGTTCCGTTTCGGTCACTGTTTGCTCCAGGATGAATTTCGTGAAGGACATCCAACTTCGGTCACTTTGCCAAAAACCATCGATGATGTGCACAAACTGATTAAGCATGACCGACATGTGACACACCGTGAGATTGAGGCATCCTTGGACATTAGGATGATAAGCATCAGTAAAATATTGCATGTTCATTTGGACGTGAAACAAATTTGTTCCCGTTGGATCCCACATAATTTGATGAATGCTCAAAATAAGACTCGTATGGATTGGTGCAAAGAGATGTTGAAACAGTATAACTGCGGTAGCTGAAAGGCTGTGTATAACATTGTCACAGGTGATGAATCATGGATCTGTGCATATGAAACCGAAACAAAACAGCAATCGACCGTATGGGTTTTTCAAGACGAGCCAAAAGTTGTTCGTCGAAGAAGTACATCAAAGCAAATGGTTGCGTTTTTTTCGGTATAACCGGCCATGTTGCCACAGTGCCTTAAGTGGAACGTAGGATGGGCAATTCTGAGTGGTACACAACCATCTGTTTGCCAACAGTGTTCGAAAAAATGAGGAAAGAAAATATGAGAAGACGGATCATTTTGCATCATGACAATTCGAGCTCTAACACATCTGCTGAAATTATGAGCTATTTGAACACTCATGATGTCGAATTGATGGGCCATCCAGCGTACAGCCCTGATTTGGCACCCAATGACTTCTTCTTATTCCCTAGCATCAAGAAAAAATATGCGTGGTCAATGTTTTTCATCGCCCGATGCAGCTGTTGAAGCGTTGAAAAATCATGTTTGGGAGGTGCCTCAATCGGAGTGGAAAAAGTGTTTCGAAAATTGATTTGTGCGCATGCAAAAGTGTATTGATCTTAGAGGAGAATATTTTGAGAAACAATGAAACCATTTTCAATGATTAGTTATTGGGTTTTTATTGCCGGACCCGAAATATAAAAAGCAATCCTCGTATACAAGGCAATAAGTAATTAATAATGATTATTAAAATTGTGTATTTACTTAGTAGGGACATAAATACTGTTACACACGTTTTATGCTGTAAAATAAAAAGTACTGAAAGTTTTTGGACCAAATATTTTTTAATATATTTATTGATGTATATTGTGTCCAAAAAAAATCTACTTATTCGAAATGTCCGCCTTTTGCCTTTACACACGCCTTAAGTCGCACTGGCCAATCGTCAATAGCTGCACGAACCTCGTCCATTGGAAAATTGGCCACAGCTCGAACCAAAGCAGTCTAAAGAGATCCAATGTTGGGGTATCTTTTGTGACAAATCCAATGGGTTCAAATCTGGACTGCCTAAGGGGCATTCTTCAGAGGAAATGATCGATAGAAAATTGTTTCGAAGGCAGGCCTGGGACGTTTTAGCCTTATGGGCCGGCGCAAAATACTGCTGGAAAGTCCATGGCTGGTTTTGGAACAAGAATTTGTTAAGAGGCTTCACAACAGCTTCCAATACGGTTTCTTGGTAAACTTTGGCCGATGTTTTGACTGCTTGTTCGCAGAAATGCAGGTCAGTGACCCCATCGTAAGAGACACCCCACCAAACCATGACTGAAGCTGGGTGATGACCCTTTTCCACCCTTGCGATCAGTTCAGATGCTTCCTTAGATGACCGCGCATACACTCTATCATTTGTTTTGTTAAATTTTTCCTGAACGGTACACATTTTTTTATCGGTGAACAAAATTTTTCTGTGCAAGTTATCAGCGTGTTTCACCAAAAGAAGTTTTCATTTTTCAATCCTATTTTTTTTTAAAGCTGCAATCAATAAATGCCCGGTACGTTGTTTTAAAGCCACTAGTCCCAAGTCTTTTTTAATGATTCGACTCATGGACTTTTGCGTGATATTCATCTCATGGGCCATGATTTTCTGTTTTCGGAGCGGATTTCTGTGAATTCTTGACCGACCTCCCTTGAGTTATAGTCCAACCATTATACACGATGTTAATAGTGAGTCGCACTTTAACATCAAGTTTTTTTTCCCAACTTCATTTGACATTTCTTGGTTTCAGTGTTTGACAAATTTTATCATGAAGAGGTACACAATTGAGCAGCACGTAGAGGTTGTTGAAGCCTTTTACAAAAATGGGCGTTTATATCAAAATGCATTTTGTGCACTTCGTGATTTTTTAATGGTCAGCATTATCGATCAAATGCGTCCACAATCAGGAGAATTGTGCGCAAGTTTCAGCAAACCGGGTCTATAGGAAATGTGGTAATACCTGTGCATGCTCACCCAGTTGAATCTGCCATCCTTCTTTCTTCGGGACCTTTTTCTTTAAAAATGAGGTCAGCCAAGCAGTTACCGTAAATGGTGTTCGCTATCGCCAAATGATAACGGATTTCTTTTGGCCAGAAGTTGAGGATATGAACCTGGACGATTTGCGGTTCCGACAGGATGGTGCCAGTAGCCACACGGCCAACGAAACAATGGCTCATTTGCGCGAGAAATTCAATGGCCGTGTTATCTCACGTCGCACTCGTATGGAGACAATGGCCAAAAATACTTCCAGCTGAAATTGTATCGCCAAACACTTGTTGCGGCTTTCACAAATGTTTGAAATAATTGAAAACAAGAAAAAACGGCGTTAAGTTCTGCTGGGCCAAATATTTTGTCTCCAGAATGGTTTAAGTGCGGTTTTCCGGCTAATACTTAGGAAAAGTAATAAAATTTATCTAATCCATCAAATATTTCGAGGGTAATAGTCGGAAATTGAAACAAAAAAACGTGTTTTTTTTTATTAAAAATCACTAAATTCCAAAGTTTTTCCAGCAAATCGAAAGCAGTTTTTATTAAAATCGACTGAACAAATCCGTATTTTTATTGAATATCGTGAACTTTTATCCCCATGCTGGAGTCAGAACTTTTGTATATCTTTGTTCCCGGACTCTGCAGCTTCCTAAGAGAGCTTGAATTAATATTTTGTGAACTGAGGGTGAGTGAAGGTACCACGAATACGTCTTTGTCAGCTCTTCAGCAGTATCCAGCGCATATGACCTATTTTTTTTTTATTTACGAGTATATATTTATTTCATAGAAAAAGAATTACAGATACAATGATTTTAGCGTATCCGCGCCTTAAAGGCTTTAATAGAGACTAATTGGCTAACATTTATCGATACTTACTCGTATACATACACTTAACTGAAACACAATTTCAGTAAAAAGTACCTATATTTTAATTATACAAGTGTTACAATTTTTTCAAGTAAATATGACTTTAATTTGGTTTTAAAAATAGATATTTTAGCAATTTCTTTGATATCGTGAGGTAATTGATTAAATTCATGAGATCCAGCATACTCAATCTTATGCTTAGTTAATTCAAGCCTGCATCTTGATGGTATAAGGTTTGAGCGATTTCGTGTATTAAACTGAGATTGATCAAAGTGTTGATGAAACTGAAAAAACGAATTTCCAACCAGTTTTGTTGATTTATACATTAGCAGTAATATGCTATATCTAAAAATCCCTCTTATAGGAAGAACACTTTTTTCATAACTTCTATATAGTTCAACAGTGGAAAAATCTCTAGGTAGATCATAAACTATTTTAAGGCTTTATTTTGAGATGATTGCAAAGATTTCAAAGTAGTGCAGGATTTTGAGGCATATGCTGTAGGTATATAGACGAAATGGCAATGAATTAGGGAGTATATATTATTTATTAGTTGAAGTTTAATCTTAGTAGACACTCTAGACTTAAATTTCTGTAGAATACCAGTGGCTGTCAAAATCTTCTTTTGTGCCATTTCTATATGCATATCCCAGGAAAAGTTTGAGGTAATAATAACTCCAAGATATTTAACTGAGTGCGATTCATTTACAAGTTTACCATCGATAAAAACGGTCATATCAGGTTTCCTTTTTAATAAATATGGCCTGAATCTAACAAATTTGGTTTTATCAACATTGATACACAATTTATTGTGTATCAAACAAAATTGACGCATCGTACTCGACCTGTGTCTTAAGAGCTACCTGATGCTTATAATTATACAACAGGCATATATCAGCAAACATATAAAGTTTTTCAAAGAAGTTTATATTGTTCAAATCATTTATATAAATCAAAAATAGCAAGGGACCAATAATACTTCCCTGAGGAACATCACACTCTACGGGCTTGATACTACTTTTAATGTTCCCAATTTTAACATACTGTCGCCTATTGCACAAGTAACTCTCAATAAGTTTTATACTAGAGGATTGAATACCGAAAAACTCCAGTTTTTTTTATAAGGATTGAATGATCAACTATGTCGAAAGCTTTGCTCAAATCAAAAAAAAAAACTACTGCAACTCCGGTATAACCTTTATCAAGGCCATTGCATATCTCATTTACAACACTAACTACAGCTGCTTCATTTATAAATTGTGTACCCTGAAGACAAAGCTTGTTGTAATGATACACATCTCTTAAATACATTTTCATCAAGCCCGTTATTTCAGCAGAAAGACTTGCGTTATTGTAGAATTTTCTTGCCTTGTTTCCGTCATTGATTTGGGTTTGTCTACAATTAATCACACTTTTAATCGAAATTGTGATCGAATATTTGTTTCTTGTCTGAAATTGAGCCTTTCCTTCTAATTTGTAATAATTTCTGTTCAAACCAGTAAGATAAATGAAGAAAATATTCGAAAATCGGATATACGAGGGTTACTATTTATATTTCGGTTCCGGCAATTAAAACACAATAATTTATAATTGGAAACTGATTTATAGTTTTTCAAAAGATTCTTCTTTAAGATGAATACACTTTTGCGTGAGCATGCAAAAGTGTATTCATCTTAACCAATTTTCGAAGCACTTTTTCCACTCCGATTGAACCACTTCCAAAACACGATTTTTGAAGGCTTTAACAGCTGCTTCGGGCGATGAAAAACGTAAACCACGCATTTTTTTCTTGATGCTAGGGAATAAAAAGTCATTGGGTGCCAAATCAGGGCTGTGCGATGATTGGCCCATCAATTCGACATCATGAGTGGTCAAAAAGCTCAACGTTTCAGCTGATGTCTGAGAGTTCGCATTGTCGAGATGCAAAATGATCCGTCTTCACTTATTATCTTTCCCCATTTCTTCGAACACTGTTGGCAAACAGATGGTTGTATACCACTAATAATTGACCGTCCTACGTTCCCCTAAAGGCACTGTGGCAACATGGCCGGTAATACCGAAAAAAACCCAATCATTTGCCTCGATGTATTTCTTCCACCAACAACTTTTGTTGGATTTGGTCCGTCTTGAAAGACCCATACGATCGATTGCTGTTTTGTTTCGGGCTCATATGCATAACTCCATGATTTGTTACCTTTGACAATGTTATACACTGCCTTTGAGCTACCGCAGTAATACTTTTTCAACATCTCTTTGACGAATGCTCAAAAAAGGCTCGTATGGATTGGTATACGAGCCTTTTTTGAGCATTCGTCAAATTATGTGGGATCCAACAAAAACAAATTTTTCACCGCCAAATGAACATGCAATATCTTATTAATGCTTGTCTTACTAATGCCCAAGGATGCCTCATTCTTACGGTAGATCACATGTCGGTCTTACTTAATCTGTTCACGCACAGCATCGATGGTTTCTGGCAAAGTGACCGAAGTTGGACGTCCTTCACGAAATTTCTCCTGGAGCGAACGGCGTCCGAGACTAAACTCTTGGTGCCAGCGATTAGCAGTGGTTTTTGATGGTGCTTCATCGCCAAAAGTCAAAACAAGTTGATTTAAACACTCTTTTCACGCCGAAAATCGAAAAAATCATTGCACGAAAATGTTTACGGGATAATTCCATTTTTTCACTGAGATGAATTTTTTAACACACTTTAAACAAAACAATTCGCCCTCAAATGACAAAACGTTCTGAGTAAAGTTATGCTAAAAAAATGTCAAAGTTTCCAATAGAAGTTCCAGTTTGCATCTGCGAACACCTGTATTGATATTCAGGTCAAAGGGTATATTTTGGAAGGACTACTGCATTTCTTATTGTGTGATTAAGAGAAAAGGTAACTTTAAATTGTTTCCATTTCAATGTTTTTGATGACCAATTAAATTTACTCTCGATGCAAAAATATTTCACTATTTTATCTCGACATTTGTGTTTATTCTGAAT
The DNA here is from genome assembly GCA_963513945.1 of Hydrotaea diabolus. Taxonomy (NCBI): domain Eukaryota; kingdom Metazoa; phylum Arthropoda; class Insecta; order Diptera; family Muscidae; genus Hydrotaea; species Hydrotaea diabolus. Next base: position 47,567,772 of record OY740717.1, on the reverse strand, counting down.
GAAGTGCATCAGAACATGTTGGCAGTTATTTTAAAATTCGGTTACAATTATTTTCGGTTTTTGGGGCAAATCAGCAAAAAACTATGATTAGTATAAAATTTAGCATTAGGAGAAAGGAAATTTTCTAGTCTTCTCAGCTAGTTAACTTCGTTTTAAACGTTGTTAAGGCGAACAAAAATTACACCCAAAAATAGAAATCCCTTTTACCTTTACATCCTTTACAGGGTTTTAAACGAAAAAAGTTATGTTGATCCATAATCATATATTTTTTCAAAATTGGAGATATCCCTGTCAAAATAACATATAATTTCAACAGACAGAACCAGATGGACCTCTCGGTAGAAATCATGGGTAGACATAAATAAAATTAAAAATTGTGAAATGGAATGAAAATGTTCACATTCGCCATAAAAAATTTAAAAAAAAAAAAATATTCCAAAAACTGTTGCAAAACTCAAGCATACATTTTCTCGGTTCTCTACTGCTCCACCATCGAACAATCACTTATCACTTTCCAAACCAAAAGGACTTCATCATCAAAATCGCATTAAGTTTCAACACAAAGGAAGCACTCACCACCCCCTCAAGCCAAAAAACCCCACACTCACCTCTCGACGAAAATTTATGTGTCTAATATGTAAAATAGCTTCCGCACAAAAAGCAGCCGAACAGAACACCGTACTTGTTTGATTTTTGCAACAAGTCGTGAAGATAAATTGCTCTTTTGTCAGAGTGGACGGACCGGACTGAACTGAGCTGGTTGGTGTAGCCTCTTCCTTTTTGTGGCATTCATTCAGTGAAACCGAAAACCTTAAACAGCCAACGGCCGGTGTGAGTATAGCCATTGCAAATGTCAGCAAGTGTCCAAACGCACACTCTCACCCAGAAGCACAATGACTCTTTTGTATTAGTGCGTCTGACAGTCAGTGTATGTGTGTGTGTGTAAGACTGCGTATGTCGTGGTCGGCAGGATGCGTGTTTATGTGCCTCAATGACAAGATTAGCAGCAGATATTAACACATGCAATCAAAATGTTGCATTAACGCACCTGTTGGTTGGTCGGATGGTCGGAATGTTTGTTCGGTTTGTTCGTGGTAAACTAAGATGAGTTTTATGGTTTCCATTCACAATCGCAAACTTAACAAAAGGCAACGCTTGTGTGGTCGCGTTTGACAATTTTCGAGCAAGATAAGGAGCAACAACAGAAGATTTAAATTTTTAAAAGTCTTTAATGCTAGATACTCGTATTTGCCTATGAATTTAAAAACTTAAGAAAACTGTTTTAGTTACTTTAGGGTTTTCTACCCTGCACCACTAATGGCAAATGTTTGTTACTACCAAAAATATTTAAGCTAGACCCACTATTGCGTATACCGATCGACGTTTCACCTGCTGAATCCATTTAACGATCTTCGTAGGTCTATCCATACATCCGCCCGCCGGCCCGTCCATCAGTCCTTCCATACATCCCTTCGTCCATCTAAAGCTTCTAATCTACAGGTCGCAATTGTTGCCCCATTTTGTGTCTTAAGCTATGGAAGTTACATATACGAGTAGCATCCAATACTGATGAAATTTGTCACACATTAGTTTTTTGGACCAAAGAAGGACTTTATTAAAATTGAAGAAAATGGGTGTAGGTGTAGATATAGCTCCCATACATATATGTCTAACCGATTTTATATCTCTTACTCTAAACTGCACACATTACATGTAATCTTGATAAAATTGGGTGCAAAAACTGATTTTCAGTTAGCTTTTTTGAACATCCACAACTATAATATAGTCGACCAAGTCCGCATATATTTTTTTATTTCAGATTGGTTGCTTGTTTTTACAAAGAGAACCTTATTTTAAACCCCTGCGTTCACAAATTAAGGTCCACCAAAAAAGTGTTACACTACGCAACACTTTTTTTCAGTGTTGAAGATTCATTTGGGAAATAAACGACTAAGGTGAGAATAGGATATGCCCAAAGGTTAGGTCTCAGTTATTTTTTATACGCCGGGAGAGTTTTTATTTTACAGTGCAATACGAGGTTTGCTATATACATATCTGGTATAGGCAACACTTAGTGTTGCCTGGCGCCATCTGACATATCCATTGGAAAGTTTGACATTTTTTAGCATAAACGTACTCACAACGTTTTGACGTACGACCGTACCGTGACTTGAAAAAATCAATTTGGAAAAAAAATGGAATAAACTCGTGAACATTTTCGTGCGATCATTTTTCACAAATTTCGAAGTGGGTTATCAGGACAAGAGTGCATCGATGAACTTAAATCTTTGTATGGCGATGAAGCAGCATCCTTTAGCACTGTGAAAAACTGGTTTAATGAATTCAATCATGGCCGACACTCGCTCAAAGAAGAAGGTCGTCCAAAAACGGCCGTTATGCCAGAGAACATTGATGTCGTGCTTGAACTGATAATGCAAGATCGTCATGTGACATACAGTGAGATAGAGGCGTCCTTGGGCATTTCTTCCACCAGCATAAATCAATATTGCATGAACACCTGGCCGTAAATAAGACATGTTATCGTTGGAACCCACACAATTTGACAATCGCGCAAAAAAAGGCACGTGTCGAAAAAATATTCTGAAAAAATACGATCGCGGTGCTTCAAACAACTTTTATAAGATCGTCACAGGTGACGAATCATGGATCTATGCGTATGAGCCCGAAACAAAACAGCAATCGACCGTGTGGTTCTTCGTGGAAGAAGCACTTCGAAGCAAATGGTCGCCTGTTTTTTATGCAAAACTGGTCATGTAGCGACTGTTCCGCTTGAGCGACGTAGGACGGTCAATTCTGTGTGGTACACCACAATTTATTTGTGGAGAAATTCGTAAAACGAACAAGAGAAGACGAAACATTGTGCAGCATGACAATGCGAGCTCTCACACATCGGTTCAAACCAGCGAATTTTTGACTGGCCAAATCGTCGAATTTCTGGGTCATCCTCCGTACAGCCCTAACTTGGCACCCAATGACTACTTTTCATTGCCGCACATCAAGAAATAAATGCGTGGTCAAGGATTTTCGTCGCCAGAAGATGCTGTTGAAGCTTTCAAAACCATGGATATGTCTTAATCGGAAATTGCTTCGACAATTGGTTTGAGCGCATGTAAAAGTGCTGGAGAATACAATAAAACCATTTTAATAATAATAAATATTCGCATTTTCATTATCAGGCCAGAAATATATATTAAGGGTGTCCCAAGAAGAGCGCAATTTTTAAATTTTAAATAAAACACAGATACATATTTAAGAAAAAATCGTGAAACTTTATTATATCGTAAAGTAGACAGAATGAGGTTATGTATGGAACAATATATCGTGCAGATGGCCGCCGCGGCTTTGCTGGCATGCACGCGATCTTTTAATGAAATTTTCAATGATCGTTTTGCATGAATGCTGCGTTATTTCATTAATGCAGCGTCCAATTTCGTCTTTTAAGGCTTGAGTCGTCGTCGGCTTATTCGCGTAAACCATCGACTTCAAAAAACCCCAAAGAAAAAAATCTAATGGTGTTAAATCGCACGATCTAGACGGCCAATTCTGATCTCCAAAACTCGAAATAACACGACCGGGAAATGACTGATGCAGCAATTGAATTGTTTTGTCTGGCTGTATGACATGTGGCGCCGTCTTGTTGGAACCACATGCCCTCCACATTCATTTCTTCAATTCTGAAAAACTGAAAAACTGGTTATCATTTCACGATACCAAACACCATTGACTGTTTGCGCTTGACCTGCCTCATTTTCATAAAAAAAAGGTCCAATGATTCCTCCAGCCCAAAAACCACACCACACAGTGACACGTTGAGGATGCATTTGCTTCTCGTGAATCACTCGAGGATTTTCCGCACCCCAAATGCGACAATTCTGCCTATTGACGAAGCCATCAAGATGAAAATGGGCCTCGTCACTGAAGATGATATTATCGGCAAAATCAGCATTTTCATGTTGTCTCTCTAATACCCAATTAACGAACTCCCTTCGCTGTCCATGGTCAGCTGGCTTCAGTTCCTGAGTCAATTGAATTTTGTATGCATGAAGATGCAAATCTTTCGTCAAAATTCGCTGCAAAGTGGATTTGGAGACACCAATTTGCTGAGCTCGGTGTCGAATTGAGGTGGATGGAGTTTGAGCGACATCAACACGTACACCTGCGACATTTTCGGTCGATCGACCTGGTCGATGGCGCGTTGTTGTCTTTACATCACTAACAGACCCAGTTTCGGCAAATTTATCCATTAATCTCTTTACAGTTGACTCTTTTGGAGCATTATTGTGACCCCAAATAGATCGCAATTTGCGAACTGTAGCCGCAAAAATTTCACCATTTTGGTAAAACAATTTCACAATGAGAATGCGTTGTTCATTCGTGTAGCGCTCCATTTTTACTAACCTCGTACCTTCTACTAACAAACAATAACAATTGTTCAAATGTCAAACAATGACACTTCGAATGTTGCCAGATTTAAAAATTGCGTTCTTCTTGGGACACCCTTAGTAGCCCTTGTACCGTACGCAATAAATAAGAAACTGGTAAACATGTTTACATTTGATGATTTTTATGATCAGAAGTCAAAGTAAAATAATATGGTTTCTAATATGAACGTAGCACAGTTATGTTAAGCAAAAACTCAATAACTCGGATTTTTCAGTGCTATGATAGTCCCTTAGGTGGCCGAATGTACCCATTTACAAATCCAAAAAGCTTATGACCGTAAGCTACGATGGCAAATTAATAATTCTTTGACTTTTCAACTTCCCTCGTAGTTACATGAAATGCAACACTGCTCCCATCAAGTACCATCTGTTAATAGACTACTGTCAAATTTTGAGAGAGTTCCGTCATTTAGTTTGTGTTTAACAGCTGTTTAGCACATACAACATCGTAGATTATGTTAAGTGAATTTTGAGTGCTCATTAAACATTATTTTTTGTAGATAAAATATGTCAATCAAACCAACGAAAAGATAAGATAAATACTATGGGGGCTCTGCACCATCGATTTCAATGGTAAAAAAGTTGTTTACTGACTTTCGTTGTGGTCGCACAAGTGCAAATGACGCTGAGCGTTCAGGTCGGCTTAACTTAATTAATACACCCGAAAATCTCGCAAAAATACACGATATGATGTTGGCCGATCGAAGAGTAAAAGTGCGTGAGATTGTTGATGCCATAAGCATGTTATATGGCAGTGTGGTTTTAATTTTAAATGATCAGTTGGGCCTAAAAAAGCAGTCTGCAAGATGTCTGCCACGTTTTCTCTCAATTGACCGAAAACGTAATCGTGCGACACCTTCAAAAGATTGTTTGGTGTTGTTTAACCGCAATTCGAATGGGTATTTGCGGCGTTTTGTAACTGTGAATGAAACATGGATTCATAACAACACTCCGGCAAAAAAGCAGCAGTCTAAACAATGGGTTTCTATGGGTGAACCGGCTCCGACGAAGGCCAAGTGACTTTATCGAACAATAAGGTAATGGCAACATTTTTTAGGATGCAATGCGGTTTAGTCCACATCAGTTATTTTCAAAAGGAAAAACAATAAAAGGTGAAGATTATGCCAATTTATTGAACCGGTTAAAAGAGGATTTAAAAAAAAGGACCCCATATGGCCTAGAAAAAAAGTTCTTTTACATCAAGATAATGCATGAATTGGGTTACGAATTGCTTCCTCATCCGCCATATTCACCGGATAAAGCCCTTAGTGACTATTTCCTATTTCCAAACCGAAAGAAATACCTCAGTGGAAATAGATTCAGCTCCAACGATGAAATTATTGATCAAACAAATGCCTATTTTCTTGACCTCGAAAAATCCTATTTTTGGTAGGGATACAAAAATTGAAGAATCGTTGAACTTTGGTTATTTGCGGGGCAAAAGTTTACTTTCAACAATTGCAGCAAGGCTTTCTCAAGAGGGTTGTCACGGACCCGAAACCATGATAAAAGTAGTGTGCAGCCACGAAAATCAATGTCACTCTGCCATTTTGTTAAAAACTTGTCTTCTATTTAAATATAGAAGCAAGAGGTCTTGAGCCGGTTTAATCCCTATTCAATATGGTTTAAAAAATTAATAAGTTTTTTTTTTATATATATTTTTTTTAAATTATATAAATAACACTTGGAGAATAAATAAAAGAAAGATTCACGAGTGAACAAAGAACCAGAACAATAGAATTTTATTATTTAAATCAGCTTTTAATTATTTTAACGCATGAGTCATATTGCTCATTTTCATTTGAATGGTTTTGTAAATAACCGGAACTGTAGGTTCTGGGGTTCTGAAAATCCTAGAGCCATTCATCAACGCCAATAGCGCCCTATTAGGTGTACAGTATGGTGTGGGATCACATCTACAAATATCATTGGGCCTTACTTCTTCGAGAATAAAGATGGAAGTGCTATAACCGTAAATGGTGGCGGTATCCGTTTATGATAGAACATTTTTACGTCCTGATCTTGAAAACAGACCTGAGAAGTGGTTTCAACAGGACGGAGCCACTGCCCACACTGCCTGAGACACAATTGCACTTTTAAGTCAAAGTTTTGGAGGGCGAATAATATCCAGAAATTCGGAAATTATTTTGCAAGCGCTTTCGCCAGATTTGTCAGCATCCGACTATTTTCTTTGGGGTTATTTGAGTATATTTGAACAAGCCAGAGATAATCCTTTAACTCAATTCCAACATTGTTGCAGAAATTCGAACGCTACAGCCACAAATTTTGAAAGATGTTATGGAAAATGCTCTAAAACGAGCCCATCATTGCGAAGCAGAAAACGGGGGTCATTTAAGTGAAATTGTTTTTCATACTTTGTGTAAAAAAAGTTCCTTTTTGTATATTCTTTAGGGTGATCCATCTAGAGGTATTTTTTCAGAACAAAAAAAATATATAAAAATTCTAATCAAGTGTGGAATCTTTATTGGTAATTTGAAAGGACATTTTATGGCAAATGTATAATGGAAATAAGCGTTCGGTGAGAAACGGGAAGATCCGCTGTTTTCGAGCATAATTTTGACATTGTCATTGAACTATTTCTGGTTTAACGACAAAGTCATTAAACAAAATTGCCGCATTTGGGTTGAAGAACAACAAGAAGAGGTTCAAGAGGTGCAATTATACCCAGAGAAAACCACGGTTTGGTTCGGTGCATATTTTTTCAAAAATTATGATGGCCGGAGCGTAACCGTGAATGGTGCTCGCTATCGCGCCATGATATAAATATTAATGCTACCTGAAATTGAAGCCCGTAATCTTGACAACACTTGGTTTCAACAGGACGGTGCCACTTGTCATACAGCTGTTAAAACAATGGATCTATTGAGAGGTCATTTCGAAAAGCAGCTAATTTCCCGTTTTGGACAGGTGAGTTGGCCGTCGAGTGATATCACTCGACGGCCTTTAGACATTTTTCTTTGGGGTTACGTAAAGTCCAAAGTCTATGCTGACAACCTGGCTACGATTCAGGTTTTGGAAGCCAACATTATGCGAGTCATTAAGGCCTCAGAATGGAGGCGTAGTTGCGGCCAACATTGGAAGGAAAATATATTCAAAAAATAAATGCCATATAATGTCCTTTCAAATTATCAATAAAGATTCCACACTTGATTTGAATTTTTATATTTTTTTTTGTTTAAAAAAATACCTCTAGATGGATCACCTATAGGACACTAGTTTTTGGGCGCCCACGGAATTTGTACGGGGATTTTATAAAAATAACATTCCTTATGACTTAAATTGGTCGAAGACTGGTTGTTTGTCAGTCGTAAGATACCATACCAATTTGATAGAAATCAGAATAAATATGTATGTTCTAGAGCAGTTGTATTTTATATCGGAAGGGGTCTTTGCACTGGGGCTTTATCAAAACATAGAGCGGTATGACCCATTTTTATCTGAGCTGATAACTAATCGATCTAAGTGAACTTTGCCACATACAGACGAACTGATAAGACTATATCGTCATACTTGGTAAGGGCATAAATGCTGTTACACACGTTTTATGCTGTAAAACAAAAAGTACTGAATGTTTTAGGACCAAATATTTTTTAATATATTTATTGATGTATATTGTGTCCAAAATGAATCTACTTATTCGAAATGTCCGCCGTTTGCCGTTACACACGCCTTAAGTCGCACTGGCCAATCGTCTATAGCTGCACGAACCTCGTCCATTCGAAAATTGGCCACAGCTCGAACCAAAGCAGTCTTAAGAGATCCAATGTTGGGGAATCTTTCGTGACAAGCCTTGTCCTCTAAAAGCCAGGCCTGGGACGTTGTAGCCTTATGGGCCGGCGCAGAATCCTGCTGGAAAGTCCATGGCTGGTTTTGGAACAGGGAATTGTTATGAGGCTTCACAACAGCTTTCAAAACGGTTTCTAGGTAAAATTTGGCCGATGTTTTGACTCCTTGTTCGCATAAACGCAGGTCAGTGAACTTATCGTAAGAGACACCCCACCAAACCATGTCTGAAGCAGGGTGATGACCCTTTCCCACACTTGGGATCAGTTCAGATGCTTCCTTAGATGACCGCGCATACATTCTATCATTTTGCTTGTTAAATTTTTCCAGAAATGTAAAAATTTTTTCATCGGTGAACAAAATTTTTCTCAGCGTGCTTCACCAAAAGACGTTTGAATTTCAATAAATGTCCGGTACGTCGTTTGAAAGCCCCAAGTCCGAAGTCTTTTTTAATGATTCGACTCAGGAACATTTGCGTGATATTTATCTCACGGGCCATGATTTTCTGTTTTCGGAGCGGATTTCTGTTGAATTCTTGATTTAACGGCTTTGATGACATGCGGTGTTCCAACAGAGCGTGGGCGGCCCGACCGGTCTTTTACATCTCCAGTCTCCTCAAACAGTTGTATGCATCGGTAGACGAACATACAGCTAATCCCTAGTGGCGGGGGAGTTTTGAAAATATCGCTTTTTTCATGTCACACTTGAAAAGCGCTATTACAGCGATACGGTTCTCATTAGCTGACCACTCCATGATGAAAGTTGAAACAATTTTAAAATCCCTTTACAGACTAACGCTATTGAGATTAGCTTTCAAAACCCTTATGACATTAACGGGGAATGTTCAGTTCTACTATTGAAAGGGGTGTGTTCAATGTTGTAACAGTGTTTATGACCCTACTAAGTAGAATTTTTCGGCTATCTAAGCAAAGAGTTCGGTGACAAACCGGACATAAACTTAACGATTCAAATTTAAGTAGGAATCTACTTCCGATAAAATCTCGTGCCATTAAATCTACTCTGTTTTAAAACCTTTTGGGATTGTAGCTGTTATTAAATTCTAATAACAAAATCACATTATGGTTTTACGAAATAAGAACCATATTTTTTAAAAGCACCCTTTCCTAATAACATTGTGAATATTAATTGCTACTCAACACGATTTTAATGTGTCATCAGATATCATTTAGAGATTTCCCCAAATGTTAATCAGTTATTGTAAACGAGAACGGACATGCCTTGTTGAAAATAGCGATTTAAATCAATCATAGTCTCAAGTTACAAGAAATCGCATTTATTTTGTGATATTATTAGAAATTCAGGGCTTTAATAGCATTAAGTACATTATGAATACCAGTAACACAATTATCTACTTCTAACAATGTTCAGTGAGGGTAATATGAAACCATGACATTTATAATGAAAATTAATTAAATCTCTAAAGGCAGGCGCAAGGCAAACACAGTTTCCGCATTAAAAATTTAGAAAAGATATGAAAGTAGCAGCAGCAATGGCAACATTGACTTGTGCCATTGCCACACAATCATGGACTTGCCACAAAATTGCAACTATTAGGAAATTATGCCCTTGGTAGTAATTTGAAAACAGCAGCATTGAACCCTGAACAACAAAGCCGCCAACATCAACACACTACCACCAACCACATCATCACCACAGCCCCTCGTGGAAAGGCAAATAAGTTTCACAATGTCGTTATAACCAAATGTAAGGGCTTTTTCCATCCCCCATACTCGCGCACATTTACATATCGTCTGTTCCTGTGCTGTGGGAGACTATGTGAACTCGATCCAATATCAATATTTGAATGTTAATGACAGCAAATTTTCACCTTATTCATACAAAACCAATGGCAGACTTGTGCCCCACCATCAGCAACAGCAACAACGTCAGCGCCAGCGTCATCATCGCAATCATCATCCCCTTAACGAGCATAAGGTTGTCACAATAATTCTCCTGTGGCACATTCCCATTTTGTTATGATATCGCCTGATGTGGTGGTTGGTTGATGGATACCGCCACATCCCAGGGACAAGAACAAAAAAGCAATTCCACTGCCATCACTCCATTGAAAATTGACGTCAATCGCCGCAGTGTTCGTACTCGTAATTGTTTCATTTGCCTGCAAAGAGGTCAGGGCAAAGTGCAATTGGAATGTCATAAAAGTGTTATTGATTTGTGGTTGTCGTAAATTATGCCATCAAATTAGAATTTTTGAGTAATTTGAATGCCACAAAAGATTCGAAAGGATGAGAAGATCGGAAATTTATATTCAGTCTCAGTATACAGGTTTTTCTTCCAAGATACGTTAATTCTATTGGACAACTTAACATTGCGGATATTTTAGCTTAGGGAAATAAATAACAGGCACGAGAATTTCAAAAATCACATCCCTAGGAAGTCAAAGGCACAAGCAGTGGGTAATTGATTGATCCACATATAAAAAACAGTTTCGTTTCATATTTTCTTATATTGAATTGAAGTAAATTAACATTTCAATTCCATTAGATACCTTCTTATAGATAAAGCGGTCTCTGTCTAATTAAAAACAACAGAAGAGGCATTAGGCAAACAATACGGGACCAGAAGCTAGAAGGGATTTTACTATTGCAAGAGGAATTCCATTATAAAAAAATAACATCAAGTTTGTATTTGTTTGTCATAGACGGAAGAAAAAATAAGTCAGTGAAGTTAAAGCAAACACATCAGCGTCTGGTAGACGCATATCATCGTTGCTGTGTGCGACATCTCAATACCATTATGCGTGCTGCCGACATGGCCTCTACTCGTTTAACGATCTGTATATGTGACAGCGCATAGAGCAAGGGACCTAAGGGTAAAAATATCAATTTTCATTTTTTTTCTTTTTTTGATGTGGACAACATCTGAGCATCGAATGAGACCCGATCCCATGCCCCAAAAGTGTTCCTTCCCAGAGATATGCGCGTTTTATGAAAGTGAAGTCGACGATTCTAAGCGCAAATAGAAAGGGACCTAATCTTTAAAATGGCTCTCCTGAACAAAACTTTTCATGTGGACAACATCTGAGCATCGAATGAGACCGATCCCATGCCCCAAAAGTGTTCCCTCCCAGAGATATGCGCGTTTTATGAAAGTGAAGTCGACGATTCTAAGCGCAAAAAAAGGGACCTAATCTTTAAAATGGCTCTCCTGAACAAAACTGGTTTTTAACCTTAGGTCCCTTTCTATTTTGCGCGTCACATATGCAAAGGGTAATTCTCAGTAATTCTCCCGCATAAGTCATTTGATTTGTAGCCGAAGTAATGGTTGCCAAAGACTGCTGAAGAAAAACCTTGAAGGGTTCAGAAACAGCTGTACAATCTGCCTGGCAAGCATATCTAAACATTTCTCCAATTTTTAAGTTGATTCTGAAACAGAAAAAACAAAAAGTCTCCAACCAGAATATGAACTCTTTAAGCCTCAACATAATATTTTTTTAGATCTGTTTTCTTTCTGGCTCAATTAGCATTGCCATTAAGACCACCCGGACAATGCGGCTTTTAATTCAACTTTTGACAGAGAATATTTCAAAGGCTTAAAGTTCTGATAATCAAATTTTCCACTAAGGAAATGCAGTTAGGCTTTCTAGAGCAAACTTAAGCATATCTAAAACAGAATGATTCAATAACATGTTTAATTATTTTATAAATGCATAGCCTTTACCTTTGTTTTACACCTAATAAGTCCTTCATATATTTAATTAAGTGCTTGTCAACTTCTCAAATCTTACATACACACACATATAAATGGTGTATGTATAAGTCTTTATAAGCATACGAGTACATACATACTCACACATACCTAACATGTCAACATGTTCTCTAAAAGATTAAAGGTTGCAGACACTTAAACAATGCCAAATATTAACTTTGACACTTTTATAGCTCCTGAAACCGAAAACCCTCAAAAAAGTTCTTGAAAATCACAGGAACTGAGCAGACGGAAGCTCTACGATGACAACGTAAAACAAAGGGGGGTCACAATACAATGGAAGACACACAAACAAAAACAATGTAACCCCACCAACGAAAACCTCAAAGAAATTAAACCCTTCTCACAATATCAAAGGGCAAAATATCGCATCCTTTCTGCAAAAAAAAAACAAAAGGAATGAAAATTCGACTACAAGAGATTTTCGAAAAATTGAATGTGACTTAAGACAACAGATTATACGACATTTTTCTATGTACGACATGTAAAACATACTCGTAGATACAAATCTGTTTCAGGTTTTACGTTAAGTAATAGGAGACGCTTTGTGTCTTAAAAAAATATTTATCAAAATTGGTGACGATTACACGTGGCAATTACGAATTTTTTTCATTTTAGATGAAAATGGCAAAATTGGGTTACTTCATTGAGAATAGCAGGGAATGTGTCATGTGTACGAAACGCTCTTCTCGGAAGCAATCACTTGCTCTTGGCATTTCCAGACTTTTTTTCAGCCGACTCTCGAGGCAATGCAATTAGAGGATACATGGTTCCAACTGGATGATCCCACTGCTTACACAGCGAGGGTAACCATGAATTGTTTGTGGCAAATGTTTCCTAAACGGCTTATCACTTTAAGGGGTGGTGTGAACTGGCCGACACGCTCACCAGACTTAGCACCATGCGATTTTTTTCTTTGTGGTTACCTGAAGTCGAAGGTGTATATATTAACCATCCCAACACCTTGGCAGACCTAATTAACAATATTGAGGCTGAAATTGACAGAATGCATGAAAACTTCAGAAAACGTATGCTGCAGTGTGTGGATAGGTCGACATTTGCCAGATACACTATTTAGAACCATGTAATTCAAAAACTCCCTTACTGTTCAATATAGTTAAAATATAAAATAATTTTTTCTAAGGTTCATAATATTTAGTTGATTCCCAAATAAGCCAAATAACGCGCTCCACCCTCTATATAACCGATGAATATTCAAAAGGACATATATATGTGACAGCGCATAGAGAAATCAATTTTCAAAAAAACAATTTTCACTTTTTTATTTTGATGTGGACAATATCTGAGCATCGAATGAGACGGATCCCATGCCCCAAAAGTGTTCCCTCCCAGAGATATGAGCGTTTTATGAAAGTGATGGTACACCAAAGATACACGTATTTAAATCTTTAAAATGGCTCTCCTGAACAAAACTGGGTTTTACCCCTAGGTTCCTTTCTAGTTTGCGCGTCACATATGTAACTGCAAACTTATATATGTGAGCAGATTTTTAATCGGCAGACAACGACCGACGGAGGGTTGCTATTTATATTTCGGGTCCTGACAATACAAGTGTGTGTGCGGTGATTTTTTAGGATTTTCAAGAGTGTTTAAATCAAATTGTTTCGACTTTGAGCGATGAAGCACCATCAAAAACCACTGTTAATCGCTGGTACCAAGAGTTCAGTCTCGGACACCGTTCGCTCCAGATTGAATTTCGTGAAGGACGTCTAGCTTCGGTCACTTTGCCAGACACCATCGATGCTGTGCGTGAATAGATTAGGCAAGACCGACATGTGACAAACCGTGATACTGAGGCATCCTTGGGCATTAGTATGACAAAGATCAATGAGGTATTGCATGTTCATTTGGCCGTGAAAAAAATTGCTTTCACATAATTTGAAGAATGCTCAAAAAAAAGGCTCTTATGAATTGGTTCAAAGAGATGTTGAAGAAGTATAACTCCGGTAGCTCAAAGGCAGTGTATAACATTGTCATAGGTGACGAATCATGGATCTATGCATATGAACCCGAAACCAAACAGCAATCGACCAACAAAGGTTGTTCGTGGAAGACAAATATAGAAGCAAATGATTGCGTTTTTGTTCGGTATAACCGGCCATGTTGTCACAGGTTCTTTATTAGAACGTAGGACGGTCAATTTTGAGTGATATATAACCATCTTTTCGCCAACAGTGCTCAAAGAAATGAGGAAAGATAATAAGAGAAGACGGATCATTTTGCATCACGACAGTGCGAGCTCTCACACATCAGCTGAAACGATGAGCTATTTGAGCACTCAAAATATCGAGTTGATGCACCATCCACCGTACATCCCAGACTTGGCACCAAATAACTTCTTCTTATTCCCTAGCAATATAAAAAAATCGTTTTTCATCGCCCGAAGCAGCTGTTGAAGCGTTCAAAAATCATGTTTGGAAGTGTCTCAATCGGAGTGGAAAAAATGCTTCGCAGTTAAAAGTGTACTGATTTTAAAGGAGAATATTTTGAAAAACAATAAAGTCATATCCAATGATAAATTATTGTGTTTTAATTGCCGGACCCGAAATATAAATAGCAACCCTTGTACAAACATACTCATTTAAAAGTATATTGAACAAGGCTACTTATAATTGAGGTGCTTAAGATTATATCCCCTATAGCCGGTAGCGGGTTTTATGGAACTTCAGAAACAATAGAAAAACTAGTTTTAACACCATAATGCACGAGGCTATTTGAGAGTCGCACCTAAAAGTCAAGTATTTTGACCAAATTTATTTGACATTTCTTTGGTACGGTAAAGGTACACAGTTGAGCAGCGCGTTAAGATTGTTTAGCCTTTTTACGTAAATGAGCGTTCAAATCAAAATGCATTTCATGATTTTTTTGGTCGTTACAACTGACCAAATATACTTAGTAGGGACATAAATACTGTTACAACATTGAACACACCCATTTCAATAGTAGAACTGAACTTACCCCGTTAATATCATATGGGCTTTGAAAGCTTACCTCAATAGCGTTAGTCTGTAACGGGATTTTAAAATTGTTTCAACTTTCATCATGGAGTGGTCAGACAATGAGAACCGTATCGCTGTAAAGCGCTTTTCAAGTGTAAAATGAAAAAATCGATATTTTCAAAACGCTCCGGCCACTAGGGATTTGCCGCATCTTCGTCTACCGATGCATAACACTGTTTGAGGAGACTGGAGATGTAAAATACCGCCACCAGTCGGGCCGCCTACGCCGCATGTCATCAAAGCTGTTAAATCAAGAATTCATAGAAATCCACTCCAAAAACAGAAAATCGTGGCCGGTGAGATGAATATCACGCAAAAGTCCATTAGTCGAATCATTAAAAAAGACTTGGGACTTGGGGCTTTCAAATGGCGTACCGGACATTTATTGACTGCAGCTTTAAAAAAATAGGATTGAAAAATTCAAAAGTCTTTTAGTGAAACACGATGATAACTTGCATAGAAAAATTTCGTTCATCGATGAAAACATTTTACCGCTCAGGAAAAATTTAACAAGCAAAATGATAGAGTGTATGCGCGATCATCTAAGAAAGCACCTGTGCTGATCCCAAGGGTGGAAAAGGGTCATCACCAAGCTTCAGTCGTGGTTTGATGGGGTGCCTCTTACGATGGGGTCACTGACCTGCGTTACTGCGATCAAGGACTCAAAACATCGGCCAAAGTTTACCAAGAAACCGGTTTGGAAGCTGTTATGAAGCCTCTTAAGAATTCCCTGTTCCAAAACCAGACATGGACTTTCCAGCAGAATTCTGCGCCGGCGCATAAGGCTAAAACGTCCTAGGCCTGGCTTCGAAACAATTTGCCAGCGTTCATTTCCTCTGATGAATGGCAATCAGACAGTCCAGATTTGAACCTATTGGATTACAAATTGTGGACGGTTTTAGAGGACAAGGTTTGTCACAAAAGAAACCCAAACATTGATTCCTTAACACTGCTTTGGTTTGAGTTGTGGTCAATTTTCCAATGGACGAGGTTCGTGCAGCTATTGACGATTGGCAAGTGTGACTTAAGGCGTGTGTAAAGGCAAAAGGCGGACATTTCGTATAAGTAGATTCTTTTTGGGTACACTATACATCAATAAATATATTAAAAAATATTTGGTCTAAAAACATTCAGTATAAGTAGACTATTTTTGGGTACACTATACATCAATAAATATATTAAAAAATATTTGGTCCAAAAATATTCAGTACTTTTTATTTTACAGCATAAAAAGTGTGTAACAGTATTTATGTCCCTACTAAGTATTATAATCACGGTCAGAAAACTGATTGCTTTCACACTTGAAAACTCGAAAATATAGTGAGGAGTATGTTAAGGAAAAATGGAACATTTGATAAAAGATTTTTACCGAAACATATTGGATTAAACTTTTAGCTTTAAGTTAGTCGTAATCCAATTATTTTGTTCTGATGACGCTTTTTCAAACTAAATAAAATACCAACAAACAACCCGTTTTTTGGTAATAATGAAATTTTAGTTAAGATCACCAATAATTGGTTACAAAAAAATTCTTTTTGTTACCAATCGGTTGCTGCAACCACTATCGGTTGGCGCAACCTCCAATTATGGCAGCTGGGTAGCTTTTTCGCGTTTCATTGGTATAACCGATCAATAACTTGTGTAAACAATACTATGATCATATTTATCATCTTGTGGTTTGTCGAACCGAATATTCAGAACCCTTATATAAATTTGCGATTGCAAACAAAATTCTTCCCTTGCAACAGATTTTTTGTAGTTCCAACCAATTTGTTCGCTGTTTGTTGATTTTAAAACTAACGATAAGTTTGAAGAATATCCCATGTAAGTGTCTTTGCAAATCTGAACATCGCTAAAGATACCTTTGGAAACAAATCAATCAAATAGTTTTTATAATTAAGTAAAGTTTATTTTAATCTAGAAAAAAAATAATGGATTGCCTTAACCTATATTACAAATACAATTCGTAGAAATATATTTAAGAAAATAAAAAAATAATGATTGTACCTTATAACTAATTTTGATTTATATTCCGGATTGTGATATATGTATATTAAAATTGCAATTGCCTTCGGGCCTTTGAGTAGATCCTCATGCGTATGCGATTCTTATAGCGTGATTCCATTACTGCCGCCTTCAAGTGTCCATGAGGTGTCTCCACATAAGCGTCATCCTTCTCTTCCGTCAACAACTTTAATCCACTCAAGTGGCAGTGAGTTCTTCTCGGATCCGTCTTCTTTGACCAGGGTGATTTATATTCAAATGATGTTGCCCCCATGTTCTCCTTCGTCGGACGGGCAAACAAACATTTTATCAATTCAAAAAGAATGATAAGCAAAGCCAAGTGAAATATATCCAAACTGTCCATTTTTTTCTTTCGCTTCCTACAAGGATGACAAGGAGATTTTAATGATTTCTCGTTGACGTAACACAAGTCAATGATGATCTGTGGCGGAAACTATTGTAATTTATACAAGCCCGAAAACAGCATCTCACACTTGGGCATGACAAACAGGTACTTGGCGGTGGGGTGGGCTGTCCTTTTTTTTCGAGATATGCCTTTATCTTGTGTTGTCCTTTGAGGTTAACAACACAACACAAGGCAAACAAGCAAATTATCCTTTTTTAATCTGTTTGTTTGTGTGCTTTGTAAAACACATAAAAACATGTTTTGTTTTGACGAAGGAGATAATGCGGATTTTGTATACCTGTCACTCGTGCCGTGGTAGGAGCATGAACACTTAATTACCCCTTCCTTCGGCGGAGAGCAGGACACATTTGCTCGGCAGTCAACTGAATCATATCCTTGTTAAGATTGTCATTAAGTGCGACAAATGTTAACAGGTAGACTGCTTGGGTCGAGGGGGTTTTTACAAAATTATGCTTGTTTACAATTGGAAAATATTTTTAAAATCCTGACATAACAATAGCAAGTCCTTTTTTTAAACCTTGGTGGAAGCGTTTGAACTATAAATCATTGTTATGAATTGCAAATTTTCTTAACTCTTGAATGTTATCAAGAGGATTTCATAACGCGTGTCTAAACAATGAACAAATAAATATGGCTAAGAGGCGACCGAATCCTTTATTGTGAATTAATATAATAATACTTTAAAACGTTTATTATAGATAGGGCGGATATCATTTTTTGACAAGATTCTGTTCACAAGATGTACGCCAAGAGGACGAATTATAAATGACTTTTTTTGTCTAGCACGTGTTGTTTCTCATCAAACCATTGATGTGTATGACAGAGTTTTTTAATGTCCTGCTGGAAAAAAATGTTTTCTAACGAGCTTTAAGTCATGCTTCCTTCATTCTACACTAAATTAAAATAAACACAAGTTTGATTGCAGAGCAATTGCTTTTTTAGCTCCTTTTTCCTGGAAGGTCTTCTAGCCTAAAATTTCCTCTCATCAAGCCTATAAAAAACATTAAAAAAAGTTACATTTTTATTTGAACTAGTTTTTGTGTTAATTATTCTTTAATTTGTATCCATTGGAATACGACTTTCTGATCGCTTTCAAATGACGTGTTAAGGTCAAACGTCTTATTTATGTTCAAAGTGACGAACAACTTCCTTGATGAAGGCCTTCTGGAACGCTTAATTTTGGAAGGCATTAACGAATGTATATTGGATCTTTAAAATAGGTCTTCTAGCAGGCCTCCGATGAGAATACCTTGCATACCTTCCTGCTGGGTGGTCAATGGTCGCCAAAAGTTAGCGTAGTCCCAAAAGCAATAGCCTAAACAAAGTCGAATTGCACGAAGCTGGCGGCCATACCTCAACGAAGCTTCTTATAGTAACTTTATTATTACATTACTTCAATTTGTGACTGAGCGTGACTCATTTAAACAGATTTTTATATTCTCTACCAAAATAGAAATATTTTATTGGTCGTCATGAAATTCTAAAACGATCTAGCATTGCCCGTCTGTTGAAAATGTGATTCATACCAAACGAAAAGTGCTAAAGCCGTTTTACTTACCAGTTATATTTATTATAGTTGTAGATTGATTGGTATTAAAAAATTACTAAATCAGATCAAAGTTCCCCTTTAAGTGACTAAAAAAATCAGCACCTGTCTTTTTATTAGCATTTAGATTTGCTTGAAAGTCGTAGTCACAGTCACACATAAAACATCCTATGTTCGGGTATATATGGATATCAAGACACTGTAAAATTTGCTCAAGAGTCCAAATTTTTTTTAAAGACTGCCAACACCCATATGTACTGTAGGTGCATAAAAATCCGCTCCTTTTGACATATGGATAATTAAAAACGTAAAACCTTCGTTAGCTTCAGCCAAGCCGAACTTTTTATATCCTACACCATGAATTAAAATAACCATTTTTTGGTTCCAACACCAGTCTCAGCCACAGCTTAAAACTAAATACATGTTTAAGTTCGTACTAAAACAAGCTTTAAGAAGACCAACTTTTATAATATTTTTTGAGATACTAAGTGTGTCTTAACTAAAAGTCCATTTAAACCATTGTTCCTTTATAAAAAAAATACCTCTTCCCCTGGGACTCTTTCTCCATTTACAGTCACATAACGTTTTTGATTCTAACCCATCATAGTGCAAAATTTCAGGGTGCCACTTTAATTAACGTGGCCAATATTTCGCTTTCAAGGGACACACGGACGCACTGCCCCATTTACAAAAAATCCGCCTTTCCCTAATACTCTTTCTCCATTTACAGTCCCATAACGTTATGGTGCTAACCCATCATCGTGCAAAATTTCAGAATGCTACCTAAATTAGTTTGGCCGCTATCGCGTTTTCAATGGATACACGGACGCACTGTGGGACTGACAGACAAGGTTAGATTGCTCAGAATTGTTTGACGATCAAAAATACAAATATGCAATTTATACCGTCTCCGATCGTGTTGCAGACAAAAAGACAAATTTACTTAATACTGCATCATGTAGCGTACAAAAACACTTAAATTCAATTACGAATCAAAAAATAATTTAAATTTAATTATCTAACAAATTTAAGGCCTCGACCCATGGATTTCGAGCCCCTAGGTCATAGAAAAATTATTTCTTTCGAACATGGACATGTGGAGACCGAGGAATTTCCTTTCTAATTTACATACGAACTTACTTAAAATATTTGTCTAAATTTAAACACGCTTAAAAAAACAAATTCAGCCATCAAAAACAAACTGTTTCAAAAAAATTGACGTTTATTTTTTAAAAGAGGTCATTGTACTCAGTACATTTTAATACTGCATACCAATATGTTTTCTTGTTCCAAGAAATTATAATTGACTTAAAATAAAAAATCGGTAACAAACAAAAAATGTAATTTATAAAATGAACAATATACACTTTATACAAATTATAAAGAAGGAAAATAATTTTCAAATTTTCTCAAGTTTTCTAGTTTTAAACAAATTGGCGCATAAGAATTATTAACAATTAAGGCACTTTGTCATATTGTCCCGTTCAAACATTAATATTTTAGCAATTCATCACAATATTAAAAAAAAACCACAAAGATTTTATAACAATGAAAAACTACATTTCTTAACTACAACTAAAAATTGTAGATATTGTGGTAAAAATTAATAGTTAAAAAAAATAATTAAAATATCTATCTCAGACAATCATGATTGAAATGGACCAAGAAAAACCAAAAAATAGCGCGAAAATTTGCCAAACGGCTGTTTGGAACTGCTTGCAGTCTAGATTTACACAAAACTTTATGTACCTGTTATATGTGGCGCTTAAAGTTTTCCATCTTC
The DNA here is from genome assembly GCA_963513945.1 of Hydrotaea diabolus. NCBI lineage: Eukaryota > Metazoa > Arthropoda > Insecta > Diptera > Muscidae > Hydrotaea > Hydrotaea diabolus. Next base: position 47,546,975 of record OY740717.1, on the reverse strand, counting down.
CTTGTATGTACACACAGTTTTAAATCGGATGGAACTACCGAAATTCCGTTGCAAAAAAAGAATTTTGGTTGTAGTCACCAAATGTTTATTTTCGTAATAGATATTCGTTTCGAGATACCACAAGATGATAATTATAATAATCGTATTGTAGAAGCATCGGTAATACCAATAAAATGCAAAAAATGTATTTAGTTGTCATAGCTGGTGGTTGTCGCAACCAATTTTTTATCCAGCATATTGTTGCAACCGAATATTGGTGATTATATCTAAACGTTCATCATAATCAAAACGAATATTAACCTATGTTGCCGCTTTATAATTTTATATTACGTTTAATCTTATTAATTCAGTAAAAATCATATTTTTATCGGTTTACTCGATATGACCCTCCCTATGTTTAAGAAATACTTCAAATAATTCAATTACTACAAATTTAAATTTCGGACTCTTCGTAATTTCTACCAATACTTCAGTTACAATTACTGAAACCTAGAAAGCACCATATGGCATTTGATTGTACTGATGGCACACTCGGGGTACATGCAACCTTAATCATTCGGTTGACAAAAAACATCGGTTGTGGCAACGAAACTGTTCTCTGTGTGAGATCAAGAACTATCCTAATGTAACTGTAACAGTCAACTTGATGACTCTCCGTTGCACATCTCGGTTTTCTGTGGGTTTACATTTAGTCCCAAGGGTTAAGCTTAGTTGAGCGGCAGGTTTAACGCACCATTCTGCAGAGAGTGTTTGTCCTTTAAACCGAAAATGTCAGTTCCCTCAACTAAAAATTGCCTTGTACCCAATCAACATTCGGCTGAACATGGAAAGTACGCGCAACCACCAACATTTGGCCAAAAACTCGGTTAAGGCACCAAAGCTGTTATCTGCGTGTAGAAAAAGTATGAAATATAAAAACATTCTCTTCATTAGCAGATGCAGAAGATTAAAAAAAAGTTCAAGCAAAAAAGAAAATTAAATTCAGGACATACGTTTATGATGTCATCAAGCAAAAAATCTCCTAATGAAATTAACTGATATTTGTCAGTGGAGGTCATTGAACTCAATGCCTTTTAATACAGCATACCAATATGTTTTTTTCTGTAAAATAAAATCATAATTCACCTAAAATAACAAAATCGATAAGCAAATGAAAAACATGTGACAAAAAAAAATATATAATTTATCAAATATATTAAACATTCCGTTACTAAATAATTCTACTACTTGTAAAGTAAACACATGCATACAAAAACCTAAATTATGTTGTGTTTTTAATATCTAAAATATACATTTTTAATTATTTATGAATTATTCAAAAGATATTGTTTTTTAAATCCCTATTTAATTTGTGATGCATTAAATGAAATATTTTCTCTAACAAACATTGCATGTTAGTAAAATATCGATTAGTAGCAACAACGGCTCATGTATACCCTATTAATACATAAGAGATCGAGTAGAGGGAATGTGCTGAATTCACAATAGTTGGTAATTTTTAAGTTGGGTTTCTTCAAATAAACTTTATAGGGTAAATTAATTTGCAAGTTTGTGATTACTTGTAAATCAGTATTAAATTTCTCTACACTAACTGCAGCATAAGTGTTGGAAATACTCGTATATGCCGATTTTTTTGAGCATGGTACATTGTTAAGGATTGGTTTAATAACAAATTTAATTGAAATTGATTCTATCGGTACGGTACATGTTTTGACATTGTCTGTTTTTTTCTCAGACGTGTGGTTTTCAAGAAAAAAGAAAATGCATATTACTGAGAACAGATTACTAGAGAGAATAATAAGGGACAACAAAACATCCATCACCTACAGATCTAATGAAACACTGAGAAACATTTTTACAAGAAGATCAACAAAAACAAATAAACTAAGGGAAAACAACGTTGTGTACGAAATAACATGCAAGGGGAATGAAGGGGAGCAGTGCACAAAGTTTAAGTTGGCACAACAAAACGAATGCTAAGTGTGCGAATAACCGAGCATGAGGCCGACATAAGAAAAGGAAAATAAAACACTGCTTTGTCACAACACATTAAAGAGAACCAACACTCAGCTGACCTAAAGAACGTGAAAATACTAGACAGAGAGAAAATTGAAAACAAGAGATACACTTTATAAAGTTTAAGAATTCAACAGAGAATATCAAAATCAATAAACACCAAAAGAGACAAAGACATTACAAAGCTCCAATACTCCGTTGCAATAACTTGAACTAAAAAGAAGTGCGATACTGTGATATTAGTGCTAAGTTTTGCTGTGATTTTTACATTTATTTACTTTTTATTATTTTATTATTAAATTGTTTCGTGATGTCCAGTTTTTTAATAGTAGTAAGAAGTTATGACGAATTAAATGTAAAACTAATTGTAAGTAAAACTAACATATCATTGAAAATTATAAATAACACAACACTTTTTGTCGACAGGATTTTTAAATAAACACCCCCTGAAGAAGTTAGAAAAAAGCTAACGAATCGTTGGAAAACATAGAATAAATTAGTTTTATTTAATTCATGAAGGAAACTGACCAATCGGCGCAGTCAAAAACAACATAAACAAATAAAAGAAAACGCATATAGTTTTATCTTATTGCCAGGAATTCAGCTTTTTTATAGAGATATGGGATTGCCATTATGATTTAAAAATGATTTCGGGCAAGTTGGCGGGCAAGTATAATAAATTCCAGCCAAGAGGTTCAATTTTCTACCTCTTTTTGCTGCATTTAATGCCACATGTCAGCAATAACGCGACGAATATTCTTTTCCAAGACGTCAATCGTGTCTGGCTTATCTGTAGAAAAGCGCCTTCACATAACCCCACAAAAAATAGTTCTGCGGTGTTAAATCGCACCATCTAAGAGGCCACGCCACAGGCCCACGACGCTAGATAATGGGCTCACCAACAGTTTGCTTCAATAAATTGATTGTTTCGTTTTCTGTATGACATTTAGCACCGTCTTGTTGGAACCAAAGGTCGTCCACGTTAACATCCTTTAATATAGGCACGAAAAAGTCATAATTCATTGTTCTATAGCGTTCCCCATTGACTGCTATACAGTGTGTCCTCCGGGAAGGTATACTACTTTGTTTTGCCGCCATTTTGGTAAACATCAGTCTTGACAGCTCATATTTGGCAGTCGTAAAGTAGAGACTTGGCAAAGGTAGCATCAAGGTAGTGCTATGAGGACACCCCTCGGAAATTTAACTAAATTAGAAGACTCTACGTCGGCAGACAGACTCAGCTGAGATCTGGATGGTGCATCAATGTCCATAAATTGGGCTCAAATTGATGGCAACGTCATATAAGTTTGTCCCGCCTGCGGTTATGGATGATGACATGATACGCTGCAGCTCTTCAATTGTCAGGCCATGCCCACTTAGCAGACCCTAAAGTCGCTTTTGACGCATGCAGTATTTATAGCTCGCTTCCTTCACTTGTCAAATGCATAAAATAAATGCCATGAAAATATTTACCGCATTGTAATGTTGTACTTATGTACAGGGTGTCCGCCGGAAACGTTGTGTTTTGCCGCCATTTTGGTAAACATTAGTCTTGGCAGTACATATTTGGCAGTCGTGAAGTAGAGACGTGGTTAATTTATTATGGAAAAATATTCCATAAACCAACGTGCTTTAATTGTAAAAACATTTTACCAAAATTAATCATCGATTACTGTGACGATAGGAAAGTTAAGTGAAATTTTTGCGGGGAAACAACGTGCCAACAAAACGCACTATTTATCGTGAAGTGGATGATTTCGAAGAAAGAGGGTCTGTAGCTGAGAGGCCCAAGCATGGACCACAAGGTGATACAAGATCGACTTAAAACATTACTGCTGCTCAAGTAAGTGTTCAAAATAATCCATCAACCTCAATTCGAAGCCGTGCTCAGGAGCTTGGTCTTCAAAGAACAACTTTGGCCACAATTGTACACAAGGATTTGCATTTGTTTCCATTTAAAATTCAGTTGACACAAGATCTTCTTCCACAAGATCATTTACGCCGACGTACATAGGCCAATAGGATGTTACAGCTGGCCCATGACAACCCCGATTTTAATGAACAAATCATTATGAGTGACGAGGCACATTTTCATTTGAATGGATGTGTGAATAAACGGAATAGTCGGTTCTGTCCAATGGAAACCCCTCAAATTATTCATCAGTCATCTTTGCATCCATTAGAAGTGACAGTCTGGTGTGCAATCGGGTCAGGAGGAATCATTGGATGTTACAATGTCAATGTAATTCAATGTAACTGTCAATGGGGAGCGATATTGTGATACGATTGAAAACGTTTTAACGCCAGAACTGCATGCTTTAGGCTTGATTAACATGTGGTATCAAAAAGTCGGTGCCACATCTCATACAGCCAGGATTACAATGGAATTGCTGAGAGACCTCTTTCCACAATAAATTATTTCAAGAAATGTTGATGTTCATTACCATCCACGGTCGCCTGATTTGACTGCTCCGGACTTCTTTTTGTGGGGATATCTGAAAAGCAAGATTTATGCAAACGAACCAGAAACGCTTGAGCACCTCAGACACAATTTTCGTGATGAAAATCGTGAAATATCACGTGAAATGTGTGAGAATGTAATGAAAAATGTGATCAAAAGGCTCGCATTTGTGAGGCTAACAGAGACGGTTATTTATCTCATATTCTATTCCATACATAATTGTAGACGTTAAATAAAACATTTATAAACAAACAAAGTAGTATAACTTACCGACGGACATTCAGTATAATGGCCGGCTTCATTTTTGGAAAAATATGGAACAATTATTCCCTCTGCCCATTAAGCACACCAACAAATACTTTTTGAGGACGATCTGGGCGCCTATAACTTGCCCTCTAGATTAATCAGCTGCGTTGAACCCTACGGGTAGTTTTCGGTGGCTGTGGTTGATCTCAATTCGCAGATGAAGTTATTGCTAAGCGTGGCTTGTACGAGGGTTGCTTTTTATATTTGCGTCGTGACAATACTAGTGTTCCTAGATGAAAACTGGAACATCCATTGGAAACTTTCACATTTTGTAGCATAACTTCACTCAGAACGCTTTGTCATTTGAGGGCGAATTGTTTTATTTACAGTGTGTTGAAAAATTCATCTCAGTCAAAAAATGGAATTATCCCGTGAACATTTTCGTGCGATGATTTTTTACGATTTTCGGCGTGGGTTATAGAGACAAGAGTGTTTAAATCAACTTTTTTTTTGATTTTTGGCGATGAAGCACCATCAAAAACCACTGTTAACCGCTGGTACCAAGACTTCAGTCTCGGACGCCGATCGCCCAGGATGAATTTCGTGAAGGACATCCAACTTCAGTCACTTTGCCAAAAACCATCAATACTGTGCGTGAAATGATTAAGCAAGTCCGACATGTGACATACCGTGAGATTGAGGCATCCTTGGGCATTAGTATGACAAGCATTTATAATATATTGCATGTTCATTTCGATAACGATCGAAATGAACAAAATCCCACATAATTTAGCGAATGCTCAAAAAAGGCGCGTATGGATTGATACAAAGAGATGTTAAAAAAGTATAACTGCGGTAGCTAAAAGGCAGTGTATAACATTGTCACAGGTGACGAATCATGGATCAATGCATATGAACCCGAAACAAAACAGCAATTGGTCGTATGGGTCTTTCTAGACGAGCCAAATACAACAAAAGTTGTTCGTGGAAGAAGTACATCCAATTAAATTGCGATTTTTTTTCGGTATTACCGGCCATGTTGCCACAGTGCCTTCAGTGGAAAGTAGGACGGACAATTCTGAATGGCATACAGCCATCTGTTTGCCCACAGTGTTCGAAGAAATGGGGAAAGATAATAGAAGAAGACGGATCATTTTGCATCTCGACAATGCGAGCACTCACACATTAGCTAAAACTCAAGATGTCGAATTGATCGGCCATCCTCCATACAGTCCTGAGTTGGCACACAATTACGTCTTCTTATTCCCTTGCATCAAGAAAAAAATGGGTGGTCAACGTTTTTCATCGCCCGAAGCAGCTGTTGAAGCGTTAAAAAATCATGTTTTGGAGGTGTCTCAATTGGAGTGGAAAAAGTGCTACGAAAATTGGTTTATGTGCATGCAAAAGTGGATTTAAAGCATAATATTTGAAACACAATAAAATCATTTCCAGTGATAATTTATTGTGTTTTTATTGCCGGACCCGAAATATAAATAGCAACCCTCGTATAAGCCATTTGACGTTGACGCACAATTAGAATCGATAGGCCAGTATGTATCATATCGGAGTAAGAACCAAGTTTTAAGTTCGAATTCCAGTAAACCCAAAGACAAAAATAATTAATTAAAATAAATTACTCAGTTAGAAAAAAATGCTCGTTAGAAAAAAATGCTCGTGCAATAACAGGATAATACCAAATCAACGACGGCGGAAAATTTGCTTTACTCTATGAACTATTTCATAAATAGTGGCCCTTAAAAACGTTACAAATGCCTCGAATAACTAAAGATATACCATTCATCATAGCTCTCGTTTTAGTAAAAATATGCCGGCATTCACACCCACAACATCCGCTCAAAAATTATTACTTTGACAAAACATAATTGCTACCCCTGCATAATGTTGCTGCTACAAAATATTGTAGTTTCTACTCATATTACCCTGACGTCAGTGTTGTTGATATTGTTGTACTTCCATTGCATTGCATCGTCCAGCCCCCTACCGCCTCGTCCATACATTTTAACCCTGAATAATTTCATATAGTTCGGTGCAGGTGCTTTAATCGTTATAAAAGTATTGGAATTTGCATAAATGAAATACTGTTGCACAAACTACTGATGTTGATGCTGACGATGACAATGAGAGATCTCTGCGTATGCAAGTGTGGCAAATGATACTCCCACAAGGGTTGGTACTGATGTATAGAATTAGGTAGAGATACCCAGCCACATCAGCACCGCCCTCAGATCCGTCGCCAGTTAGTTCCTAGAACAAGGACCACAACCAAAACGCAACACAGCCGCCATCGCCACCGCCAGCACCGCCGACAAAGAGCCATCTGCATACTGTGTTGCACAAATTACAAAGTTATTAAGGATTTTGTTGTTTGCTCATAAAATTTTATATGCGCTTATCATCAATACAGCAATAAACAACATATTGACTGGGCTACATGGAGCGTGGGGTTTTTGTTCGTTGCCCGTTGCAACGGATGCAGCAACTGTTGTTGACGCTTTGGTGCTGTTGATGGTAGTGCGGCTGCCGCATGGATGCATCCATAAATATGTTATTATTAAATACACCCATGGAATAGTTTCAGATTGGCTTAGCGGAGGTGCGTATGTGTTTCAGAATTTTTTTCACAGAAAAATTTTGTTTAATTTCAAATTGTTTTGTTGATATTTAATATTAATTAACATGTTGTTTGTGCAGATACTCTGTGTGTGTGTGCGTGCGTACTCGTATGAGTGAAAATTTCTCTTTGCTAGCGTTTTATGCTAATGATGGTAGGCAAAGCTGGGTTTATTTGTTTTGTGGACAAAAGGGTGATTTATTTAGAGTGACAGTTGCTTTGTAGAGGAATATAATAGAATATTCCATGGACTTTCGAAAGTCAAATTTAAGAAGTTTAGGGGTTGTTCTACGTACAACTATAGGGTAAAAATACTTAAGTATAGCTGGAGGAAATGTGTTCTTAAGCAAAAAAACGTTCAGAAAAGTGTCTTATTTTCCCTGAATGGTACGGAAACAATAGGACTACTCCAACCTTTGTTCTCCAACCTTTTTTCTAGAGCTGCAGGAAATATGTTCTTAAAAAATAAATTTTACAGAAAAGAGCCTTTTTTCCCTTAATGGTCTTTTACTGCAATACTTTATATACCCCAGTGCCTCTGTAGCTATATCGCCAATGTTAAATTGGTATATAGAAGCCATATTGTACATCAGTTAAATCACGATCCCATCACTACCATACGATTTTTGGCGATAAGCAGAATAATGAATCTTTTTGTAATATTATTATTAATTTAATTGTTTTTAGTGATGAAGCAAATTTTTGTGTAAATGGCTACGTCAATAAGAAAAATTTTCTTATTTTGATTGAAGACAATCCTCAAGCTGTTTACAAATAACCATTAAAATGGAATGTTTTTTGCTATTTACGAGCTGGCGGCATCACTAGACCTTATTTTTTTCCAAGTGAGTAAGGAGGTGCCGTTGCGGTGAATGACATGCGCCATTGGTTCATGCCAACTGCATTTTTATTTCCTAAAATTAATCAGCTCAACAAGAAGGACATTTGGTTCCAACCGGGCTGCGAATCTTGCCATACAGTGCGTTCAACAATCGATTTATCGCGGACCACCATCCCAAATGCTTCTCTACCAACAGACTATACGACTTCATAATACCGGAACGCCGTACGATTGGCATGCAATCAAAAGAAGGCTGATTTGAAAACCTTCAGAGAAACCACTAACTGCAGCTTTATTGATCTGCCAATTTCCTCGGATGTTTGAGTAGCCGAGAAGTAGTTCCGGGCCATAATTAACGCAGCGTCCGCTTGCCATATTCCTGCTGTCGAATACCCGAGATATGACCACAATAGAGGCAGCTGGACCTGCAGATGATCGAGATAACATGTATCGATCAAACCTTACTTACCCAAGAATTAGGGAACTCAATTCCTCAACTCAATAGTAGGTTGGCCAATACACAGTGCAACCTTTGTTCCGGAATTGGAAAATTGTGGACCACGGTCAAGACGGATAAATGGATGATCTGCCACGTTCGGCAACTGAACAGAGCAGATCCAAAGCTGTGGGCATGTTACTCTAACCGAAAATTTATTGAGCATACTGAGAGCAATTAGGCGAAAAGGAGATTATTACTTCGGATCCGCGCTCGCTGTGGAAGACAAAGTTGCCAATGTCACCAATAGCGCAAATTCAACAAAGCGCTGGGTCCATACAAAATCTCAAAGCTAATGTTGAAGCACTTGGATACACCGGAAGTAATGAATATGACTAAAGTGTACAATCTGCTATTAGCCATGCATCTGCTATTAGCGAGACATCGAGATGAGAAAGTCGACGACGCCACCATGCCGACTAGCAACTACTTCACAATGGACAGCCTTTTTTGAACTTCTTTACATGCTGCATCTTTTAGCGGTAAGTCTGGGGTTGGCTATAATGCGACTACCAACGCTCCTCCAAATATAATGGATTAGCCGATTATGGATCAGCTGTGCGGTCTTCACCTACCTCTCGGTAAGGGGTTCACTCTACCGCAGCCACCACTAACCGTAATGCCGTTCCCAAACAGGTAAAGACTTTAGTCTCTGGTCTGACATCGTAGCACATGACTACATCCAGGTTGAGCGCAGCACACTCTGACTGGTAACATCATTTTTTTCCACAAACATAGACAATGAAAAGGGTTATTCGAGATGCATTTGAATCTTGCAGGAGAGCTCATGGAATCACCTAAGGGAAATGAGATGACCCCAGTCGTCCCCTGCGGTGATAAGATGAAAAGTAAGAACAAGGTATTCAAGGCACTTGCCAGCAGTACTTAAGAAACTGGCAAGTAAACCTTGTTAACCTCTTAAAAAGTGATGGGCCGGTCTGTAGCAAACTACGCAGCGCCGGTGTGGCGAACGTGAGTAGGACTCAGTGGAAGAAAATTGGGACTTGCCAGAATGCCACCCACATCAACAATGTCTTCTGATAACTATCTACATGAGGAAACAAAGATACTTACCGTGCACAGACATAATTTCCAAGAAAATTCAGCTTGGATGTCTTCGCCGACCACCATCTTCGTGATCTATAGAGAGAGAGGTCCTGCGCCTTTAGATCATCGAAACTATCAGGTAGGTCTGACCGAAATTCATGCTGATGAAGTCTCAGCAGCAGTGTCCAGTGTAGCATCCAGGTAGTGCTATAAGAACACACCTCGGTGAGAAGGCTCTATGTCGGCAGACGGGCACAGCTGAGATCTGGATGTTGCATCAATTGGGCTCAAATTAATGGCAACTTCCCGGACGTTTGTCCCATCAGGAACGACATGACGTGCTGCAACTCTTCAATTGTCAGGCCATCCCCACTTAGCAGACCCTAAGGTCTCATTTGACGCATGCAGTAATTATAGCTCATTTCCTTCACATGTCAAAGCAGTTCCCCAGATCAAAATCAGTCCGAAAGAATGGACCACGACGTAACTTGTAGCCGTGGCGGATGTATAAAAAATTGCCATGAAAATATTTATCGAATTGTAATACTCGTATTGTATAACAGGGTGTCCGCCATTTTGGTAAACATTAGTCTTGACAGTTTATATTTGGCAGTCGTGAAGTAGAGACGTGTCAAATTTATTATGAAATACTATTCGATGAACCAACATGATTTAATTGTTATAACATTTAATCAAAATCAATCATCGATTACTGTGACGATGAGAAAGTTACGTGAAATTTTTGGGAGAAACAAAGTGCCAACAAAACAAACTATTTATTGTGCAGTGAATGATTTTGAAGAAAGAGGGTATGTAGCTGATAGCCCCAAGCATGGACCACAACGTACTGCAGTATCTGCTAAAAACATTACTGATGCTCAAAAAAGTGCTCAAAACAATCCATATACCTCAATTCGACTGAATGTAATGAAAAATGTTACCAAAAGGGTTCTCATTTGTGAGGCTAACAGAGGCGAACATTTATCTGGTATTGTATTCCTTAAAAAATTGCCAACAATAGATAAAACATTTATCAATATTCATTCTCTTTCATTTAATCAAAAATTATGAACAAAAAAAAGTAGTATACCTTCCCGACGGACTCCTTGTATAATTGGTTACATGGTGGAACAAATACAGCAACAAAAGTCCAAATACGTCGCATTCCTAGCCAGTTCCGGCCAAGTCGCTTCTAAGGAGCCGACTTCAGCTTCAATTGTTCTCCTCCATTTATTAGCCGGTCCTTCTCTTCTCCTGCTGCCTTGTGATTTGCAACGTCTCATATTATTCGATGCCTTTATGGTATGGTTGATCCACTTCTTTTTCCTCTCTGCCATTTCGAAACGGAATGGAGCTAACCCTGCTCTTCCTCATAATTACATGTTTCAGATCGACCGAATGTTCGACCAAAATCGCTTCAATGTCTTTAGGTCAATTTTTGTGGTGTATCGTACTCAGAGCAAAAAGAAGTACGTTCGGGAAAAAATCCTAAGTTTGGTTTTTATTTAGATTTGGAGATATTTTACACTCTTTGGTGGGCTTCTGTTTTGCCTTTCTTATTTGGTTTTCAACATGCTTTTGCGAGCCACCTATTCAGAATATGATGCTGCCCAAATCAGTCAAGGATTGGACGTTTTCTAGCCATGTGTTGTCGATGTTTTAGTGGTTGGTCCGATATTAATATGTAGTAAGCGTTGAAACTTGAATGTGGAGACCAAGGCCGATAGAGGAAAATCCCATAGAAATCCAAGACGAAAACCTGGCAACATTTCAAGGACCTTATGTAGTCAGTATAACTCCCAATAAAAGAGCTGTCAGATGTACACAAATTGAAATCCCCAGTGGATCACCTGATGTAGGATTTCGACAAATCTAGTCCAGAACGCTGATCTCCGCCCAAAACCAGCCAAAAGCGGTGCTGAGGGTAATGAGGAAGGATAGATGAAAACTTCTTTACAGGGCAAAGAAAGATAATACTGTAGCCAATTGGAACTAATACCGAATATCCTTTAACGACTTCAAGAGAGAAATAAGAAGGGCGTTTTTTTGTGAAAAACTGAAAAACACGAGCAAAGTTGCTAGACTACGCAATGTGCTATCCAAGGATACCAGCATACCAGAGCTTCAATTTAAATCCGATGCAGAATTTAAGGAGGCTAGGAAAAAGTGGTTGAATTCTTTATAGGAGCTTTTTTCCTGGGCTAGCAGGATAAGCAATGTACCACGGATACTCTAAGAGCTTCACTCTTCTCATGTACAGACATGTTCTTAGAAGTAGTGGTCGACGATGACAAGATGGCATGAATGGATGGTTCGTTTCAACCGTACAAATCGGCTGGACCAGAAGGCATCATCCTACAAACATTGCAGAAGTTTTCAAAGTGGTCTTTTCCCTCAAATCGGGGAAAATAATCCATAACATGAAGGAAGGTTTTCCGGCCAATAAGTCTATTTTCGTTTCTCATAAAAACTGCTGACACCCATGAACTTAAGTAAAACACAACACTCCTTGCTTAAAGGTACGACGGTGGATACAGCTTTCCACGTAGTGGTAAGCTTCTTCGATATCCCTACACCATACATACTGACAGCCTTTTAAGAAGTGAAGGGCATCTTTGACAATGTGGAAATAACCTAATGTATAAAAAAACGCTAATAGCCAGCGTTAACACGGATATCTCGTACTTGCATCGTAAACATTCAGTCATGAAGATTCTCGTAGGGTATCAATTCATTTACAATAAATGAGAAACCTGCTCTTCAAGGGAAGTTTGCGTACAAATCATCATAAATAAGAAGTAGCATTTGTTTGAAAAATACTCTAATTTTCCTGGTTTGAAAGCATTTTAATAATCTTCTTAAAATTTCCATCACGCCAAAGGTTATGGGAAAGCAGCAGCATTTACGAATATTTACATTGTACTATTTCAAATTTGTCGTTTTTATATTTTCCGCTGGATTATCGTTAATACAGTCGGAAATATTGATTTATCGAATCATTTGATTTTTTCTGGTTGAGTGGTTAAAATGTTGGTATTTATTTAGCCATTAAAATTAATGAATAGGATTTAGTGTACTTCAACGATGCTAAATTGAAAATGATGTATCCGAGATTTTGTTATCGCCAATAAACAGTTTTTGGCTGTAAATATATGGGCAAAATATCAGCGCTGAAACGAATTGGAAAACAGACGAAATGAGCTAGACAATATAAAATAAAAAGTTTAGAATTTCCACAACACTCCGTGCAGAGGGAAAAATGGAAAGTTACAGAAAATGCGCCACTGTTGAAAGGACTCGGAAGGCTGATTTTGCACGCCTTAATGAAACTTAAAAATGGGTGAGGTTTTTCTACGTAGGATGCTAACAATAATTTTTCTACGGGTGGCGAACGTATCGTGCTACAAAAACAAAACGCAATAATTTGTTTCTGTATGAGCAAATGAGTGCTAGCGATACCGAAAAGAGCATTCTGATAGTGCAGCGTTGCCATGCTTTTCAATACTGCATTTCTTTCCAAAGGGAATTTTGGCTGGGGTTTGGCGTTGGATCAGCGTTGTCATGCTTTTCAATACTGCATTTCTTTCCAAAGGGAATTTAGGCTGGAGTTTGGCGGAATTCCCCCGAGTGAACGGCTGATTAACATGCTTGCCGAATCTGGAAGCATCGCACGAAGACCATACCATCGAGATTCCTATTTAAGGGTTCAAGATACCATTGCAGCTGTAGTACATCAATTCAGGAAAATGCAAGCGTTTCGACTCAAAACTTGTGGGAGCAAATTTTTGTTAGCAGACGGTCCTTACAAAGGATAATTCATGATGACTTAAACTTGTTTCTGTAGCAAGTCCAAATAACAAGTAATTTCAATTCAAATCAGTTTATTGTTTCGTAATATTACAATTTTTTTATGCTTACTCGTATTATTTAGACAATTTAAAGAGTTTAAGGAATTTTCCTTTTTCTGCTTGGATATGACAGAACTTTTCTTAAAATATCCTTTTTTTACTAGAGGAAGGAAACTTTTTCAAAATCCTTTTTAAAATTTAGTAACATGATTTAAACATACTTAGATGAGGCCAGCTCAACAATATGATTATATTAAGAATAGGAACATTTGGTACTAAAATTTGCGATCTGGTGGAGCCGCGCCGTAGAAAAAGTTCTTGGAAGATTATAAATTAACTTTAAAAGTTTATTCGGCAATAAGTACTTGCAGTCATATAAAGTGACAAGGGCCACTTATTGCCCATACAGGGGCTGCATAAAATATCACAGCGTGAAATATTAATTAGAACATTAACAATTTATTATCAGTATTTAGGGCCGACGATCTATTAATAAACGCATAAAGGGTTCTTATCAAGATGATGCATTTATTTATAATGTATGAAATATGATCCTTATATGTAAGTTTCGTGTCTACTTTAGAGTAATATCTAAATATTAAACATTTTTTCCCACTTACTTTCCTAATTGTTAACATGAATATTGCACTGAGGAAGAAAACATTCTTTTTTTTCTAGTAAAAGAGATCCCTTGACATTTATCATAGTTTATGGATATTTTCTACTTAGTGATATATTCAAAAATTTTCCCTATTGCTAACTTTATATTGGACACAATTTCAAGCAATTTAAACCCTCAGGATTTACATATTGGAACGGAATTTTGCCAAATAATTATTGAAATGGCCGAAAAAAACAACAGCTTGATAATTTGCTTATTTAGGTCTGATGAGGTCTTTTTTCATCTAAACGCCATGGCGCACCAATGTAAAGAAGCTAAATTTACTGATTCCATATCTAATCTGCAAATACAGCATGAGACGGAACTCTACATAGAACGAATTACTGTGTGTGCAGTTTCGTCAAGCTGTACTGTAGGCCATACTACTGTGACTCTCAGTGGGCATCGTTATTTAAAAATGTTGTTCCAAGAACTTTCCGGAACCAACAGCATTTGTTTCAGCAGAATGGAGCAACTGCACGTATAGTCAGACCGGGTTAGCTGAGCTTCATCGAATATTCCCAAACAAATTAGTATCTAGCAATTAAATTGAATTTTCTAAGTATACAATAAAAAAATAAATGAAAAACATTGATTAAACAAACTTATTTGAATCACTTATTGTAGCACAATTGGTATGCCGCCCTGTGCATTAGGGTCGGCCTATTTGTAAGGACAACAATTTCTCGATTTTGTGTTGGAACTTTTTTCTCTGATGCCAAAAACTATCAAAAAATCGATGGCACAATATTGCTTGCGAAATCTACCCACCCTACTGTACATGCAAGTGACAAATTGCAATAAAATTTAAATTTTTCAAAGGTACTTTATATCCCTAGTAGAAATAGCTCTCAGAAAAAGCTTAGACCCGACATGTTGGTTTACCCGGTTTTTTGGCTGTTGTTTGAAAATGCAAAAAAAATTAAAATGTTCATGTTCGAGAACGTTACTACCAAAAATATTTTAGAAACCTTTAAGAGTATATATCGATTTACCAACTGCTCTAAATCTTGTTGCAAATTTAAAGGTCACAATTGTTTCCCGATCTTCATAAAATTTGGCTTATCTCTTTGAGGGGTGATGTGAACTGGCCGGCACGCTCACTAGACTTAGCCCTATGCGATTTCCCTTTGGGGTTACCTGTGAACCCCGAACGGCACTTGACTATTATACAGGATTTTTTTCAGCCGGCCTTTGAGGCAATGCAATTAGAGAATACATGATTCCAACAGGATGGTGCCACTGCACACGCTGCTCACTAGTCTTAGCCCTATGCGATTTCCCTTTGGGGTTACCTGAAGTCGAAGGTGTATATAAACTGTCCCAACACCTTGAAAGATCTAATTAATAATATTGAGGCTGAAATTGGCAGAATACCAGTCGACACGCTTGTTAAAGTTCATGAAAACATTTGCCAGGTACACTATTTAAAACCATGTAATTTTAAAATTCCCTTACTGTTTAATAAAATTAAAGTATAAAATAAAATTTTCTAAGGTTCATAATTTTTGTATTTTATTCTCAAATAAGCAACTGTACAACCCCTCTAGAACAAGCTTTTTAGTTCCGATTTCGATCAAACAATGTTGGATTTATTTGGATCGTAAAGGCATATTTTTTTATAGAAAATTTTTGATATAGTCTAGGGTCCAAAAAGATATCCAATACACATGCACGTAGGCTCTAAAATAACTATACAATTTTGTCATCTAGACAAAATAAAAATTATTTTTGCAGTTTGGCTAACTTTGAATGACGAACCCTGTTACCGAAAATCTGTACTATTTGGACATGGTACCATAAACAATTAAATTCACACAGAAATTAAATTATGACTTAATTTTCAAAATCTAGGTTAATGTTAAAGGGATCCAAAACACTGTTTTCAATTGTCTTTTCTGCACATCCAGAAGGTACAGTATACTTAAAGTCTGCCACTTCCGATTTAAGCTGCTTAACTAGTATATTTTAAATACAAACCAAAATTTTTATTCGTTGCAACTGTTATTACTGATTTATTTATTTATCTGATTGTGAACATTTTTTTCATTCACGACAAAAGGCTAAAACCGGAATGTGGGCTTAAGCCGGTTTTTTACAATTAAAAAACATGACAGTTGGCTTTAATAAAACGAAATGTCTGTTTTTTGGACAGTACTTTTGTCAAAATAGTTATTTTTCCCCTTTAGTATACAGGGTGATTCATTCACGACTGGTCGAATTTCACCTGCGTATTCCTTAGCTCATTTTCGAAAAATATGTCCATCTATGACCATGCCTGAAAATGCAAGGAGACGAAATGGCTGTAGGTTGAAAATTTTCGAAGTGGTGGTCGAAGGGTATTAGGGTAATATTGCTAAGTTCTAAACCAGTGGTCTAATTTTTTGTTTTTTTCTCTTAAAGATATTTCATTTAATTTCACATTTAGCTGTATCAAGTAGCATGTACCTTCCTATCGCGTGGTATGAGGGCACAAATAAAAATAACAAAAATAAACAGTAATCGAAGCTCTTCTCATACATAATGTGATATTCAACATATCAAAAAAATCTGGAACATTCATTTGGTCTTGTGAATAAACGTAATTTTACTTAAACATCAAATCCCCAAAGTATGCTATAAATATTATTAAAATTATAAGCCCTAACATGTGCTTTAAATCATATTCAAATCAAAACCCCATTAATTAACATAAATCTAAAACAAACAGCACCGCTCCTGGAAAACCTACAGAATTCCATTTTAAATATGATCAAATTTAAAACATCCTCCGTCCTCGCCACCGGCTGACATACATTTCCATTTTTGCGCCCAGGCGCACGGGTGGGCGTCGTTCGCGAAAGATGAGATGTTGTATGAAAACAAGACGAATTGAATGAATTTATTTGCTCATGTTGAAAGTGCCTTCAGTAGTTGTGGGTAATACGACCGACGCAAATACCCACTTACAGACGCAGAGACAAACGTACATATGTATGTGCCCATATTTGGGTTCCTTCTGGTCTGGAGGGTAATAAACACCGCAAAAATATGCAAAGGAAATTATATGAAAGTAATTATTTTTTATTACCTTGAAACATAACGCGACAGAAATAAAAAAGTAACATGGAGTATTGCAGCAAGAAGGAGCACAGAAATAAAACTCTGAGCCCGAAAGGAGCTAAAGAGGAGATCAACCCTGCCATAACCATACACAAAGAGAAGAAGAAACAGCAGCAGCAGGCAGTCGGCAGTCGACAACAATAAAAGCGGAAATGTAATGAGCATTGCTGTTGGTAATAACAACATATACGACTATTCCTGAGCTCGCATACATACATAGAAACCATCATACGAGTACGTATTTGTACAGAATGTATATGTGAGTATAAAAATACTTGTATGTGTATTTGTGTACGAGTATTTCTATATATGAGACCGAGAGATGTGTGCATGGTTTTCATGTAACCACTACTTATGATATCTCTTAGAGATATCTTTGGTGTCATCAACGACTAGGAAGAAAGAGAAGCGGACAAATTTACAGTTTATTTAGGTATGTGCGAATTATAATGAAACACATAGACAACATAAATATAAGTACATTGAAAACATGCTATTGTTTTGAACGGAGTACGCTCAGAAATTCATAGTGTACTTTGCACAATGGGACAATATATTATGAAAAATTTAAAAGAAACAAGTAAAAACGTCGTAAAGTTCGGCCAGGCCGAACCTTATATAACTTTTACACTAAGTACGTTACTACAGCCCCCCCCCCCCACAAATTTGGTCCGGTCTTGTGTTCTTTCGGTCCGCGTCTCTCTCTAGACAAAACTTTAAAATTACTCTACATTTAAATTGGTAGGAACATTTTTTTGTTTTAGTCCATCTTGACTGTTAATCGCCATGGACATGTTTTGGGCCACATGAGCCAAAAAGTCCAGCATCTTTGCTCTTTTTCGAGGTGTTAAGTGCGTCCCAATCAGCGTTACCGTTGGGAAATTTTGAAAAGTGGTACAAAAAAGTTTTTTTTTTATAAAGGGGCACAAAAAGAGCGTATTTAAAAAAAATAATGAAAAAAACAGTTTATAAAAAAATGGTTTCAAAATACACACAAAACTAAAAAAAACAATTCATTAGAAGGCACATACATATGAGGGTTGCTATTTATTTTTCGAGTCGGGCAATAAAAACACAATAATTTATCATTGAAAATGGTTTTATTATTCTTCAAAATATTCTACTATAAGTTTAATACATTTTTGAATGCGCACCAACCAATTTTCGAACAACATTTTCCACTCCGATTGAGACACCTTCAAAACATGATTTTTGAACGCTTCAACAGCTGCTTGGGGCAATGAAAAACGTTGACCACGCATTTTTTTTCTTGATGCTAGGGAATAAGAAGGAGTCATTGGGTGCCAAATCAGGGCTGTACGATGGTCCATCAATTCGACATCTTGAGTGGTCAAATAGCTCATCGTTTCAGCTGATGTGTAAGAGCTCGATTTATCGTGATGCAAAATGATCCGTCTTCTCTTATTATCTTTCCTCATTTCTTCGAACACTGTTGGCAAACAGACGGTTGTACTTATATACAACTCACAATTGACCTCATACTTTCCACTAAAAGCACTGTGGCAACATGGCCGGCTATACCGAAAAAAACACAATCATTTGCTTCGATGTACTCGTACTTCTTCCACGAATAACTTTTATTGGATTTGGCTCGTCTTGAAAGACCCATACTGTCGATTGCTGTTTTGTTTCGTGATTTCCATGATTCCTCACCTGTGACAATGTTATACACTGCGTTTGAGCTACCGCAGTTATACTTTTTGAACATCTCTTTGCAGGAATCCATACGAGCCTTTTTTGAGCATTAGTCAAATTATGTGGGATCCAACTAGATCAAATTTTTTCACGGCTAAATACAACATGCATTATCTTACTGATGCTTGTCATACTAATGCCCAAGGATGCCCCAAGCTCACGGTACGTCACATGTAGGTCTTGCTTAATCAGTTCACGCACGTCATCGATGTTTTCTGGCAAAGTGACCGAAGTTGGACGTCCTTCACGAAAATTTGAGTGTGCATCTGGAAACAATAGTATTGTCAGGACCTGCAATATAATTAACAACCCTCGTATGTAGGTCATACAAATACTTCGAGTTATGAAATGTAGCAAAAGTTTTAAAAAACGGCAAAAAGGGGTTTTCCAGTAAGGGGCACTTAAAGTAGCACAGCTTCAAAAAATTGTCAAATTGCCACTATAAAGAAAAATATGTGTAATTTCAAATGGAGATAATTTTACCTTTACCACAATGTGTTGATACGAGTATTTGTAACACCTGTAATCAAGGTGATAGCTACGATTCGATAACGATGAGTAGGTTTGGGCAAGGACAAAAAGGACCGGTTCATTACTTTAGCCACATATTGATGCCATTATTATAAGGGCGTGGCGCCGCAGAGTTTTCCTCCTGAAAGCCTTACACAGCAAGTCAATATCATACGTGACAAATACTTATTAGTTCATGAGGTATTGTCATTTTCATTTCAGTGTTGTAGATTTTTCAGAGGTTGATCCAGTCCTTGTGAAGGGAAGATTTTTAACTTTTGACCGAATTTTCAATTCCAATCGTCTCAGTCCAACAATAAATCAAAATTTCAACTACCTAGCTGTAATAGAGCGACCAGTAGTTTGATTTCACAAACAGAGACACGGACATGCCCAGATCATCTTAGAGTTATACGTGGATCATCTTAGAATTATACGTGGATTTAGAACTATTTCATAGCACTTTATTTTGAGATGTTGCAAACGGAATGAAAAATTAAGCATTCTCTATATCCCATGATAGAAGGTATTATACACGTCCCACTTTTTAGTTTAAAAATAACGAATTGTAAAATATTTTTATCCAGCAAATGTACCATTTTCATCTATAATTCTGAATTTTTGTTAGATCTCATAAATTTCTTTTCTCAAATTGAGGGTGGTTCAACTTAAACGCACGATGTTAATTTAAAATTAAACAAAACATTTTCAGAGAACTATCTTACTAGTTTATGATATGAAAGATGGATTTATGACAATTATGCGTGAAACAAAATATCTGTCAAATGCTCGCCGGTGTCGGTGGCATACCTCTATCCCATGGTTCACATTTTCAAAGACTCTGTGACATGATGAAGTTACAATGTCGGTAACGTGCCAAATTATCCCATTCTTTAGATCTTAAGTTGTTCTTGGCTTCTAAGCGTACACTTTTCATTTTAAATATTCACAAAGAAAGGGTATCTTGAAGTCAAATCACACATCACACGGCTATTTAATTCCCTGTGGAAAACAGCCATTGTTTCCTTGGCTGTGTGGCATGTGAAACTATCCTAATGAACCACATATCGTCCATATCCTCAACTGCTGGTAACATAAAGTCCGTTATCATCTCGCGATAGCGAACACCATTCATGGTAACTGCATGGCCGAATGCATTTTCGAAGAATTATGGACGACACTACGCATGACAGAACAAAATGGGAGAGCAAAAAAAGGTTTTTGCAATTCCCCATTGTGGACACATTTGGTCGATACGCTAACTAAAAATATCAAGAAGTTCATTTTGATTTGAACAGCCTTTTTTCTTAAAAGCCTTTAACAATTTTAACGCGCTACTTAATTGTATACTTTTCCATAGTAACCTTTGTCTGACACTCAAAAAAATAAATGTCGAATTTAGTTGGACAAAAAACTTGACGTTACGGTGTAACTCACAATCAACATAGTGCAGAGTGATTGGACACCCTTTATAAAGTAAACACATTAATCTAAAATTAGGCAGAACAAGAAATAGAATAGGGCAATATTTTAAAACATTTTTTTTGAAGAAAATAAATTAGAGCAAATTTTCATACATTTTTGAAAATTTGATCTCTAAGTAAGTATCTTCGTTTTAAAGAAACGGAAACCCCGAAACCTCACAAAAAATCTCGCGTCGCCTAACCGAAAGGCCCCATCGCCATGACGTGGGGGCCAAGTACACACCATACACCGTGCGTAGAGGTGTTATACAGGGTGAAGCGCGAAAATTTGCTTTTTGCACTGCAGGTTATGGTAGCACTGTTCGCCGAAGAGCGTTAAGATTTGTAGTCGCCTGCCTTTCAGTTGCCATCATGCATTTGGCACATGTTGTAGCGTATTTTTAAAATACGCACTCGATCATTGCAGTGCAGCGTGCTTTTCGTTTAAGATGTACTGTTTCCCTACCCGGACGTGTTCCAGCACGCAGAAAAAAAGTATGGTTGGGGTAACAATATTCGAAGAGCACCATACTATTGTTTGTTACATGGTTGTGGCACAACAATATTATGATCATCACAACAATAGTATGGTTCACACACAACCATACTATGATCACCATCACAATATTATGGTCCCCACAACAATATAATCATTCACACAAAACCATACTATGATCCCCACAACCATATTTTTATTCACATTCAACCATACTAATATCCCCACAACCATATTATGATCCTCATAACCATAGTATGTTTTGCGTACAACCATAGTGTGATGCTCACAACCATAGTATGACTAACGCACAACCATACTATGATCCCCAAAATTGTTTCTAAAGACTGGAATACGTTGTTATACAACAATAAAGAATATTAATAAGTAAGTTATGTAACAATAGAAGTGATTTATTTAACAGTAAATTTATAATTATTAAAAATATTTTAGTTATACTAATCCTTAGTTTTTTTTGTTGCAAATATTTAATTTTTATTACTATTATTGCCTAAGAATCGTAAAAATAACATTGTCAAATTAAAAAAATAAGGTTTTGCCGGTATGATTGCCGTAATCATGTTATTGTTCACATAAAACCCATGAAAACAATACTTTTGTCCCACCAGCCATATTTATATTGTTGCTACAATCATATTTTCATTTTTAAATTTGGCAACAATACTTTTGTTACATTTCAAAAATATTAATATTGCCGCAATCATACTATTGTCAAATTAAATTCAAAAAACAATACTATGGTTGCGACGACCATACTTTTACTGCAGAGAACATACTATTGTTGCCGTGACCATATAGTAACCATATCTTTTCTCTGCTTGAGGACGGCAACCAATGTAAATTGGGAAACTTCATTGATAACAGCAGGGAATGTGTCATGTGTACGGAGGGGACCTGAGAAATGGATTAAAACACCACAAAAAATCAAGAAAGTTAGCTCAGCAGTACTGCAATCCCTGAAACGCTCTGCTCGGAAGCAATCACTTGCTCTTGGCATTTCCATGTTTTTTTTTCAGCCGGCCCTTGAGGCAATGCAATTAGAGGATACGTGGTTCCAACAGGATGATCTCGCTGCTTACACAGCGAGTGTTACCATGAATTGTTTGAGGCAAATGTTTCCTGGACGTCTTATCTGTTTGAGAGGTGATGTGAACTGGACGGCTCGCTCACCAGACTTAGCTCCATGCAATTTTTTCCTTTGAGGTTACCTAAAGTCGAAGGTGTATATCAACCGTCCCAACACCTTTGAAGACCTAGTTAAAAATATTGAGGCTGAAATTGGTACAATACCAGTAGTGTGTGGAAAGCGAAGGTCGATATTCGCCAGATACACTATGTAATTTTATGTAATTTTAAAATTCCCTTACTGTTCAATATAATTGAAATATTAAGTAAGGTTTTCTAAGGTTCATATTTTTTTTATTCACAAATAAGCAAATTGCTGCGCTTTGCCCTGTACTATAATATCGTTTAGTTTCACATTAAAATCAACCACAGTTAAAATATCTTCAGCCAAAGTTCAAAAAGAAATATAATAACTACATATTACTCTGCTAAGCTACTTGATTCAACAATTAATACAAGGACTAAAAATTAAATAAGTGAGAGTTTTAGTCTCAAAACCCTATTTTTGAGATCAATGTGATCGAACAATAATTTACATTCGCAGCAAATGCGATTTAAGAAACGCATCAACGCACGTAAAATAAATGAACTTGGTCCGAAGTGGTCCGTTATGAGGAAATGACACATTGGCATTAACTATTTCGTTACGCAGCATCATGTGCTATCGTAAACTTTAAAATCATGCAAAAATATTTGGAAAAATATTTTGTTGTTGGTCCTTATTTGCGACAATCCAGCATATTTACTTAATATTTCGAGCTGAAGCAAATGGCATGACAAATTAAGTATACACTTCATCCTTCGGTGGGGGCTATAAAAAATACCCCTATAATAAAAAATCACAATTATTTCTCATTTCCACCCACTGTGCGCTCGCTCCCAAAGCCACTCTTCCGCAAACTGCGTTAAATATGGGTAATACTATACAATATGCTAAGAAGCAGACACAAGGTGTGCCTTCACTACATGCTGGCAGTGGGAGACTTAGTAACGCGCTAACCTTCTCCACCAGACCACATTCAGCTTCATCTGCCATTGTAAATGGCAATACAATAATGTGAAGCAGCAGCAGGAGCAATGGCACAAGCAACAGCAGTTATGCTTACATCATATTTCCGTTTCCGTTCTAAGCTAACAAGAAAAGACAGTCCTCATTTTTTATGGCCTCCTTGTAAGCGACTGTGTAGCTGTTCGAGTCCCTGGCTAGAACGGAAGGGAGAGAAAAAGAGTTGAATGTATTTGCGAGGTAAAGCACGACGTATAGTTGTGTATGCATGTGTATTCATTGTTATGAGTCCTGGGTATATTTCTCAAAAGCCTGACTTTTTTGTGTCTCTGCATGCGAGAGTTTTTTGCCACACATTTACATTTCAATTGAAACAGAACTTTCTTTTAAGCGCGCGCGTTATTAACGTTATTATCATCGTTATTATGAATAGTGTGGTTGTAGCAGTAACAGCAACAACGCAACTGGCAAATGATATCTCCCTGATCTTATATGATTTTCATATGATAATATTGTGTAGCATTATGCAGCGCCATCATCAACAAAAGGGTTGCTTCGTTATCTCAGCTGGAGGCATTGGAGGCTACCTTCACAGGTAGCAAATGCTTCATGTGGTGTCACATCGCGACAAAAGTATGTTAATATTCTTTTATTGTTATGGCTGCTAATAATATTGTGCATGGCAATCATTTATTTATATTTTTTGTCATTGTTTTCAAATGTCTTGAATAACTTTCACAGGTAGATAAATTATTGTGCTCATAATGAATAAAACAGTTGAGCCAGTGAAAGGTGGTTTAAATGAAAAATTGTTCTTAAGAAAGGAACAAGAATAAGGAAACATTGTTAATTTTGAGAAGGCGATCTTTATCTATAAGCTTTATTTGAATTATTGAATCTGCTCCATATGAGCCTAACAATAAGTTTACGAATCTTAAGTATATTTCCGTAATAAATCCACGTATGGATTTTTTGTTCTGCGTATCTCTGCATACTTGCAGAAATTTGCATTAATTTGGTCAAAATTTATTTATTCTTTATTATTTATTTATTTATTATTTATTTATTTATTCGAACTGTCCACCTTTTGCCTTTACACACGCCTTAAGTCGCACTGGCCAATCGTCAATAGTTGCACGAACCTCGTCCATTGGAAAATTGGCCACAGCTCGAACCAAAGCAGTCTTAAGAGATCCAATGTTGGGGTATCTTTTGTGACAAACCTTGTCCTCTAAAACCGCCCACAATTAGTATTCCAATGGGTTCAAATCTGGATTGCCTGAGGGCTATTCTTCAGAGGAAATGAACGATGGCAAATTGTTTCGGCGCAGAATCCTGCTGGAAAGTCCATGGCTGGTTTTGGAACAGGGAATTGTTAAGAGGCTTCACAACAGCTTCCAAAACGGTTTATTGGTAAAGTTTGGCCTTGTTTGCAGAAATGCAGGTCAGTGACCCCATCGTAAGAGACACCCCACCAAACCATGACTGAAGCTGGGTGGTGACCTTTTTCCACCCTTGGGATCAGTTCAGATGCTTCCTTAGATGACCCCGCATACACTCTATAATTTTGCTTGTTCGTGAACGGTAAAAATTTTTTCATCGGTGAACAAAATTTTTCTGTGCAAGTTATCAGCGAGCTTCATCAAAAGACGTTTGCATTTTCCAATCCTATTTTTTTAAAGCTGCAGTCAATAAATGTCCGGTACGTCGTTTGAAAGCTCCTAGTCCCAAGTCTTTTTTAATGATTCGACTCATGGACTTTTGCGTGATATTCATCTCACGGGCCATGATTTTCTGTTTTCGGAGCGGATTTCTGTGAATTCTTGATTTAAAGGCTTTGATGAAATGGGGTGTTCGAACAAAGCGTGGGCGCCCCGACCGGTGGTGGTCTTTTACATCTTCAGTCTCCTCAAACAGTTTTATGCATCGGTAGACAAACATGCGGCTAATCCCTAGCGGCCGGAGCGTTTTGAAAATATCGCTTTTTTCATTTCTCACTTGAAAAGCGCTATTACAGCGATACGGTTTTCATTATCTGACCACTCCATGATGAAAGTAGAAACAATTTTAAAATCCCGTTACAGACTAACGCTATTGAGGTTAGCTTTCAGAACCCATATGACATTAACGGGGTATGTTCAGTTCTACTATTGAAATGGGTGTGTTCAATGTTGTAACAGTATTTATGTCCCTACTAAGTAACTGGTTTGGCTTAAACCTCACGATGAAGGTCCAGAGGAACTTTACAGTAGTTTACAGAGTGTTTGCGATTTTATGTAGCGTGAAAAACTCTAGTTATGTATAACGGATAACTAGCAGCACTGTGACTAACGTGCTTTTAAATCTACTCTATTCACTGGAGTGTTCATTCGCGATCTTTACAACCTTTATTCAACGTGGAGAGCTCAACACCTCATTCTCCAAAGACATAGTATTAAAAACTTTGAAAATCATTTTAAAATTGGCCGCCGTGTTAACCGAATGACATATGAGAGCAATAATTCCAGAGTTGGCCATTTTAAATTCGAATTTTTCTATTAAAACACTTTCCCTTCAATTAAAATTTATTGACTGGGCATTTGATTGATTTGCCTGATTCTTAATTAAATATTTGCCAATTAATTATTCTGGAATTCAAGAAAAACTTCTTAATGCCTTTAAACTCTAATGTGAAATACCCTATTCAAACACAACCTTCTAATGGATGGTCCAACTACATTGCATGGTGTTAATTGTGACCTTAACGTCAAGTTTTTTATCCAACTTAATTTGACATTTCTTTGTTTCAGTATTTGACCAATTTTCTATTGAAACAACTTCACGGGGTATTTATTTGACTGATTCTTATTTGCCAATTATATTTGCTAATTAATTATTCCGGAAGTCAAGAAAAACTTCTTAATGCCATTAAATACCAGTGTGATTATCCCACCTTCTAAAAGGGAGTCCAAGTATATTGCAAGATGATAATTGTGAGTCATACCCAACTTAATTTGACATTTTTTTGTTTCAGTGTTTGAATAATTTAACAATAGAGAGGTACACAATTGATTAGCGCGTTAAGATTGTTGAAGTCTTTTACAAAATTGGCGTTAAAATCAAAATGCATTTCGTGCACTTCGTGATTTTTTGGTCGGAATAATAGACCGAATTTGTCGACAATAGGGATAATTGTGCGCAAAAGTTCAGCAAACCCGGTCAGTAGGAAATGTGAAATTACCTGTGAATGCTCGACCATTTCGTTCTAAGGGAAAGATTGATGTTGTTCACGATAGTGTGGTAGAAGAGTCGTCAACCTCGGCTCGTCTTTGTGTCCAAAAAAGAACGTCTTACGAACATCACTGATGCGAATTTTAAATAAAGATTTAAATGAATACGCTTACAAGGTTCAATTTACTCAAGACCTTAAGCATACTGGCCATTTCAAGCGTCGTCAATACGCCCAATGGTTGGTTGAACAGACGGAAGTGAATCGTGACCTTTGAAAGAAAATCATCTTTAGCGACGAGGCACACCTTCACCTCGGTGGATTTCTTAACAAGCGAAATTGCTGCATTGAGGAAAATAAGAATCCACGAATGATTGTTCAAAAGCCGATGCATCTACAAAGAGTGACTGTTTTGTGCGGTATATGAGCTGCCGTCGGGATCGGGCCATACTTCTCTGAAAATGAGTTCAGCCTAGCAGTAGCCGTAAAAGGTGTCCGCTATCACAAGATGACAACGGAATTATTGTGACCACAAATTAAGGATATGGATCTGGACGATATGCAGTATGCCTAGCAGTAGCCGTAAAAGGTGTCCGCTATCACAAGATGACAACGGAATTATTGTGACCACAAATTAAGGATATGGATCTGGACGATATGCAGTTCCAGCAGGAGGGTGCGACTTGCCGCATAGCCAACGAAAAAATAGATCTTTTGCCCGAGAAATTCGAATCGATGCAATGTTAATTGGCGGCCACGATTATTTAATTTGACACAGTTGGACTTCTATTTTTAGGAATATTAAAAACAAAATGTGAATGTCAATAAGCCAAGAACATATCAGAAGGCTAAGGATGGGATTAACGGCACATTTACGATATTGAAACTCCATTTTTGCAAAGAGTCTCTAAAATTATGGACCATCGGAAAGTGGTGTGCCACCCTTTTCACATTTCATACAGGGAAATTTGCGCACAATTTTCCCGATTGTGTACATATTTGTTTGATGTTGCTGACCACAACAATCACGAAGTGCACGAAAAGCATTTTGATTTGAACGCCCATTTTTGTAAAAGGCTTCAACAATCTAACAAGCAGGACAATTGTGTGCCTCTTCATGGTTGAATTGGTCAAGCACTGAAACAAAGAAATGTGTCCACAATCGGTAAAATTGGGCGCGAAATGTCAGCAACCGGGTCTGTCGGAAATGTGAAAACACCTCATCCCCGTCCAGTTTGTTCTGTTATTGGGCCGTACTTCTTCGAACATAAGGTCGGACAATCCTTTACCATAAATGGTGTTCGCTAACGCGAGGTGATAATGAACTTCTTGTGGCCGGAAATTGAGGATATGGACCTGGACGATATGTGGTTCCACTAGGAGGGTGTCGCTTGCCACCTAGCCAATGACACAATGGCTCTTTGGGCCGAGAAATTCAATGACAGTGTTATCTCATGTCGTGACGATGTTAAATGGTGGCCACTATCATGTAATTTGACACCATTGGACTTATTTCTTTGGGGTTATTCAACACAAAAAAATATACATCAATAAGCCAAAAACAATTCAAAAGCTAAAGGATGAGATAATTTGGCACATTTACGGAGTTTCAATCCGTTTTGAATCAGAGTCTCTAAAATTATGGAACATCGGTTAAAGGTTTGCCACTGTTTTCACATTCCATACAGGGAAATTTGCGCACAATTCTCCCGACTGTGGAAATATTTGTTTGATTTTGCTGACCAAAAATCACGAAGTGCACGAAATGCATTTAATTTCAACGCCAATTTTTGTAAAAGGCTTCAAGAATCAAAACGCGCAGGATAATTGTGCCTCTCCATGGTTGAATTGGTCAAGCACTGAAACAAAGAAATGTTACTACAACAGAATTGGGCCCAAATGTCAGCAAACCTAATCTTTAGGAAAAGTGAAAACACATATGTATCCTCGTCCACCTCGTTCTGTGATCGTGCCGTATTTCTTCAAAAAAAAAATGGTGTTCGCTATCGATAGATGATATCTCAATTTTTCCCAAAAAGAGGTTAATCTACACCGCTGCGACCTATAAATTGACATCAATGCAAGATTAGAGTTTTCTACCTTCACATTTCACTACTCTATAGCAATTGCATCAAGATTATCTTCACATTTCTTTAATAAAACTTTGTATTTTAGAATTTATGAACATTGATGTTGTTCCACCAAACCCGCCATACCTTTTGTAAAGAACGATTTGGGTTTTATTCAATATTAATTATACTTATGTCTATTGTGATAAGATACTAAATAATTTCCAACGATGCACATCAACTTTAAAGCATGGCAATGCTCTAATTTGCTTGATAACACCATGCTTGAGAAATACTTTGCATCACATATGTTCATAACCAAGTTTCGTTCTCTACCAACACCTTTGATATATTTAGAAACGAAAGGCAACTTTCTTTATATCTATTTCTCAAGTGGTAAAGATATAAAACGCACAGTTTATAAATTAGAAAGTTTCTGTGAATTTAAACATCTTTAAAATAAATTCAATTGAACAGGGATTAAACCGGCTCCAGACATCTTGCTTCTATATTTAAATAGAAGAAAAGTTTTTAACAAATTGGCAAAGTGTCATTGATTTTCGTGGCTGCACACTACTTTTATCATGATTTCGGGTCCGTGACAACCCTCTTCAGAAAGCCTTGCTGTAATTGTTGAAAATAAAACCGAACTCTATAAGGCCAGGCTCTCCCCAAACGAATGAGAACTACTGTTGTAAACCTTACTTTTCAAGTTTCTTTACACAATTGCCCACGAAAATACAACTCACTCTTGCCACCTCTAAAGAGACTCCACATCGAGAGCCATCAATAGATTTCTTTCACAACGTGTGTGTGTGTGTGTGTGTTGTAAAAAGAGTTAAACATAAGAAAAGGGTGTTTTTTATTGAGGTATAGAACTTCGAATTGAAATAAAACACAAGAAAATCGTTTTAATGTCCATCAATTTGGCTTTATTGGAAGGATAATTTTATGCCATTAATGTTTAAATATGATTTCGGGCATGTGGCCGCCGCGGCTGGCTCGAATAAAGCCAATTCTACAGGTCCAATTTTCAACCACTTTTTCGAGCATATGGGGCCGTATGTTGGCAATAACGCCAAGAATGTTGGCTTCCAAGTCCCCTAACGTTTCTGGTTTGTTGGCGTAGACGAGCGACTTCACATATCCCCAAAGAAAATAATCCAATGGTGTCAAATCACACGATCTTGGTGGCCAATTGACAGGTCCATTCCGCGAAATTATGCGCTCATCGAATGTTTCCTTCAATAATTCGATTGTGACGTGCGCTGTGTGGCATGTAGCGCCGTCTTGTTGGAACCACAACTCATCCACATTCATGCCATCCAATGCGGGAACGGTCGGTTATCATGGCTCTATACCGGTCTCCATTAACGGTAACTGACTCTCCAGCATTATTTCGGAAGAAGTATGGCCCAATGACTCCACCAGCCCATAGAGCACACCAAACAGTCAGTTTTTGTGGATGTAATGGCGTCTCAAGGGTCTCATGTGGATTCTCTTCACTCCAAATGCGGCAATTTTGCTTGTTGACGTAGCCATTCAACCAAAAATGATTCTCATCACTGAACAAAATTTTGTGATGAAAATCAGCATCGAGATGAATCTCATTTTCGGCCCATTTTGCAAGCGTTGTTCTTTTGTCAACCTGTTCATGATGAAATGGCAAACCAAACTAAATATTAATCACTTGACAGCTGACAAAATGTCCGCCAGTTAAAAAAGTGATGCCAACTTAAAGTTCTATACCCCAATAAAAAACACCCTTTACATGCAAGGCACGACAAGACACACACACACGTTGTAAAAGAAGTCTATTGATGGCTCCCGATGTGGAGTCTCTTTAGATGTGGTAAGAGTGTGTTGTATTTTCGTGGGCAATTGTGTGAAGAAAACTTGAAAAGTAAGGTTTACAACGGTAGTTCTCATTCGTTTAGGGAGAGCCTGGCCTTATAGAGTTCGGTTTTACTTTCAACAATTGCAGCTAGGCTTTCTGAAGAGGGTTCTCACGGACCCGAAATCATGATAAAAGTAGTGTGCAGCCACGAAAATCAATGTCACTTTGCCATTATGTTAAAAACTTGTGTTCTATTTAAATATAGAAGCAAGAGGTCTTGAGCCGGTCTAATCCCTGTTCAATGTGTAAAAGCAACAGACCGAAATAAAACAAACGAGCTAAACATACGTACATTCAATTATAAAAGTGTGACAAAGTTTTTAGTGAAGGTAACATTGGAGAAATGTTATTTCTATATTTTTTAAAATAATTTTAAGTTTTTTTTTGTTAGACAAATTACTTCTTCATATCCCAAATTTGCGTATACTTATAGTTGCTGTTCCGTCTTTCTAGATTTGTAAAGTAGATTTTGTGAATAAAATGGGAGCCTAAAATAATTTTTGTGTAATATATTCTTGATTGGGAGAGGACGCGAACCCCTCATCTGACTGAAGCTATTGCTCAATGGCTTCCTTAGTCCTTCTTCCGGCCAATTGACATTATCATGTGGCATAACGTCATACCATCTGAGAAATAACATTGCTTTTTTTTCCAAAAAAATTACTGTTAGTAAATTTGTATGTTCCAGTACGAGTATGTTCTCGTACGCTTACGGATTTGAGTAAAATCGAAATGAACATTACACTTTCACAGAGCAATGCATCTGATCCATCTATATTGTATAAGTTTTAACATTGTCCATTAAAAAATGAAGGGCTATAATTTCCGACAATTTTGCAATCTGTCTTATTTCACCTTTAAAACGATTAAACTTGCCAATCGACGAAACACTCATATTAACCGACAAAACATTAAAATATTTTTTATCATTTTTAATTACATATGAGTTGTAAGAATTTATGTTTTTGAAATGCTTAGAATTCATAAAATTAGTTTTATTTTTACATACGAGGGCGACCGCAAAAGTAACTGGCCTAACATAAAAAGAACCGTTTTTTGGAATTATTATTATTTATTTTTCAACATAATCCCCTTCCAACTCAATACACTTCATCAAACTTTTTTCAAGTTTTTTTATTCCATCCGAAAAATAAGATTTTTCAAGACCTTCAAAATATGCCTAAGTTTCAGCAATAACCCCGCTATTGGACGAAAATTTTTTGCCACCGAGAAATTTTTTTTAAATTTGGAAACAAGAAATAATCAGAAGGAGCTAAATCTGGACTATATGGTGGATGCGGAGCAATTTCAAATTGCAATTCGGCCAGTTTTTGTTGAGTTAAAAATGCAGTGTGTGAAGGAGCATTATCTTGATGAAAAAGACCTTTTTTTTAAATGCGGTCGTTTAGTCTTGATTTCTTCACTCAACCGATCCAATAATGCACAATAATATTCACTATTTATAGTTTTTCCTTTCTCAGATAATCAATAAATATTATACCCCTTGCATCCCAAAATACTGTGGCCATTACTTTTCCTGCTGACTTTACAGTTTTCGCCTTCTTGGGACCACTTTTACCAGCTTCTATCCATTGTTTTGACTGTTCTTTGCATTCTGGGATGTAGTGATGGATCCATGTTTTATCAACAGTTATGAATCGGCGCAAGAACTCTATTGGATTACGCTGATAAATCGCTAAAAGCTCCTCGGAATTGGTCCAACGGACGATTTTTTGGGACAAAGTCAACAAACGCGGCACCTTTTTCGCGGATAGCTTTTTCATGTGGAGTTCATCATGTAAAATACTCCAAACTTGTTTTTCGTGTATTTTAACAATATCAGCAAGTTCTCTGAGCTTTATTCGTCTATCTTTAGTCACTTCATTAAATATTTTTCTAATGTTTTCAATAGTAGTAGCAGTTTTCGGTCTTTCAGAGCGTTGTTCATCTTCCGTACTTGAACGACCCATTTTAAATTGTTGAACCCAGGATTTTACGGTGGAGTATGATGGTGCATTATCGCCATGAACAGAATCCAATTCATTTTTGATTAATTATGGCTTATAACCTTTTATATAAAAGTGTTTAATTACCGCAAGAAACTCTTTATTTTCCATTTTTCAAAAATTATAAAACTTGTTTACTTCAATCACCTGTAACAAAGAAAATAATCGTTTAATATTTCGGAAATTCTGACAGATGGCTTATAAAAGATTGCTTTTAAAAACAAAAAAAAAGTTGCTAGTAAAACAGAAAATGTGCCAGGCCAGTTAGTTTTGCGGTCGCCCTCGTATATACTTATATAACCAAACGAATAGATTACTCAGTTGGGTGATAGGAAACAAGCATTACCATCATTTTCACCACCATCTTCCTCATCGTCTTCATCATCATCATTAGTGGATGCCGTACTGTGACCAAATTTTGAGCGATTTACACCACCAGTGTGCTTAAACAATAAGTTGTCAACGTCATCAATAGACTTTAAACGTATATGCCGGGAATCGCGATTCTTTTTAGCAAAAATTTTTGCATCATTGGTATATGTGACGCGCAAAATAGAAAGGGGCCTAAGGGTAAAAACCAGTTTTGTGCAGGCGAGCCATTTTAAAGATTTAAATACGTGTATCTTTGGTGTACCATCACTTTCATAAAACGCGCATATCTCTGGGATGGAACACTTTTGGGGCATTCGATGCTCAGATGTTGTCCACATCAAAAGAAAGTGAAAATTGATTTTTTTTACCCTTAGGCCCCTTTCTCTTTGTGCTGTCACATATACAAATTTAAAACCAACGGCCTTCAATATCATCCTCGCATATAACAGCCCGAATTTATTTGCAATATCTTTCACCACATCCACTGCTTTAGCACTTGCACTCGATTTAACACCATTAATAATGCAGTTGTTTTGGACACGTACATCAGTTAAGAATGCAACGGTAGACTTAAGTTGTTTCACATATTCACGGAGCGATTTGATTTCTTTTTTCAATTTCTTTATTGATTCTGTGTTTTTCTAAACACCATTCAAATTGCATGGTTTCTTTCATCTCTCTCATTTCTCTTAGAATTGTTTTGAATTCAAAAAACTGACTATGGCGGGATTATCCACCAGTCGCTCAATTTCCACTTTATCCAATTGCGTACAAAAAGAGTGTAATGTTTTTTTGCAAGCGTAAATAGCGTCATCGCTTTCCAACACTGTTGTATTACATAGCCAACAAAATTTGTTTTTCTTCTTATTAGCTATGCTTTTTCGTGGTTGAGTGGACCTGCTATTCCCGTCATGGTTTGGGCCGCAGTAAGCTCCGATGGAAGCTCTTTACTCAATTTCTGAAACCTGGCGTTGAAGTGAAACCAACTTTGTAGTGTGAATCGGTCTTAGAACGTGCGCTTAAGCCTCAGGCATAGAAAGATTTTGGCAATAGTCTAACAGGACTCTGCACCATTGCATAAGACACGCGTCAATTAGGACCTCAAGGTTCCAACAAAAAGATGTACCATTATTGACGCCTTAAAGAAACCCCTTTAACGAGAATGAACTTGACATACTCAAAATGACATTCCTGCATCCTGCACATCTTTTTTTGAGAGTTTCGATCGAATAATTATAGCTAAAGGGGATGTATTGAGAATTTGAAGTAAAATGCTATACGCTACTAAGTTTAAAATAATAGAAAACATTTTCAATAAAAAATACCAACAACAAAAAATTGTATAATACTTTTAATTGGTAGCACTTTAATCCCCACACCCTGTATGCCTCGTATGTATCAGACCCTAATTTCATAAGACTTTTTTAACCGGTACGTGATGGTAACCGCTCGATATAAGTCTAATTCGATTCGGTATTTAAATTTTAAATGAATCGTGATATGTTAGATGTTTCTTAATTGATTTGAGTTCTTCTCGAGGTGGACAACGCGGCTGTGTATACTTGTACACTTACCATTACCCCATGTGAATTCTGACAATTATCTTTCAACAGCTTACTTCTGCCAATCACTCCTAGTTACTACACGCCAACTACCCTGCTCTAGTTTTGATCCAACCGTGGAAAACGGAAAATCTCAATCTAACACAAGTTTAATTAAATGTATTTTTAACAGGCTAATCTCTGCAAAACTCCCGCTGGCCCCATATAAAATCGCCGGATGTGTGCAAGTAACTCTGCTGTAACTCCATCATTAAAGAAAAGTTGCCACTTTATCATCGTGTTGTTGACCGGAAGGGGGTACGAGAGTCCGTGTGTTTGTGTGTGGCAGGATATTACCGTTGTTGTTTTACGTGTTAACATTAAAACCCATTGAACGAACAGATTCGCATACACACACACTTATATACATGCACAAATTGATACAATGGTGTCCTTACAAATACCGTGTTTAAGCCGTTTTTATGGTATATTTGTAAGATTCTCCTGCACGCTCTAGACTCCCTCCCTCCTCTATACTCTCTCTCTCTCACACACTCCCTGGCTAAGTAGGTGTAGTGATGGCAACTTCCTTCAATGCTGTTGGCGAATTAATCCCTTTGGTAAAATTAATCCTTGAATTAATTGCAAACGTTACGTTTGTATCTTCTTGCTCTCTGCCTCGCCCGCCCGCTCTCCCTCTCTGACGACGACGCTGGTCTGGTATTAGAGGAGTTTTCTATGGAACACTTGGCATTGCCTTTATAAATGTTCTTTTGTGGCCAAAGATTGTGTAGAACAATAGCAGAAATTATATATTTAAGTTAATTTTGTATCCTGCTCCACAGATACGCATCCCTTGCCCTCGTACTTTGCCATCGAGCGAGCCGTTGTTAATGGGAACAGCGAGTGCTAGCACGCACTCTTTCCATTTCCTCGGTTATCAGGCCACATGAGAAAATACGAAATTTATATAGATTTAGACTAAAACCAGTAAAGAGTCATTATTATTAAGGATATCTCCATATGTACCAACGCATACACGTGCGTACATATGCCAGATTCGCTCTGGCGGTTAGTGTATGCGTAAATGCGTGCGGGTATGAGTGTATTCATTTACGCGTGCAGTGATTCATATGGAGTAGTAGCAGGCATGCATACATGTACGTATAAATCGTTGCGGGCCTTGGTATCGGTATTATAACATTGATTTAATGCCTGACACTTAATCAAAGTAATTGATTGTGGCTTTCTCTCTGCTCTCCATTTTTTTTTGGTTCGGTATAATTCATACTCCTGAGTGTATGAACGCTGAAAGAGGCATCATTGAACACAAGTGATTTTAACTGATTTCTCTGCGTACATATTTTGATAAGTAGATAAATTAATGATTTAATTAATTATGCCAAAAAAAAATGCCAGTGATTGTTTACCCATTACTGCGGGCTATGCTTGAATGCATAGGGGTCATCGGGGCTTTAAATATGTACAAAATGTAAGGCATTACTTACAAGACATGTGTGGATAATTTAGGGGAACTTCTAAATACGCAAAAGAAACTGGCCTAACATAAAAATAACTGTTTTTTTGGAATTATTAGTATTTATTTTTCAACATAATCTCCTTCCAACTCAATACACTTCATCAAACGTTTTTCAAGTTTTTTAATTCCATCCGAAAAATAAGATTTTTCAAGACCTTCAAAATATGCCTCAGTTTCAGCAATAACCTCGCTATAGGACCAAAATATTTTGCCACCGAGAATTTTGTTTAAATTTGGAAACAAGAAATAATTAGAAGGAGCTAAATCTTGACTATACGGTGGATGCGGAGCAATTTCAAATCGTAATTCGGTCAGTTTTTGTTGAGTTAAAAATGCAGTGTGTGAAGGAGCATTATCTTGATGAAAAAGAACTTTTGTTTTTTCTAAATGCGGTCGTTTTATCTTGATTTCTTCACTCAACCGATCCAATAATGCACAATAATATTCACTATTTATAGTTTTTCCTTTCTCAAGATAATCAATAAATATTATACCCCTTGCATCCCAAAATACTGTGGCCATTACTTTATCTGCTGACTTATCAGTTTTCGCCTTCTTGGGACCACTTTTACCAACTTCTATCCATTGTTTTGACTGTTCTTTGCATTCTGGGATGTAGTGATGGATCCATGTTTCATCAACAGTTATGAATCGGCGCAAGAGCTCTATTGGATTACACTGATAAATCGCTAAAAGCATCTCGGAGACTTTTTGGGGCAAAGTCAACAAACGCGGTAGTGTTCTTGCGGATAGCTTTTTCATGTGGAGTTCATCATGTAAAATACTCCAAACTTGTTTTTCGTGTATTTTAACAATATCAGCAAGTTCTCTGAGCTTTATTCGTCTATCTTTAGTCACATCATTAAATAATTTTCTAATGTTTTCAATAGTAGTAGCAGTTTTCGGTCTTCCAGAACGTTGTTCATCTTCTGTACTTGAACGACCCATTTTAAATTGTTGAACCCAGGATTGCACGGTGGAGTATGATGGTGCATTATCACCATGAACAGAATCCAATTCATCTTTGATTAATTATGGCGTATAAACTTTCAAACAAAGGTGTTTAATTACCGCACGAAACTCTTTATTTTCCATTTTTCAAAAATTATAATACTTGTTTACTTTAATCATCTGTAACAAAGAAAATAATCATTAAATATTTCGGAAATTTTGATAGATGGCTTATTAAAGGTTGCTTTAAAAAAACAACAACAAAAAAGTTGCTTGTAAAACAGAAAATGTGCCGGGCCAGTTAGTTTTGCGGTAGCCCTCGTATAATGTTCTATATTTACAAAAAGGAAGCAAAACTGTTATTCAAATTTACTTAAATTGTAAGTACATAAGTCAATATTTATTTACCGCTCAATATTGATTGATGCAATTATCTTAGGTTTATAAGGCCGTTGTTTGAGACTCTGAATCCAATACATCTAAGACGCGTATTACTTAGTCCCACAACATTCCATAAGGAACCCAGAAAAGACTTCTCTCAAAGCAGAAAACTGTGTACGGTGACCGGGACCTGAAACCGGCTTCGTACTGCTAATATATTTTAAAGAGATTTTTTTGACAGCTTAGTGATTATTTTTTAAAATGAAAGTTCGAGAGATTTACAATGTGAACACCCCCGCTGAAAATGTCGTGAGTTGTTCTTACCAAGAGTTGAATGTTGGGTTATATGATGGGCGAGGAATATTACCTTCATATCACGGCCAAGTACTTCTAACTGATGTGTCTAATTTGGAGGTGGTAAGCGCGTCTCCACTAATGAACCACTAATGAATGAGCCACGCTTCCTCTTAAAATAAACAAATGTTGTTCAAATACACCAATTACTGTACGTTCCTCAGAGGTATTTTAAGTCCCTTAAAGGTGAAGTTTCCAGTAAACCAAATTTGCCGACAATGTCTGATATCAGACAATTCTAAAAAATATCTGAACTCTATTGAGAGTTCTTACCGAAATCTCTACGAATTCTGTTCGATTTGTCTGAGGGTTTTTTTTTTATTTATTATGTTCCGAAATATCTGAACGAACTCGGCCCGAATTCTGTTAGACTTGTCTGTGGGATTTTTATTAATTTTTTGATCAGACTTCTCTTAATGAACTCGCAAACGAATTCTAAACGATTTATCTAAGGTAGTCTGT
This sequence comes from Hydrotaea diabolus, assembly GCA_963513945.1. Lineage (NCBI taxonomy): Eukaryota > Metazoa > Arthropoda > Insecta > Diptera > Muscidae > Hydrotaea > Hydrotaea diabolus. The sequence continues at coordinate 47,508,507 of OY740717.1, read as the reverse complement.
TCGTTTACAATTTTTGTTATTTGCTTCACAGTTATTGGTATTGTGTTCAGACATGTCGGAACTAAATTTGAATGAAGTCTTAACTGTTTGTCTGAGGTATTTTTATATTTCAAATTCTTGTTTTTGTTTGTTTCCATTCAAAAAATGTTAAATTTTTCCGATTGACGTACAGAATTCTAAACGTTTGGTTAGCAGGGCTGTGCGAGGGATTTTTATTGTATTCGGAGGAAAACTATACTGCCGGCAGTTCTCGTTAAAAGCAAAAGTAGTTGCCTTTAAGTGTATAACCACTAAACGTAGTTACAGCACAATTATTCCTTGCGGTATTATTATAGAAAAGGGGCGCTCTCCGGAACTGCAGACACCCCTGCTTGTAACTAAAAGTCTTTCCGAATGCTTTTTAAAAATGTTTTACAATTTTTTTTTTTCATCTTTTTGATTGTTTACATTCTGAATTTACCATGACATAAGCTCAGAATTCGTTCAGGGTTCGAAATGTCGGTAAAAACATCAGAATTTAATAAGACTTAATGCCAGAATTCTGACCGAAGTCGTTCTGAGTTGGTTAAGAATTCGATAAGAGAAATCGAAATTCCTTTCGAATTTTCCAAGACTACAGTTCAGAATTCGGTCAGAAATCGGTTCGAAATGTCGACAAAAACATCAGAATTCTCTCAGAGAAGTAGTTCAGAATTCGTGTAAACCTTTTCATATGTTTTTCGTTACGAACTCGCTAAGAATTCTGATCCGAGATCGGAACATTTTGCCGATTGTCGTACAGAATTCTGACCGAATTCGGAAGGTTCGGTTTGCTGGGTTGTTTCTTTCGCTTTCGGTCATATAAGGGTTTACTAGTTTATATATGTGACAGCGAATAGAGAAAGGGAACTAAGGGTAAAAAATCAATTTTCATTTTTTTTTCTTTTTTTTGATGTGGACAACATCTGAGCATCGAATGAGACCGATCCCATGCCCCAAAAATGTTCCCTCCCAGAGATATGCGCGTTTTATAAAAGTGAAGTCGACGATTCTAAGCGCAAATAGAAAGGGTCCTATTCTTTAAAATGGCTCTCCTGAACAAAACTTTTCATCAACTTTCCCCTTTTTTTGATGTGGACAACATCTGAGCATCGAATGAGACCGATCCCATGACCCAAAAGTGTTCCCTCCCAGAGATAAGCGCGTTTTATGAAAGTGAAGTCGACGATTCTAAGCGCAAATAGAAAGGGGCCTTATCTTTAAAATGGCTATCCTGAACAAAACTGGTTTTAACCTTAGGCCCCTTTCTATTTTGCGCGTCACAAATATTTCTGGCCAAAAAATGAAAATGCGAATATTCATCATCAACAATGGTTTAATTGTTTTTCAAAGTATTCTCCAGCATGATTTATATATTTTTGCATGCGCTCAAACCAATTGTCGAAGCACTTTTTCCACTCCGATTGAGACGCCTCAAAAACATGGTTTTTGAACGCTTCAACAGCATCGTCTGGTGACGAAAATCGTGACCACGCATTTTTTTCTTGATGTGCGGAAATAAAAAGAAGTCATTGGTTGCCAAGTCAGGGTTTGTACGGCGGATGACCGATCAGTTCGAAGTTTTTGCCGGTCAAAAATGCGCTGGTTTGAGCCGATGTGTGAGAGCTCGCATTGCCATGGTGCACTATGATTCGTCTTCTCTTGTTCGTTTTTCGAGTTTCGTCGAAGACTTCTGGCAACCAAATTGTGGTGTACCACTCAGAAATGACCGTCCTACCTTGCTCAAGCGGAACAGTGGCCACATGACCAGTTTTGCCGAAGAAACAGGCAACCATTTTCTTCGAAGTGCTTCTTCCACGAACAACTTTTGTTGGTTTTGGCTCGTCTTTAAAGACCCACACGGCCGATTGCTGCTTTGTTTCGAGCTCATATACAAAGATCCATGATTCGTCACCTATGACAATCTTATACACGTCTCTTAAAGCACCGCGATCGTATTTTTTAAAATTTTTTACACCAATCGACACGAGCCTTTTTTTGAGCGATTGTCAAATCGTGTGGGATCCAACAAGAACAAACCTTTTTTACGGCCAGGTGCTCATGCAATATCGAATGTATGCTGGTGGAAGAAATGCCTTAGGATGCCTCTATCTCACGGTATGTCACATGACGATCTTGCATTATCAGTTCACGAACGGTATCAATGTTCTCTGGCACAACGGCCGTTTTTGGACGACCTTCACGACCTTCGTCTTCGAGCGAGCTTCGGCCATGATTGAATTCATTAAACCAGTTTTTCACAGTGCTATAGGATGGTGCTTCATCGCCATACCAGGATGTAAGTTCATCGATGCACTCTTTTCGTGATAATCCACGTCGAAAATTGTGAAAAATTATCGCACGAAAATGTTCACGAGTTAAATCCATTTTCTCCCAAATTGATTTTTTTAAGTCACTGTAAACAACACAAATGATGGTCATACATCAAAACGTTCTGAGTACGTTCATGCTAAAAAATGTCAAACTTTCCAATGAAAATGTCAGACGGCGTCAGACAACACTTAGTGTTGCCTAGGCCAGAAATATATATGTGACGTGCAAAGTAGAAAGGGACCTAAGGCTAAAAACCAGTTTTGTTAAGGAGAGCTATTTTAAAGATTAGGTCCCTTTCTATTTGCGCTTAGAATCGTCGACTTCACTTTCATAAAACGCGCATATCTCTGGGTGGGAACACTTTTGGGGCATGGGATCGGTATCATTCGATGCTCAGATTTTGTCTACATCAAAAAAAAGGGAAAAGTTGATGAAAAATTTTGTTCAGGAGAGCCATTTTAAAGATTAGGTCCCTTTCTATTTGCGCTTAGAATCGTCGACTTCACTTTCATAAAACGCACATATCTCTGGGAGGGAACACTTTTGTGGTATGGGATCGGTCTCATTCGATGCTCAGATGTTGTCGACATCAAAAAAAAAAAATTAAAATTGATTTTTTTTACCCTTCGGTCCCTTTTTTTATGCGCTGCCATATAAACCGACTCTTGTACGTGCAACCAGCAACATTCGGCAAAAAATTCGGCTGTTGCAACAAATATGTTCTCTGTTTGTGTTAGCATTAATGTTTACACCAGATATTTGCTTTGTGCCACCATCTAAACAGAGAGGTTGAATAGCACTATCTGAGATGTATTTACTCTGGCAGGGGGACTGTATAGTTTCACCTGTTATAGTTCAGATTTTCCAAATTGCCCGGGCGAGGACAATAATCAAAAGTACGGTATGACAAATAGCATATAATCCTTTCAAATATTAATTGAACATTCAACATCATTTATTTAGTAAATTAATCGCCAGCCATTTAAATCCATCAATTTTTTTTCAAAAACCAATTGCATCAATTCAGTTTAAAATGATACTTTTCAAAGAAGGCCTTCGCCATCAATTGAGGATTATTGATCATTGATAAGTGCTTTGGTAATTTAAGTTAATAGCGACTATTTGAATTGTATGCCCAAAACAATTATAGCGCCATATATACTACGCTTTAGGTGCAATAAATAAATGAACAATTGTGTGGACAGAAAATACGAAACGAACAAAAAGCTGATGATCTCTTTTATGCGATATGAGAAACAAGCAAAAAAAAGAACATTGTTACGAATAAACAGCAATTAAAAATCCCAAAAATGGCACAAAAAATTGCTTACTGGGCAGAAAGCGGCAGCCAGCGGACACCGAGTTGCTGCATACGAATACTGATGCATTGTCGCTGCGACTGTGGCAATAGCAACAGTGGCAAGGGTGACAACAATAAAATGGCATTTATTATATCATAAAACAATAACTGAAACGACAATAACAACAAGACTCGCAAGAGAACAGCAATAAAATGAAATACGAACATGTGGTAATGGCAACAGCTAGAAAGCAACATATCATTCAAGCAATCCATTGTGTCCTGGCCATACATACATTCATTCCTTCATTCATTGATTCATGCGTCCATTCATTCATTCCTATGCGGTATTTGTATACAATTTAATGGCCATGTTGTTGTAGCAGGTCATGGGGGTAGAGCTGTTGTGAAAAGCAAAAAAGGACATTACATATCACATCGCCGACCGCCCTTCCCCTTGGTCAACAAAATTGTAACAGCCAAAAGCAAAATAAGTACAATTGAAAACAAATAATTCGATTTAATAAAACATTTATTTGAAAATTTCTCTCTACAACTTTGCCGGGCAACACCAACAACAAACCATCCTGTACCACTACATACTGTACCACTACACACACGCGCACACACTCGACCATTGATCCACACATACAGAGATATATTTACTGAACAGTGCCGCCGGTTGTCATACGCTCGCATTAAATCTATTGACAGGAACCTGCACACAGGACTCATGAGGGATTCCGTGAATGTGCGGTTGTATGCGTGTGTGTGTGTTCCGCACGAGTTGTTTATTTGGCCGTGCTCGAATTTTTATGTGTTTAAGGTTAAAATGCATACAGCGACACAAACAATGTACGAGTAAAATAAACATGAAAAGGTAAAATCAATTAAAATATTTACATACATGTAACAATACACGTGAACAGCAGCAGCAGCCACATCAAGTGGCGGCCCGAGTGCTGTTGAAGAGCCAACCAAGTCCGTCGTCGCAACAATACAACAAACAACATGAAGAATGTCAATCATGTTAAAAAATCTCAATAAAATATTTTCGCCATCATCAGCACCATCATCATCAACGTCATCGACATCATCAACGGCATCGTTATCAAGAGGAATATGACCAAAGCCAACATCATCATTTGACCGGTTGCAAGTGGAGTAGACTCAAAGAAAAATCACTGTTGCGCGGAGTCGGACTCCGTGGGTTTTAATTATATTCAAAACCCACTGTGGAAAAATAAAATTTGTCTACATTTGACAAATTTTAGCCACCCATGTACTAAATCTGTTCTACAGTACAGATATCTGACCTGTTAACAAATTTAAATCTCGGATATCACTCAAGTAACCCAGGTTAAAAGGTAGAATAAAAGATTTGACGTATTTTCAGGTTCAGTTGATCCACCTCCTTAATACCAGTGTCCTTATGAGTAAAATATTACATAGGTTAATGCTAAAACTTTTTCTTGATCTTGGCTTACATAAAGAGTGGTTAACTTTTAAAGGCCGATGTTGAATGCAAACCGCGGCTTAACGTCAATTTTTTTTTGCATTTCTTTCGAAATCTCCCAATTTCAGACTAACTCAATTTGAATCATGGAAAGACACATAAGCCAGCAATTCGTTAAAATAATTCAGACTTATTATGAAAATGGGCGTTAAAATTCGACCAATTTGTGAACAAAATCATCTTCAGTGATGAGGCACATTTTTACCTCAATGGCTAAGTCAATAAGCAGAATTGCCGCATTTGGGCGAATGATACTGCAAGAGGGATTGTCGAAAAAACAATGCACTCACAAAGAGTGACTGTTTGGTGCAGTTTATGGGCTGGCGGCATCATCGGGCCGTATTTTTTTTCCAAAATGAGGCCGGTTAGGCCGTTACTGTGAATGGTGTTTGCTATCGTGAGATGATAACGAACTTTTTATGACCCGATTTGGAAGATATGGATGTGGACGATGTGTGGTTTCAACAGGATGGTGTCACTTGCCACACAGCTAGCGAAACAATGGCTCTTTTGCGCGACAAATTCAATGGCCGTGTTATCTCACGTCGTGACGATGTTAATTGGCCGCCAAGATCATGTGATTTGACACCGTTGGACTTCTTTCTTTGGGGTTATTTGAAAGAATAGGTGTACGTCGATAAGTCAGCAACAATTCAAGAGCTACGAGTAAATGATGAGATTATTGAGATAATCTTGGGAAATGGAAAAGTCCATGGAAGAGAAACTCTTCTTGTTACAAAAATGTCTGCTGAAGAGTTCAAAAACTTTGGCACAGATGAACTTACGAATTGTCCTCATGTTAAAATTCTGAATTGATATAGTTACAAGTCCGTCGAAATTCTCCACAAAAGTCTTCTTCCAAACAATCGGGGTGATAATGTTATTAGCACTACTTGTGCAGACATTTTTCCTTGACACTTTGTTTTATGTAAACATAGCCAGAAGTTTAAATGATTGACTGAAAGAGTCGTTTTGTCTCATTGTTACATTATTTTAGTCCTTATGCTGCGCTTGCTTTTTTCGTTTTGTTCTGTTTCTACCATTTTTGGTTCGGTTTTATAAAATCATTCGTTCGAGCGGCATAAAACAAAATTGCTGGTACTGCTGCTGGTATTTACACAATACCACAAACAGGTAATATGAGAAGAAAAGCGTATTGACATGTTGTTAACACTTTTCGTGGAAACGTTATAATGACTCAAATAGACAATATTACATTAAAAAACAGGTAATACTGCTTGAAGTCTTTTTCAAAAGCACCGTCAGTCAGAAACATTTTGCACTTCCTCAACAAAAGGGAATAAACTCGAAGTTAAATTTATTTTTCAAGAAATCAATATACGATAATGTCGTATCACGAACTGGAATAAAACTGTGAGCTGTGCACGATAAAATTCTCATAATCTGACCGGGACGTACTGTTTAACGCCGGCTCCGAACGTCTTATGCATTTTATAGAGAAGTTTTTACATGGATTTGAGGTAAATCTCTTACTCGTAAAGTCGCCAGCATTTCCAACTTGGATATCCGCTAATTAAAAATTGTTAGATGTTCTTACCCGGGGTTGAACCTGGGTCAACTGGAATGATAATCATGCACGCTTTCATCGCATTACAAAGGCTCACTATCTGTTCAGTAAAAGAAAAATCTCATAATTTTAAAATTCTTCAAGAGTCTGAGCAAATCGTTTTTTTTTTTGTTTCCATTTAAAAAATACAATTTTGAGTTCCTCTAAATAAATTCATTTTTGAGTTAATATCCTTTAAACAATATCCCTGAACAAGTAAGTTATTGAAAATATACATGTACTTGTAAAAAAGAGAGCGGGTGACATGGAGAGAGAGTGAGAGAAAGAGAGAGAAAGCTTAAGAAAAAAGGATGAACTACACAAATATTTAAATAATGCTTGAAACCTTCTCCTTGGGTTTAACAGCAGACACAAAAACATGACCAGTACGAATAAGCCTATCCGTCAGTCTGTACAAATATAATTAATTGTCTCAAATAAAATTAAATTAATGCGCATATTTAAGCATGATTTTTGAAAGGATTTCTAAAGACCCAAGGTTATTAGAGGAGGTTGTACTCGTAGTAAACTTTAATAAAAGCATTGTTTGCATGATAATTGATTCAAGATATTTCGTATTGTTAACTTAGGCGATGTTTAAGGTTTAGGACTATTTGTTTAATAACAATGGAATCCGTCAATAAATATTGACAAATTCTATGTTAGGGTGTCAATGAAATATGTTGAAGTTGGTAAAGCTTTCCTGAATGCAGGGGGACTAGACTATAAAGGGCCACCAAATCATCAACCACAGTATTCTGCTGCCCATAAATGTGAGAGTCGATCTCACACTAGCCCCGACCTTAAATTACCTCACAATTTTTGTTGTCACATTCAACAGTGTTTTAATCATCACTGCTGTTTGTGATAAGCTGAGAAGAAGGAACAAGGTCTACACGTCACTCGTCGGCAACACTTCGGTCACTGCCAAAAAACACTGTTTACCACATATAAAACGATAGGTCTGTCTACTAAAGGGTGGTTAAATTATAAGGCCCGATGCTGAATGTGAACCACACCTACACCTCAAGTTTTTTCTGCATTTTATTTGATATTTATCAATTTCAGACTGACTCAATTTGAACCAAAAGGTGTACGTCGATAAGCCAGCAACAATTCAAGAGCTAATGGATGAGATAATTCGGCACATTAACGGCATAGCACCTCAATTATGCCTCAGCGTCATCGAAAATTTGGACCATCGGATGGAGGTAAGCCGCCGAGGTCGCGGCGGTAACTTGGCCGATATTTTGTTTTATGCATAATTGACCCATACAAGTATCATCATATTAAAAAGAAATGACAATACTTTCCTAAATAATTTGTGTTTTATTTAAAATCAACATCGGCCTTTAAAATTTAACCACCCAGTATATGAAGTATACTAAGTGTGAGCAAGACGCAGTGGACGTGAAGTTCATGCCCGTGCGTCGAAAACAACATATTGTCATACCAATACCTGGTGCAATTATACAAAAGGGATCACCCGACCTACCACTTTACGGATAGGCATTCTCTATCCTACAATGTCAGGAGCAATCTTAATGATATAGAGAGGGAGGTCCAGCGTTCAAGCGAGAATCTCTACTTTCATGAGTTTATTAGGCAGGTCTGGCCGGCATTCACTCTCACACAATTGCAGAGACTCTAGAGTGAATGCCGTGCTTGAAGACCTTTCTCCACAAGTAAACCATGTGGAGGAGAACGTACCCCGACCCAAACCATAGTGGCATTTTCTCAATTGAGATTTAGCTAGTGTAGTGGACTTATTTTCACATATTCCGCATAATAGCAAGCAGCACATAAAACACTAGGCCTGATTAGATTCCCACACCCGGTCCAAGTTGATACCTTCCTGGAAAGCAGCTCTGCAGAGCAAGCAGCATGTGACGGACAAGACTGTAACAGACAAAACCACGCAGTTAGCTGCTGCATCAACTAGACTTTTATTTGTTTACTTATAGAAAAAATATCAATCGAAAATCGATCCGTACTACTGAAATTCCGCTGGACGAAAAGACTTTCGGTTACAATCACCAACGAGCAATTTATTTTTTTTTAATATGTGACGCGCAAAATAGAAAGGGACCTAAGGTTAAAAACCAGTTTTGTTCAGGAGAGCCATTTTAAAGATTAGGTCCCTTTGTATTTGCGCTTAGAATCGTCGACTTCACTTTCATATAACGCGCATATCTCTGGGAGGGAAAACTTTTGGGTCATGGGATCGGTCTCATTCGATGCTCAGATGTTGTCCACATCAAAAAGAAAAGTGAAAAGTTGATGAACAGTTTTGTTCAGGAGAGCCATTTTAAAGATTAGGTCCCTTTGTATTTGCGCTTAGAATCGTCGACTTCACTTTCATAAAACGTGCATATCTCTGGGAGGGAAAACTTTTGGGGCATGATATCGGTCTCATTCGATGCTCAGATGTTGTCCACATCAAAAAAGAAAAAAAATGAAAATTGATTTTTTTACCCTTAGGTCCCTTTATCTATGCGCTGTCACATATAGAGTTTTTTCTTCAAAATAAAAATAAATACAAGAATTCAAATCAAGAGTGGAATCTTTATAGTTCATTCGAAAGGACATTTTATGCCATTTTATTTTTGAATATAATTTCTTTTAATGTTGGCAACTGTATTATGAAAACGAGCGTTCGGTGAGAAGCAGGAAGATCCTCTATTTTCGACCAACATTTTGTTTAGTGATGGGGCCCATTTCTGGCGTAACGGCAAAGTCAATAAACAAAATTACCGCATTTGGTCTAAAGAGCAACAAGAAGAGCTGCAATAGGAGCCATTACACCCAGAGAAAACCACGCTTTGGTGCGGTATTCCATATTTTTTATAAAATTATGATAGTCGGAACGTTAACGTGAATGGTGCACGCTATCGAGCCATGATATCGCACTTTTTGCTACCTGTAATTGAAGCCTGTAATCATGACTTGGTTTCAAAAGACGGCGCTACGTGTCATACAGCCAACGAAACAAACAATTTATTGAAGGAAACTTTTGGTGAGCGCATTATCTTGCGTCGTGGGCCTGTGGCGTGGCCTCCAAGAACATACCATTTAACAACGCTGCACAATTTTTTGTGGCGCTTTGTGAAGTCGCTTGTCTAAGCAGATAAACCCAACATGATTGACGCCTTAAAAGAGAATATTCAGCGCGCTATTTTTTTCATTTTTTTTAATTACCAACACTCAGGGGATGCCCCCCATACATGCGGTGTATTGCGTTGGCGAGTGGGAAGTAAAGGATCGGAGGGGAAAGTCAAGTATCAATGTTTATTGATACTTGACTTGATTACTCCCTTATGTTTATTCATACTGGACTTTAACTTCTGGATGTCGCAATTAGTGGGAAATACAATTACCGGAAGTCGATTCTACATACGGACTGTACTAGCGAAAAAAGAATTTGATCTGTAGTGTATAGTGCGGTCAACTATCCAATCGATAACAAATGGGTGTAAATTCCTAGAAAGTCGTGTATCCCTGTCGAACATCTTCACATCAGGAATAAGGCGACGGATGTCTAATAAACACACACCATAAAAGTAAGGATAGCACATCGTCACGCAACCCACATTCCTACGATGCTCAAGCAAAACAATACAGTTGAATACCCTACTGTCGCCTATTAGCACACCTATTAGCTTGAAGGATGATTTTGGAGCAGCTGCCTATATATGTATTACATCTTCGGCCTGATGAAAGTTGTATAGATATTGAAAAGATCAGACGGAGTGAAATATTTCTTGCACCATTTTAAAAAGCCTATGCACTTGAGTGCTTCTTTCGGCACTATGAATATATGTCTCGACCAACGAGCGTCACATTGTATTTTCATGCTCAGAACATCAAGAGCATCAGATTGTGCAATATCCATACCATCGATTAAAATTGATGGGTCAGCGAATCGCTTTTGGGACAACGTACAGCACTGTGTCTTACGCGCATTAAAATCAACTCTTTTCACTCGACCCCATACGGAAATGGCCCGTAAATCCTGGCTAAGGGTCTCATTCATGGCTCGCCTTTTATTTTCAATTTCTTGAAAACTCGATGTACTGTCAAATGAATATAAATGAAAGAGATTGCTGTCATCTGCAAATATGTAGATCGGATTCATGGTCTGACCCAAAGGATCGTCAATGAAAATAGATACAAGTGAGGGAAACAAGACAGAACCCTGTGGTACACCTGCAGTCAGCCTATGTTCAATGGAATAGAACGAATCTACAACAACTCGTATAGTGCGATCTCTAAGAAAGCTCGAAATAAATCGAGCTTGGATATGAGTGCACCGTGTCAGACTCTATCAAAGGCCTTGGAGATATCCAGAGCCAGCGTGATTCACCATGCTCTCCATTACCTTGGAGAGCGCTGAGCAAATATATGTGACAGCGCATAAAGAAAGGGACCTAAGGGTAAAAAAATCAATTTTCATTTTTTTTTTTTTTTTTTGATGTGGACAACATCTGAGCATCGATGAGATCGATCACATGCCCAAAAGTGTTCCCTCCCAGAGATATGCGCGTTTTATGAAAGTGAAGTCGACGATTCTACACCAAAGATCCATCCAGGGTGATCCATCTAGATGTTTTTTTCTATATGGGTTTTTCAGAGATTACGCGTGAGTTGCGTTAAACTTTATTTTTTTCGCTTTTCAGTATTGTTTGTCATTTTATCGGGGAAAGACTAACACCGCAACAACGTCTCCAAATTATGCAACTGAATTATGGAAATGAGAAACGAGAAGATCCGCTGTTTTTGAACAGCGGTTTATTCAGTGATGAGTATCTTTTCTGGCTCAACGGCAACGTCAATAAGTAAAATATCCGCATTTGGGCTGAAGAGCAACCAGAAGAGGTTCATGAACTATCATTATACACAGAGAAAACCACGGTTTGGAGCGGTTTATAAGCTGGTGAAATCATCGGTCCATATTTTTCCAAAAATGATGAACGTAGCCGTGAACGTTGCTCGCTATCGTGCCTTGATATCGGACTATTTACTACCTAAAATTGAAGCCCGTAATATTGTTGGTATTTGGTTTCAAACAATGGATTTTTGAAGAGGTCATATCAAAGAGCAGCTAATTTCACGATTTTAACCGGTGAGTTGGCCGCCTAGATCGTGTGATATCACGAGTTTAAACTTTTTTCTTTGGGGCCACGTAAAGCCCAAAGTCTACGCTGACAAACCAGCTAAGACTCAGGTTTCGAAGCCAACATTACGCGTGTCATTAACGCCATACCGGTCGAAATGCTAGAACAAGTCATCCAAAATTGCACATTCCAAATGGACATGCTGAGACTTCGTCGCGGTTAACATTTGAAGGAAATTATATTGAAAAAATAAATGGCATAAAATGTCCTTTCGTTTAAACAACAAAGATTCCACACTTGATTTGAATTTTTGTTTTTTTTTGTTTTGAAAAAATACCTCTAGACAGATCACCCGATAGATGTTTTCAATTAGGGGAAGTGGTTGATTTCTTTCCGGCAAGGAAGAATTTTCTGCAAACATTTCAGCCAGAAGGTTGGCTATCTCAACCGGGTCAGTGAATGCCTAGTCATCTTTAACAACAGTTGGGATAGACGAAGAACTATCCTTCACACTTCTTACAAACAACCAAAAGCTCTTACTTCCCCTAGTAGAAGTAAGAACCTTTGTAAGTAGAAGCTGCTCGTAAAGAAACTTGTCACGCCTAAGCACTCTAAAACGGCAATTTCTAAACGCCCACTCTTTAGATCTGACAGCATTCCAGCATGCCTGGTTAAACCAGCTGTTTTTAGCTGGTTTAGCTGACATAACTTTATTTGGAACCAAAGTCTTTATTTCAAATAAAATTGTATTTTGGATCCTTTCAGCCGAAGCATTTACGTCGTTATCATGAAAGCAAAGTTTCCAATTGAAATGCTGGAGAAAGTGGTTGAGCTTAGCCCAACCCGCCTTTTCGTACACACAGAGAACAGATTTGTTGCTCAACCGAACTTTTATTGTTTTCACGGCAATTTTCAGTAAAGACAACTGACCCTATCGGTTGAGGAGGCAATGTATCGGCAACTCTAACCAGTTAAAGTGATTATTAGAACTGAATTTTTACAAGTATTGGTTGTTGTTACAAATGCTTGGTTAGAAGGATTGTGTGAATTCGGTTGTCATAACTACGAACGTTTGTGAACAGGACCAACTGATGGTAAAATTTTATGAATTTGGTTTATACGAGTATGACCGAAGTAATAAATCTAGTTTAGTTTGAATGTACTAGTGTCCGATTTTCAGCACCAAATTTCTGTAGTAGGTCATAGAGTAAAATTTCGGCTTAAAAGTGTCCGAAGAAATTTAAAGAAAAAGCTCATTACGAGCATTATTAAAATACCTAAATAAGTTGGAAGATTTGAGGAAACGCTTTTTCCTTATAAAATGTTTATAATTAAATTCTCTTGGTGTTTTTTTTTATCAATTTTTATTATTAAATCTCTTATTATTAATTGAAAATACTGTATTAAAGAAGCTGATTATTTGAATTTTGTTTTATTTAAACAATCTGAATCGAATAGCGGCGGCCTAACACTATAAGGTCCGAAATAAAATGTATATATGTGACAGCGCATAGAGAAAGGGACCTAAGGGTAAAAAAAAATCACTTTTCATTTTTTTTTCTTTTTTTGATGTGGACAACATCTGAGCATCGAATGAGACCGATCCCATGCCCCAAAAGTGTTCCCTCCCTCCATGAGATATGCGCGTTTTATGAAAGTGAAGTCGACGATTCTAAGCGCAAATAGAAATGGACCTAATCTTTAAAATGGCTCTCCTGAACAAAACTTTTCATCAACTTTTCACTTTTTTTTTGATGTGGACAACATCTGAGCATCGAATGATACCGATCCCATGCCCCAAAAGTGCTCCCTCCTAGAGATGTGCGCGTTTTATGAAAGTGAAGGTGACGATTCTAAGTGCAAATAGAAAGGGATATAATCTTTGAAATGGTTCTCCTGAACAAAACTGGTTTTTAATCTTAGGTCCCTTTCTATTTTGCGCGTCACTCTATAGAAAATGATTTTCTTTCGGCTACGAATATTTTTAAAACAATTAAGTTATCGTAATGGTTTTTTGTAAAAAAAATAGCATGGCTAGTAAAATAGACGTTAATTTCGAATTTAAATGGTCCGGCAGAGCAAAAATTGCGTTTTTCTTAATTTCCGGTTGTCTTAAAACCATTGCAATATATATTAAAAACTTATAAAAATTAAATGTTATTGCAGTGTCTGAGTAGAAAACGCCTGTTTTATATTAATTGTAAGTTTTTTGAGCTTGCTTTATATGTTTTTAGACTACCGGAAATAGAAAAATACGTAGCGTAAGAATAAAAAGCTTTAGTGCGCCCGAGTCTTAAATGTGTTTTTGCTTTAAATATATGTATTTGGTAGAAATTATAACCGATAAAAGTATTATAGAGATTGTATTCTGATGTGATATTAACGGATAATATGTTACAACAGTGAACTAAACAGTAATTGGCTGCTACAAAACACTTATCTGTTGTCACCAGCAATTACAGGTCCAAAGTATCATGAACTTTAAAACTGGTTGGTTGACATAACCACCAGTTGTGGCAACCAACAGTTTGACTAAATTCAGTTGCTATAACCGATCTGTTGGCTGTGAGTACCGGAATAGTATTGTAGCAACCATGTTTTTGTTATGAGAACCATGTAACCATCACTACTACACATGTTGGTGATTGCAACAAAAAGTCTGGCCGAATATTTGTAATTCAGACCAATTTCCAACTGATTTTTTCTCTGTGTAGATAAAAACTGTCCGATTAGGGACTGGTATCCAAGTATCTGGGGCAATATTTGCAAAAGCCAAGGAAGGTAGAGCATTTCATTGCCTGGATCGACCCAGAATTGTACTAGCTACGTTGTTTTAACGATTTCTGTCTTCGTCTCTCAAGCACCCTTTTCCATTCATAGATACTCAGTCATTTGCTAACAATTTTCATATAACAAAATTTTATTTTTAAGCTGTCATTCATATCCATGTCATAGTTTTCCAACACTGGAATTTCATTAAAATCAAATTCAGCTTCGAAAAAAGAAATTTCTAATAACAAACATTTACATGCAAATTAACATGACAGATTTGCCTCGACAAAGGACACACTCATTAAATACTCACACAAGTTTTTAATAAAAATTCTCCCATTCAGAGATTTTCTATTTTTTCTTCAACAGTTTTCATTATGTGAAATTTCTTGTACTCTGTTCCCGGTACTTAATTGACAGTTGTTGCTGAAAAGGAGTTGACAAAAGAAGTGAGTGGAAGAAGCATAGAGTAAGAGAAAAAAACGCATTTGTAATTTAAATAATTATGTCAATGATATTGAGACAAATTACAAATAATGAAACGCTCTGCTCACACCATGTCGCCCCCATTCCACGCAAAGATGCATATCATTTTCAAAAAAAAAAAAATCACAACCCTTACAATCAAAAACACAAAAGAACAAGGGGGCAAAAAGGAAATGTGGAAATCAAATTGAAACCCCATAAAAATGAATTGGAAAAAATTGAAATGAAATGCTGCTGCTGCTGGTGCTACTGCTCCAAATGAATTCAACATGACATCAATTAAAAGAAAAAAATCTTTTGTCAACGCAAATGAACTAGTGGAGGTTTAAAAAAGCCAAGGAGGAAGAGATGTTCGTTCAATATAAGAAAATATTAAAAAAAACAAAAACTGCAAAAGAAATCAACGAGAATTCATAGAAGTGAAAAATATGTTCTCTATTGTCATCAGCAGCTGGAGCGGGTGGGGGTTGAGATGGCTTTGGGAAGGGCTAGGCAACTGTGAAATTATGTGAAGTAAAATTGTTCTCTTTGAGCCAGTCTACACTTTTATCCTACGCCCCTTTTTTGTTTGCAATCATTGTAATCGTTTATACACCCACTTAGAGTTGTCTGCAGTTACTGTTGCAACAACGCATTTGTACAGTGGGGTAAGTGGACTTTATATTTTTTTGTTCTATCCGGCATTCATTGTACAGAACAAAGGAAGTGGTGTAAGAGCTGATTAATGTCTCATTCTTTGTTCAAACTCCGTAAATGAGTATGATCAACTTTGGAAGACCAGGCTAAATTAGAGAGGGTTGGCTTCAAAAGGATGGACATTTAATTTTAATAATTATAAGAATTTGAAAAGCCATTGGAAGTCTGCGCGAAAAAATTTAATCTTAGCATGCCGCACTACTTAATTAGATACAGTGACCGTGACAGATAAAAATGAGAATTTGGAAATAACATTTTAAAAAATGATTATCAAGTGACGATACCACATCCACTAACAGATGCACAATATAATTCATATAAGATCTTCAGTGTGAGCTGAAATTTACAATGGGGTTTACAAATTGACCTTATTTTACTTTAAAAGTTTTACTTATAACTTTTTCGTTTATATATTTTTTAAAGGGTGATCCATTTAGAGGTATTTTTTCAGAACAAAGATATTATATAAAAATTCAAATCAAGTGTGGATTCTATATTGGTAATTTGAAAGGAAATTTAATGGCATTTATTTTTTGAAGAAAACTACCTTTTAAATGTTGGCAACTGTATTACGGAAATGAGCGTTCGGTGAAAAACGGCAAGATCCGCTGTTTTCGATCAAAATTTTGTTCAGTGATGAGGCCCATTTCTGGCTCAACGGCAAAGTCAATAAACAAAATTGCCGCATTTACTCAGGAAAAGAGGTTCAAGAAGTGCCATTATACCCAGAGAAAACCACGGTTTGGTGCGGTCTATAAGCTGGTGGAATCATCGGTGCATATTTTTTCAAGATCATGATGGCCGGAACGTAACCGTGAATGGTGCTCGCTATCGAGCCATGATATCGATTATGCTACCTGAAATTAAAGCCCGTAATCTTGACGACACTTGGTTTCAACACTTGCCATACAGCTGCTCAAACAATGGATCTATTGAGAGGTCATTTCGAAGAGCAGCTAATTTCAAGATTAGGACCGGTGAGTTGGCCGCCTGGATCGTGTGATACGAGTATCACACCTTTAGACATTTTTCTTTGGGGTTACGTTAAGTCCAAAGTCTATGCTGACAAACCAGCAGGTTTTGGAAGCCAACATTACGCGTGTCATTAAAGCCATACTGGACGAAATGATCGAACGAGTCATCCAAAAATTGGACCCTCAGAAAGGAAACCCTGAGGCGTAGCTACGGCCAATATTTTAAGGAAATTATATTCAAAAAATACTTAGTAGGGACATAAATACTGTTACAACATGGAACACACCCATTTCAATAATAGAACTGAACATACCCCGTTAATGCCAAATGGGTTTTGAAAGCTAACCTTAATAGCGTTAGTCTGTAACGGGGCGTTAGTCTGTAAAATTGTTTCTACTTGCATCATGGAGTGGTCAGATAATGAGAACCGTATCGCTGTAATAGCACTTTTCAAGTGTGAAATGAAAAAAGCGATATTTTCAAAACGCTCCGTCCACTAGGGATTAGACGTATGTTCGTCTACCGATGCATAAAACTGTTTGAGGAAACTGGAGATGTAAAAGAACGCCACCGATCGGGCCGCCCACGCTCTGTTCGAACACCGCATGTCATCAAAGCCGTTAAATCAAGAATTCACAGAAATCCACTCAGAAAACAGAAAATCATGGCATGTAAGAGGAATATCACGCAAAAATCCATGAGTCGAATCATTAAAAAGACTTGGGGCTTTCAAACGGCGTAACGGACATTTATTGACTTCAGCTTTAAAAAAAATATGATTGAAAAATGCTAACGTCTTTTGGTGAAGCACGGTGATAACTTGCACAGATAAATGTTGTTCACAGATGAAAAAGTTTTTACCGTTCAGGAAAAATTTAGCAAGCAAAATGATAGAGTGTTTGCGCGGTCATCTATGGAAGCAAAAGGGTCATCACCAAGCTTCGTCATCACCAAGCTTCAGTTTGGTAGGGTGTCTCTTAAGATGAGGTCACTGACTTAAGGCGTGTGTAAAGGCAAAAGGCGGACATTTCGAATAAGTAGATTCTTTTTGGATGCAATATACTCGTACATCAATAAATATATTAAAATAGATTTGGTCCAAAAACTTTCAGTGCTTTTTATTTTACAGCATAAAACGTTTCTAACAGTATTTATGTCCCTGCTAAGTAAATGCCATAAATTGTCCTTTCAAATTACCAATAATGATTCCTCTTTTTTATATTTTTTTTGTTCTGAAGAAATACCTCTAGATGGATCATCCTATATAAAAAACACTTGGAGAATAAATAATGGAGAGATTTACAACTGAATATAGAAGCAGAATAATAGAGTTTTATTATTTAAATCAGCGATTAATTATTTTAACTCAAACGCATTAGTGTTGAAGCACATTTTGATTTGAATGGCTTTGTTAATAAGCAGAACTGTAGCTTCAGAGGTTCTGAAAATCCTAGAGGGATTCATCGACGCCAATATGTGGGATCACATCTGCAGTATGGCGTTGGGATCATAGTTCGGATCATTGGGCCTTACTTCTTCGAGAATGAAGATGGAAGTGCTGTAACCGTAAATGGAGAGCTGTATTGTTTTATGATAGAAAATTTTGTACGTCCTGCTCTTAAAAAAAGACTCAAGGCCAACATTTTTACAGAAATTCGAACGGTACAGCCAAAAATTTTGAAAGATATTATAAAAAAGGCTCTAAAACGAGCCTATCATTGCGAAGCTGAAAACGGGGGTCATTCAAGTGACATTTATTTTCATACTTCGTGTAAAAGAAATTCATTTTGTACATCTTCTGTATACGAGTATATATAAAATTCTCGTGGCACAATGTTAGTTACCTTACTCCTATGAAACGGCTTTTCCGACTGTTACCGAATTTGTTAGATTTTTAAAATTTTCCGTGCTTTTACAGATGGCTGATACTCATTTGACAGACTATACCGGTGTCACTTCCCAGTAAACAGCACGGAGTAGGGATGAGACCGAAGCCGGCCTTCATATTAACTATTATAAGTAATTATTTCTATTTTATTAGTAATAATAAAATTATTAATTTTAAGTGCATTTTGCACGATAAGTTAACGATGCAACGATCTAACGATAACATTTAGCGATGCTATCTATGTACAATGAAACATTGATTGCTATTGAGGATCTTTGCATTGATATTGCCAACTTATCACTCAGTCATTTCGGTATGAATTCGCCACATCGAAATGCATCCGATTTGATGGACACTGAAATGAATCATGAACTGCAGTGCAACACTGTAAAATTGGCAGCGATTATTACTCGCAATGTCCTACTAATTAATGAGGAACAAAGAAGCATTTATGACCGCATTATGCTCGCACTTTCAACAGGACAACGAGGGTTTTTTTTTTTTGGATGCACCGGGTGGAACTGGCAAAACATTCCTTTTTCGCTAATACTTGCTGAAATATGATCAAATAATGGCATCGCATTGACCGTTGCATAATCGGGCATTGCGGCAACATTATTGGATGAA
Organism: Hydrotaea diabolus; assembly: GCA_963513945.1. Taxonomy (NCBI): domain Eukaryota; kingdom Metazoa; phylum Arthropoda; class Insecta; order Diptera; family Muscidae; genus Hydrotaea; species Hydrotaea diabolus. The sequence continues at coordinate 47,489,214 of OY740717.1, read as the reverse complement.
GGCAGAACAGCTCATTCAGTATTTAAGCTGCCACTTAATATTCAAAATTACCTTGACGCTGTGTGCAACATTAAAAAACAATCGTCCATGGCCACAGTGCTGAAACAGTGAAAAATTATTATCTGGGATGAATGTACTATTGCACACAAACATTCGCTTGAGGCGTTGAACAGGACATTGAAAGATATTAAAAACAACGACAAAATTGTTGGCGGCATTCTGTTGGTCCTTTCAGGCGATTTAAGATAAACACTTTCCGTCATTCCACGTTCAACATACGCTAATAAGATCAACGCTTGTTTAAAATCATCTCCATTGTGGCGTAATGATGAAAAAGTACAGCTGAAAGTAAATATGTGCGTTCAAATGCTTCAAGATCCATCTGCTAGAACATTCTCAAAACAACTTTTAGATATCGGTGATGGAAAAGTTGCTATAGATGAAAATAAAGTAGATACGTTAAATTACCGACCGATTTCTGCACAATCTCTGATTCATAAGATACTCTCATTGAACAAATATTTTCCGATGTACACACACAGTACATAAATCATGAGTGGCTTGCAGAAAGAGAAATTTTAGCGGCAAAAAATGTAGACGTTGACAATTTAAATCTGAATATATAACAGTTGTTGCCAGGGGACTTGGTACCATACAAATCTATTGATACTGTTTGCGATGCTAGCAAAATTGTAAATTTTCCCACAGAGTTTTTGAACTCACTAGAATTGCCAGGCATGCCACCGCATAGCTTACAATTGAAGGTTGGATCTCTGATTATCTTGTTTCGTAATTTGTACCCGCCACGGCTGTGCAACGGTACGCAATTAGTCATTCAAAAATTAATGAAAAACGTTATCGAAGCTAGCATATTAAATGGCAAGTTCCGAGGTGAAAGTATATTAATAATATGGATTACAATTATACATTCAGATGTGCCAATTCAATTCAAACGTATTCAGTTTTTGATTAGATTGGCTTTTGCAATGGCTATCAACAAATCCCAATTCGAAACAATGTATATTTGTGGCTTAGATTTGAGCACACCATGTTTTTTATACGGACAATTATACGTGGCAGTCCCTCGATTGGGTAAACCATCCAGTTTGTTTTGTTAGCTAAAGATAGGCTAACCAAAAATTTTGTTCACGCTACAGAATTTAGAGATAGATATTGTTTGTTAGTGTAATTGTCGTAATTAAGTAATGATATATAATTTTAAGGAATAAATTATAATAATTTAAAAATAATGTTTGTCGTTTGTAATTTTTATACTCCATCATCATTCACAGCGTTCTATGCATATTTCACGCATATACCATATCCTTCCACACTTACAATTAGTAAGATATTATTTGTCTACCTTAAAAATAATTTATATGGCAAAACATAGTTTGCCGGGTCAGCTAGTTGTACGAGTATATAAGTATACGAGTACATATCTGAGAAAAAAATAAACAAATTAATAAACGAAAAAGTTATAAAAGTAGTAACTTTTGGCCCTCCCCGTGGATACAGAAGTAGAAGAGACACTATATTTCGTGCGAAACTTGACAAACATTGGTAGTTTTTTTGAAAGGCCTTCGAACACACTAATATGATTCCTGCGAAAGGACATTTAAGTTACCAAAGAGCTTTCCGCACAATAACCCCACTGTATCTGCGATCATTTGATATCTATGATGGAGCGTATTTATGGAGCCATCCCCATTCCAATGTACATATGAACGCGCTTGTGTGTGTGTAAATAAGTTTTTCGGCTTTATGGCGTTTTGATGCACAATTAAAGTCACTTTTGCTCGTTAATAATACTGCCAACACACACACAAGCATATATGCCCCAATGTCTGTAGCTGTACTACACATGAGAATGGCTTGGTGTATGCCCTCATGGATGGAATAGATAGATACTGATGCTGGTATTATTACTTTTCATTGCTGTTCAATATCTCGCATGTTGCAAGCAACTGGCAGCAGCGACAATATCCAGAGGACATAAAACGAACTTACATCGAAATGGCGACAAAAAAAAAACACTGGCATTTCTTCGTTACGTTACGTTATTTCGCATTGTCTGCACTTGCACTGGGCTATGATGCGTGGGCGTGGGCACTGGGGTTTTGCATGGGTGGTGTTATTTGTCGTCAATTTCTGTCGCTTTCTTTTAGCTTTTCATTTATTTCCCGTTTTGTGAATGGCTTCCATTGCTTTGACATTAGTGACAACTATCAAAGTGCAGAAACTTATACATTTATTGTCATTTATTGTTCGTCTATAAGTAGTGCTGCAAGTGCTACTATTCTCGTTTTACTTATCAGCACTAAGTCATCTCTCAAAGCGTTGAGCGAAAGATGAGCGATTGTATGGCTGGGTGTGTTCCCATTGTCCTCGTAAAATGATTGGCTTTTTTAGATGAAATCCATTGTCTGTCAGTCTATTGTGCTGGCATTCGATGATTCATAGACTTTACACAAAAAACTGTCTTCGAACATAGCAAGGGGGTTTTTAGCCAATGGCCTTTGTAAAGATTGAAATCTACGGATGTAATTTAAGAGGAAGAGTCAGATTTTCCGAAGATTATAGACTTCGTCATTAATTTTTTTTTTTATAATTTAATATCCATAAAGGGTTATTATATTCATGGTTTTTAAGGCTACATTTTTGGGAAATCATACAAATTGCCCACAAATGAAATAAACATTTTCAACATTATTTCAACTTAACCCTAAGCAGGCGCCTAATAAAATCAATTAAAATTGTTTTGAAGAAAAAATCGTCCTGCCAATACTAGTGTTTCCAGAACTGGAACTTCTATTGGAAACTTTGACAGTTTTTAGCATAACTTCACTCATTTGAGAGCGAATTATTTTGTTTACAGTGTGTTGAAAAATGTATCTCAGTCAAAAAATAGAATTATCGCGTGAACATTTTCGTGCGATGATTTTTTACGACTTTTGGGGACGAAGCACCATCAAAAACAACTGTTAATCGCTGGTACCAAGAGTTCAGTCTCGAAGGCCGTTTTCTCCAGGATGAATTTCGTGAAGGAAGACCAACTTCGGTCACTTTGCAAGAAACCATCGATGATGTGCGTGAACTGATCAAGCAAAACGGACATGTGACATATCATGAGATTGGGGCATCCTTGGGCATTAGTGTAACAAGTATCAATAAGATATTGCATGTTCATTTGGCCACGAAAAAAAAATGTACTCGTTGGATCCCACATAATTTGACGAACTCTCAAAAAAGGCTCGTATGGATTGGCTCAAAGAGATGTTGAAAAAGTTAACGGCAGTAGCTCAAAGGCAGTGTAGAACATTGTCACAGGTGAAGAATCATGGATCTATGCATATGAAACCGAAACAAAACAGCAATCGACCGTATGGGTCTTTCAAGACGAGCCGAATCTAATAAAAGTTGTTCGTGGAAGAAGTACATCAAAGCAAATGATTGCGTTTTTTTCGGTATAACCGGCCATGTTGCCTTTAATGGTACGTAGGAGGCCTTTAGTGGAACGTAGGAGGCCCGTTCTAAGTGGTGCACAACAATCTGTTTGCCAACAGTGTTCGAAGAAATGAGGAAAGATAGTTAGAGAAGATGGATCACATCAGTTGAAGCGATGATCTATTTGACCACTAAGGTGTCGAATTGATTGGCCATCCACCGTACAGCCCTGATTTGGCACCCAATGTCTTATTCTTATTCCCTAGCATTAAGAAAAAAATGCGTGGTCAACGTTTTTCATCGTCCGAAGCAGCTGGTGAAGCGTTAAAAAATCATGTTTTGAATGTGTCTCAATCGGAGTGGAAATTGTGCGTTGAAAATTGGTTTGTGCGCGTGCGAAATTGTAGTGAGGGGTATAATTTGAAAAACAAATAAATTATTGTGTTTTTATTGCCGGCCCCGAAATGTAAATAGCAACCCTCGTATAAATCGGACAACTAGTAAGGCAATTTTCACATTAGTTCTGGTTGTTTGGAATTCAGAGCGATGAATTTATTTACACAACACCACTTGTTAGCCTCGTTTGTTCTGGTACAAGACGACTATCAATACCTATTTTGTGCTTAATGAGCCAACCTGTTCTACACTCATTTTCCGAGTTGAATGCACTAATTATTGCATAAGTAAAAAATAACAAAATAGAAGGACATAACAATAACTCCATGACTTTTCGAATAAAGCACAGTTTTTTTTTGCCAAAAAAAGAAAATTATTTTTCAACATTGAACAGGGATTAACCGGCTCAAAACCTCTTGCTTCTATATTTAAATAGAAGACAAGTTTTTAACAAAATGGCAAAGTGAGATTGATTTTCGTGGCTGCACAGTGCTTTATCGTGATTTCGGGTCCGTGACAACCCTCTTCAGAAAGCTTTGCTGCAATTGTTGAAAGTAAAACCGAACTCTATAAGGCCAGGCTCTCCCCAAAAGAATGACAACTACTGTTGTAAACCTGACTTTTCAAGTTTTCTTCACGCAATTGCCCACGAAAATACAACTCACTCTTGCCAGCTCTAAAGAGACTCCACATCGAGAGCCATCAATAGATTTCTTTTACAACAACGTGTATGTGTGTTGTAAAAAGAGTTTAGTTGACTATGTCAACTTGTGTGCCTTGCCGCGCATGTACGTATGTTTAGCTCGTTTGTTTTATTTATGTCTGTGGCTTTTACACATTGAACAGGTATTGACCGACTCAAGACCTCTTGCTTCTATATTTAAATAGAAGACATTATTCAATTCAATTATTTTTTCAACATAATCTCCTTTTAGCTCAATACCAATTTTATTGAAGTTTTACTAAAAAATAATAAAATACAAGGACATAACAATAATTCCATGACTTTTCTAATAAAACACAGTTTTTTTTTGCAAAAAAAAATATTTTTCAACATAACCCCCTTTTAGCTCAATTCCAATTTTACTGAATTGGACTGAGCTGAATATCTTTCCACCGAGCTAGTTCTTTAGGTTTGGAAATAGTCACTGGGGGCTAAATGCAAAAAAAAGAAAACTATTTTTCAACATAATCTCCTTTTAGCTCAATATCAATATTACTGAATTGGGCTAAGCTGAATCTCTTTCCACCGAGGTACCTCTTTATGTTTGAAAAAAAGAAATAGTTACTGGGGGCTAAGTATGGAGAATATGGCGGATGAGATACCAATTCGTAACACAATTCATGCAATTTTGCCGCTGAGACTGCAAACGTGTGCACCCGTGCATTATCTTGATAAAAAAGATTATTTTTTCTTGGCCATATGAGGTTTTAATCCTCGTTGAATCGGTCCAATAAGTTGACATAATTTCCACCGTTTTTTCCCTTTTTAAGGTTATCGATGTGGGTTATCCCCCGTGCATTCCAAATTACTGTTGTCATCACCTTATTGGTCGACAAAGTTAAAGTGGCCTTCTTGGGAGCCGGCTAACCCGTAGAAACCCATTGTTAAGACTACTGCTTGGTCTTCGGAGTGTTATAATGGATCCATGTTTCAACCACGGTTACGAAACGCCGCAAAAACTCATTCGAATTACGGTTAAACAACTCCAAAAAACCCTTAAAGTTGTCAACGATTACGTTTATGGTAAATTGAGAGGAAACGCGGCAGACAGCTTTCTTAAAACCAACTGATCCTGTAAAATCGAAACCACACTGTCACAAGAAATGAGTATGGCATCAACAATCTCAGGCACTTTAACTCTTCGATCGGCTAACACCATATCTTCTATTTTTTCGACATTTTCGGGTGTATTAACCTCAATTGGCCGTCCAAAACGTTCAGCGTCATATTTGCGACCACAACGAAAGTCAGTTAACCACTTTTTTACCATTGAAATCGATGGTGCAGAGTCTTCACAGTATTTATTAAGCTTTTACTTGGTTTGGTTGACCGTTTTTTTTGCAAAAAATAATGTGTAATGAGCATTCGAAATTAACTTTTTTTCCATTTTTAACAAAATACAAGAGGTTGTAAGCTTTGATTAGTTGTTAAAGTCTATAAACTGTTTATAGACTACTGTCTCAAAATTTGACAGTAGTCTATAAACAGACGTTACTTGATGGGAGCAGTGTTGCATTTCATTAACTACAAGGGAAGTTGAAGAAGTTACGGAATTATTGATATACCCTTAAATTTTGGAGAAACTATTTTATCCCAATTAAAGAGCCACCGTAACTAACCTGAACCTGGATTGGACTTCTAGGTTTCGGGATAGTAGAGCTGTAAAACTATCGATATTCGCCCCATTTGATAGTTTCGATAGTTTTTGTCAACACTATCGATACTATCGGTTAAGTTGCGTATGTCTGTATTATTCTACAAAAACCCACGTTTCCTAAGAAAAGCCGTAAACAAATTGTTACAAAATAAAAATTAGTTCAAGGTTACCAAAAAATGAAGAACGTTTATTGTAATGACATAGTTAATTCATGAGATAATTGGATGGTCCAAATACAGTCGCTGAAAAAACAGATTGTTATGATTTGATGAAGTCTCAATGCCTAAGAGTATTTGAGTGGTAGCAAAAGGCAAAACGAAAGATATTTGTTTACAAATGTTGCCAATTATGTACAATAGAACTTAGCAGAAAAATGTATTTTTTTAATACAGTTAACTATAATGAAATAAATAATGTTTACGGAATTTCTAAAAAAAATTGGAATCCATTTACATTTGTAAACTAAATAGCATATTAACAATTTTGAGTCGGGCAGCCTCTTTCGGTTGGACGGGCCTTAAAATTTGAAAAAGCTTTCTTTTATACTTTAATTATTGCTCTGCCATTGCACTATGGCCGACATCGCGATTTTAGCGGCAAAAAATACTTCCCGGCAAGCTAGCTTCACCAAATTTGGTGTGTAGACTTCTAATGATAACAAAAAGATTTGAGAAAAATGGGCGGGTCACGCCCCCTTTATTCAAAGTAATGGCAATCATTTATGGCAAAAATATTACTTTATGGCAAGCTTCACTAAAATGGTTATACGGGCCTCTACTGAGAAAAAAGCAACTTGAGAGAAAATGGGCGGGACAAGCCCACTATTAAAAAAAATATTGAATGCTACTCAGAAATTCATTTATTTTTTAATTCATAATTTTAAAGAAGTTGTAAATGCTTATGAATTATTCTGAAAATAACCAAATTATGGATACATATTCCCAAAAGATATAGGGCTTAATTAATCATGGTGTGTTTCTTCGTTTTCAACCGCTTCTAATTCCAATGAATAATTATTTAACGACTCTAAGCTAACATCAGAATTGGAACTATAATTGCAGCTGGAGGCTTCTTGAGATGTTAAGGGTTGATATGCAAGAATTCTATTAACTGTGAGGTCTACCAAATTTTGCAACGATACTTCGACAGAGCTTTCATTCCGTTTGATTTCATCCGGTCGACATTTCAATTTGCACTTATAAACTTTATCATAAGTCAGATAAATAGAGTACTGCTGTTTAGTTAATCCGTTTTTTAACAAAAACATTTGAGCATCATCGGGTGATACTGGCGTAACTTCTTTATGGCTATTATTAAGAAGTTCTCAACTTTTGGATGGCCGGTTTGGAGATATACGTAGCAACTTGTTTTAGGACAAATTTCAAATCCGTTGCATGGGATTTTTTGGCAGATGCAGAGGCAGCATGAACTAATAAGTTCGCAATGTCTTCTTGCTGGGAAGCTAGTTCGGAAGCTAATCTCCTTTTATTTCTTTCGCCGCTATCAACATAAGTCGTTTTTGGTCAACCGATAGCATTAATTAATCTTTTTCGGTATAGCAAAAATTGTTTCTCTACCCAACCATTCCTTATTATATTTTCTATATGCTTTCTCATTTCTGGATTGTTTATCCCAGTTTAGTTTAATAAAATTAGAAAAGTTCCGAGCTTTAGTACATATTAATTTACTTAATTCACAGTCAATTTCGAATGAAATCTATAGTTTTATGTAATTCAAAACATTGCTGTTGTTTCTCAACCAAAACTCAAATATTTCAGCATTTTTGAACCTGAGTGTTTCTGCAAAAATAATAAAAATTCGTTTATTCGCAGCCAAATGCATACTCTTTTACCATAACATAAAACTTGAGTTTTCTACAAACAAGCTCATGTTAATAGTTCCAATGACACTTTATGATATTTTTAGTTTTACTCCACGAAAAAGGAATAAAACACTTTTCTAAATTTCACAAAAATGCACACAAAAAACCACCAAAATAAGTACGAAATATAAACATTTAGCAAACTAAATTTGTATACTCTATAGTAAAAATACGCACCTCGAGTATTAGAACTCGTATTTACACAGTTTTATTTAACAAGAATAAATTATTAAAAAACAGTTTTTAATTTTACAAAAATTGTGCTGCTTCACTTGTATTAACACGTGCTAAGAGATATGTAAACATTAAAAGATGTTTGTACAGGGTTACCAACAGTATTTTTTTTGTTTTTCTTATCAATATGTTGGCTATTGAACACCATCTAAAAAATTTAAAAAAATTAAAGTAGAAAAACTGACTTTTTGCCGCTAAAATCGCAATTTTGGCCATAGTGCATTGGTAAGGTACATACGAGGGCGACCGCAAAAGTAACTGGCCTAACATAAAAAGAACCGTTTTTTTGGAATTATTATTATTAATAATAATAATTATTAATAATTATTATCAATACACTTCATCAAACGTTTTTCAAGTTTTTTAATTCGATCCGAAAAATAAGATTTTTCAAGACCTTCAAAATATGCCTCAGTTTCAGCAATAACCTCGCTATTGGACGAAAATTTTTTGCCACCGAGAATTTTTTTTAAATTTGGAAACAAGAAATAATCAGATGGAGCTAAATCTGGACTATATGGTGGATGCGAAGCAATTTCAAATCGTAATTCGGCCAGTTTTGGTGAGTTAAAAATGCAGTGTGAAGGAGCATTATCTTGATGAAAAACGCGGCACCCATCTTGCGGATAGCTTTTTCATGTGGAGTTCATCATGTAAAGTACTCCAAACTTGTTTTTCGTGTATTTTAACAATATCAGCAAGTTTTCTGAGCTTTATTCGTCTATCTTTAGTCACTTCATTAAATATTTTTCTAATGTTTTCAATAGTAGCAGTTTTCGGTCTTCCAGAGCGTTGTTCATCTTCCGTACTTGAACGACCCATTTTAAATTGTTGAACCCAGGATTTCACGGTGGAGTATGATGGTGCATTATCACCATGAACAGAATCCAATTCATCTTTGATTAATTGTGGCGTATAACCTTTCATATAAAAGTGTTTAATTACCGCACGAAACTCTTTATTTTCCATTTTTCAAAAATTATAAAACTAGTTTACTTCAATCACCCGTAAAAAAGAAAATAATCATTAAATATTTCGGAAATTTTGACAGATGGCTTATAAAAGATTGCTTTTAAAAAACAAAAAAAAAGTTGCTAGTAAAACAGAAAATGTGCCAGGCCAGTTAGTTTTGCGGTCGCGCTCGTAAAATTCGTCTGTTGCTTCTTTGACATCAGTTTTTTTCAAAATGTTCTTATACAGGGTGTCCCAAATGAGACCTAGTGATGTTAAACACGTATAACTCTTGTAATAACGGTTTTTTTAATGATTTATTTTTATGTGTTAAATACATTTTATGGAAATTTAACGTGACTATGTGTGAAATGTGACATCAGACAAATGACCACCATTTTGCTCGATACAGGCATTGGCTCTTTTTAGAGCATTACACGGCGTAATGTTTCTGGTTGCAGGTGCCGTATTTCGTCTCGAATATTCTGCTTGAGCTGTTCAAGTGTCTGTGGTTTGTTAACATTCAATTTGTCTTTTAAATATCCTTATAAAAAAATCGGGAGCAGTTAAATCTGGTGAACGAGGAGGCCAAGGGAAATCTGAATTTTTTGAAATTATGCGTTTATCAAAAATTTCACGCAGCATGTGCATAGTTTGCCTAGCAGTATGCGCAGTGGCTCCATCTTGTTGAAACCACAAATTAGGATGTTGCTCTACTATTAGCCGCAAAAAGTTGTCGATCATTGTTCTGTAAGAAGCCCCGGAGACCGTTTCTGGCGTTTCATCCTTATTCTCAAAGAAATATGGGCCGATGATTTTTGTGGCCATAACACCGCACCAAACAGTGCATCTGATTAGGTGTAACTGATGCTTATGTATTGCCCTTGGATTTTCGGAGCCCCACAATCTGCCGTTTTGTTTATTCACATAACCACTTAAATGGAAATGCGCTTCATCCGTCATCAAAAGATTATTTAAACAAATCATTTTGTGTGGCTAATTGTGTAAAGCGAATAGCGTATTGTAGTCGTTGTTGGGGGTCTTAAGATCCAACTTTAAGATTCTTTGTAATGTTGTTCTGGGTATACCCAATTGGGCGGAACGGCGACGAGTTGAGATAGATGGATCATTTGCAACACTCTGCTGCACAGCTTCCACGTTCTCTTCAGTACGAATATTTCGGTGAGCACCTCTTCCTGGACGGCCGGCAACTGAACCCAGTTCCTCAAAAGGGCGAACTAAACTTGTAATCATGGAAGATGTGGGCGCTGATCTTACGTAAAAAACGGCGATAATTTCGCTGCGTCAGAACAACTGATCGTTGAGATGAATAATAAAAATTAATAATTTTAATGAGTTGTTGTGGACTGTGGATCTGCAAAAAGAGAAAATAAATTATGTTAAAAAATAAAAAAAGTTATTTGTGTCTCACGTCAGCTGGTCTTATTTAGGCCACCCGTTATATACTATATAGTCAAGATTTCATTAGTGACTTTTTAACCCACGGACCATTAATCAAAGATTAAAAACGTAAACATGACCTTTAATGGTTAACACATTAAAAAACATATTTAATAAAGAGTCGATGCAACAAATTATTAATTTGTGTTTTTCTGCCTAATGGGTTTATTCACAAGTATGCTTTAGAGGCAACAGACTGTTTTTTAATTATGTTTTTTTCCAAAAGCAGAGCAGTATTTGTAAAGGCAGGTCAGTACTGAAGAATTTCTCCAAATTGTTGACAGTTAGAACTCTTATTTATGCATTAAGGAATTAAGGATGCCTATCAAGGCTAAATGCCAAAAGGGTTGCCACACAATATTTTTGCAAAATTTTTCTTAGACAAGTGCTGTTGGACTCGTTCTTTATATAGATAAAAATGATTACATGTTTGTAAGTAAATGACTTACTTATTGTGTTTTTGCTATCAGTCTTGAAGATCAAGCCATCTTTAAAAATCTATTGTTTAGCTTTAAAATTATTGGGTAATCCAATAATTTTTGTTGAGAAACAGAAGCGTATCAACATTATTTGATTTGAAGCAAGTTCTTCTGTCAGAAATTATAGAGCCAGCATTGCTGAACATTATTTCAGATTCGGTCGAAGTTGCTGGAATGCATATATATCCTAAGACGCAGGTTTTTAATGTTGTCATCTCGTTGGCATGACTTGCAGAACCGCCAACTTATCGTTAGACTTAACTATTTTGAAATAAGAATTAGTCAATATTTTTTTTTATTTAGTATTCCTTATATTTTACTTGCCAAAATTCGCAGTGTCACAACATATATGCAAATGATGACCGATACTATCGATACTCTTTAAAAACAATCGATATTGCCGCCACAAAAAACACTATCGATACTATCGATAGTTTTACAGCTCTACGGGACAGGCCGCGGTTTAAACCAGCTGCAAAAATAGCTTCCCAGCCAGTATGAGTGCGTTCCAAACAAGGGACATCCCAACTTGTCAATTTTTATTTTATCATTTTCCCCGTAATAGCTCCTTATTATCTCGTTTCGTATCTTGGCTGTAACCAGGTAGTGGTCTGATTTAATGAAGAATGGACCAATGCTACCACCATATCAAAATCCGTACCAGACTGAAAGTCACTGAGGATGCATAGCCCATAGATGCGGCAGTTTTGATTGTTAACATTGCCGCAGAAATGAAAATACGGTTTTTTCACAAAGATGATTTCGGAGCAAAATCGTAGCCCATTTCGAGCTGTCCCTTCATTTGCTGAGCCAATTGGACCTTGCAAGAAGTCTTTTCGCAAATAAATCATATTAGGCTGGTGTGAAAAAAGTTGAGATCAGTGGCGTTAAAAGATCAAACATAACTGAATGGAGGAAAACGCTTCATGCCAGCATGCGCCAAGTAAGGTTTTCTCTTCTTAAAAATGGTTTGTACTACTTTTTTTTAAGTTTTATCTTCCCCTTTGAATTTGTCACAACCATAACTTTGTGCCAGTTATGTCCACGACACAATTGCTTGATTTTCTCCAAAAAGAGCTCACTTCCTTTACGTATACTAAAACCCCAAAAAGAATATCAGGCATTTCATGCAGCTACTCAACAATAGAACATAGATTTTCTTCCTCGAACACAAAAAAAAAGCCAAGTTCCCACACTGCGAAGAGTTGCATTTTGATGGAAATGATGAGATAAAGCTGAAGTCAACAAGAAAGTTTACACCCGTTATCCAACGCACTCGCACACACAAACATACAGACAGAGACACACATAGCCGAAACAAATCACATTTCATTTCCTTTATTAAAATTTTATTACAGAGATGAAGAAAGAAAAACTGAACGCCAGCGCTTCTTTTGTGTCCTCTGGACTCCATCCAGCAGCCAGTAAGAGTCAGCCAACAAAGGTAAGTCGGAAAATGAACAATGAGCACAAAATATATTTCAATCAAGATAACCGCGCAGCCATAGCATGGAGCAATGAAAAATGTGAAAGGAAATTTTGTGAAAACTTGAAGTAGCAGCAAGTGGGAGAGTAAAATGCGAATTTTGCATAAAATATTTCTTGTAGTTTTTGGCAGTAGTTCGAGAAGAACGCCAAAAAAACGCACCACAAAAACTGAAAGTAGACAAAAAAAAATCCACCGCTCGCACTTACAGACAAATTTTCTGTTTGAAATCAGCTTTAAATAATGTATAGCACGCTGGCTATGTTGGTTGTGCTTTTCGTTTTTTTTTGTGCTCGCATTACGTGTTATTAGAGTTTATATTCTGTTTGTACCTACAAGTCAAACGGAAACGGAAACAACCGCTATAAAATGTAATACCAGCATGCCATCATGTTTCCTGCTTGTTGCACATGATGTAAAGCTACTCAACAAAGTAAAGTGTACACTGGTACACTCACACACACGCAAGCACAGATAGACATACTGCACACAGTGACACATAGACGCATGTAGATGTGTGCATGAGTGTGAGACAGGCGCTTCTACCTATACCCCCCTCTGTTGTATGTGTATTTATGCGCTTACTTATGTGCCATCAAATAGTCACAGATTTTTTTTCCATAGAAAATCTCTTTTTCGTTTAATCTTTTTTTGCCCTCTCACAGAAATAAGAGGAATGACATTGTAATTTTGTTAAATCGCTTCCATTTTCAATTTTATATATGAAAGTTTAACATGGGGGGTAGGTATGATAATTTATGACCTGTTTTACAGAAAATATGACATGAGGATATTTATAAACTTGATAACAATTAAAGAATGTTTTTAACACTCAAACGAATTAAATAATGCTAACCAAAAACCCAATGCTGCTTGTTACGCCATAAACGATCGCAGACTTAGCATCGTCTGCACCATTGTTTGTTGCCGAGAAGTCGGATGCTCTTAATGTTATTGGCATGAAAATTCAGTGTGATGTTCGCTGGAACAAACACATTTTTAAGTTGCTTATTTCGACTCGGGATATGTTTAAGAGAATATTTCAGAGATGTTTTGATATTAGTCTTAAAATAACATATCGCTCTATCATTAGGGAACTTAATAAACTGATATCTTGGCATGACAATATTGCTAATCTCATTTGCCTGTTGGTGGCAAAAACTTTTGGAGGATAACTAAGCGCATTAGAGGAAAAAACAAACCAATTGGAAACCTGACAATAAACGGTAGCATGGTAACTGACAATACAGAGAAAGCCGAACTTATTGCAGACCATTTTGCAAACGCTCATTATACTTTCGGTTCTCGAAGCTCGATGGACAGGAAAGTGGACTCTACGATAAAGCTGATCGAAGAGAATACTTCATTAGACATTGATCAGGATTCCTTAACAACACATGCCGAGGTTAAGTTTTTCATTAACATTCTTAGAAACTCTAAAGCGCCAGGATGCGATCAGAAAAACAACATTTTATTGAAAAAGCTTCCACATTTTGCTTACTCTTTTTTGGTTAAAGTTTTTAATTTTTGTATCGAAAACTCGTACTTCCCGAAAGGATTTAAAAAGGCTAAAGTAATACCAATAGGCAAAATTAGCAAAGACCTTAAGCAACCCTCAAGTTATCGTCCAATCAGTTTGTTGAGTTCCCTTGACAAGATTTTGGAAAAAATTGTTTTTGAAAGATTAAAAACGTTCACGGAAAACAATGATCTAATCCATAGTGTCAATATGGTTTTAGGGCGCAGCACTCGACGACACATCAGATAAAAAGAGTTGTAAATTTTATTACGTCAAATATAAATAGACGGTACTCCACAGGGATACTGTTTTTAGATATTGAGAAGGCTTTTGATTCAATTTGGCACAATGGAATCGTTTACAAGCTTCACAAAATGAATTGTCCAATATATTTAATAACGATGATCAAACGTTTTCTTAATGACAGATCATTTGTTGTCGCGGTCAACGGGGAACAATCCTCCATAAAGAGTATCCCAGCTGGAGTGCCCCAGGAATCTGTATTGTCTCCACTGTTGTACACATTGTATACTTCGGATTTCACAATCTCTGCAGGGAACGATGTGGCTTTCTATGCAGATGACAGTGCATTTATTTGTCACGGCAAGGTTTCTTCTGCAAGCAACTATTTCTCCAAGTGGAAGATTAAGATTAACGAACAGAAATCGCAGGCCATACTGTTCCCGTACAATAAGTCTGCAAAGAGAGTTCCACTACGAAGTCTTACTACACAGGGAAGAGAAATTGCATTGTCGGGATCATTAAAATACTTGGAAATTACCCTTGATCAGAAACTAACGTTTAAACAGCATGTGGACGATGTGTGTCTTAGAGCTGTAAGGTGCGATCGAGCATTGT
Organism: Hydrotaea diabolus; assembly: GCA_963513945.1. NCBI lineage: Eukaryota > Metazoa > Arthropoda > Insecta > Diptera > Muscidae > Hydrotaea > Hydrotaea diabolus. The sequence goes on along the minus strand of OY740717.1, from coordinate 47,474,120 downwards.
ACCCACTTTTGAATAGAAAGTCTAAATAAAACATTAAAAATAAATTGCTTTTATACAAAATGTGTATAAGACCGATTCTTACCTATGGATGTCAGGTGTAGATGGACTGCGCTGTCTCACAAAGACAAGCTACAAGTGATTCGAAACAAAAATTTGAAAATTATATACAACTTGCCTAAAAGATTCTCCACCGCCGAATTACACAGGATGTCTGGACAAAAAACGATTCAGGAATTAATAACTGACATTAGTCTGACATTAAATGATAAATGCAGAAGATCAACCTACGCACATCTAAGGAGCTTGATATAACAAGGGCTAATTCACGCTATGTTTTAAAACATAGACTTAATTAGCTATTGTTTGTAAAGCTACTTAAAATATTCATTCTTGTGATAACTCCCACATAGGGCGGGTGCTTTAAGTTCATTAAGTTTTTTTTTTTGACCGGGTACACGGGAGGGCGCTATGGCTTGTTGGAGATAGCAGAGTAGCCAACTCTGTTGTTTTTCACTTGAGCACCGGCGGAATGTTAGATACGTATCACTCTTTTACAGGTACTTGGGATGTGCTGATCTGAGATAGGGGCAGCTCCCATTCGTTTTGGGCATGGTCGAAAATGGACATATGTTTATGAAATGAATGAATCACCAAGTATAGGGGACACCCCTGATTGTTGGTCTTAATATAAAAACAAAACAAAAAAACAGAAATGAAGTGCGGACAGTAAATTTTAATCGATCACTAGAACTGCCAGGTTATGGATTCTCTCCTAAGGGTGATGGCAGAGTGCGCGCTCAAAGCGGAGCCGAGCCGAGCCAAACTTATTTCATGCTTATACGAAATTTGGGGATGGCAGAGGGAACGCTGAAATCTGCGATAAATCTGCACTGTTTTTACTGTTTTTCTGTGCGTTTTGTGTTTTATTTATTTATTTATTTTTTTATCTAGTATCTAACAAAGTAAATTTGAAAAATACTCAAAAATTGTCTAGAGGCGCTCGGTAACAAGTGTGTTTTTTATATTTTTTTATTTGTGAATGTTATTTTGTAGTTGATATTTGTAAGTCAAAATTTTAGTTAATCAATAGTGGCATTAATTAATTAATTTAATAATGGAAATTTCTGATTAATATGATCTATAAATAATCAGTTAATTATTAAATTTGATCAATCATATTTAAATAATTTTGTTCCATATTCGAAAAATATGTCAAACAAAACAGAGAGTATTATTTCAACACCATCAAAACGTCAAGAACAGTTTACAAATTACAAACAACTCATACTTTACACATACAATCACATATCAGCACCAATCAGCACGAAAAACGCTTCAAAACAGTTTTGTTCCATTCAATCAGCTTTCAGCTCGGCTCGGCGCGCACTCTGCCATCCCGACGCTGATTTCTTCTAATTTGTATGTACACAGTTTTAAGAATTTCAATCAGCTTTCAGCTCCTCTCGGCTCGGCTCGGCTTTGAGTGCGCACTCTGCCATCAGCCTAATTCCAAGAAGAAGTTTTTCTGGAGCTGATAAGAAGATGAAATATATTTGGTAATAAAACAGATTTGTTTCTTTAGCTGGACTCCATTACAAAAGCCGCCTAAACAAAAATAGGTAACCAAAAGTGACAAAACATCAGCCAACGGATGGTTTTGATGAGAAGAAAGGGGGCCACATAACAGAGCTTACGAGCAACACAGGAATCTGTGGCGAAGCGAGATGGAGTTGTGAGGGGGAGAATCGTCTATTCCAAGGAAAGAAGTGACAAATGGAATGTTGCCAATATGAGGAGATCGAGTTGTATGGCAACGGAAATAATTCCGGAAATTTGTATTCACAAGTCAAACTTCAAACCAAGGACTCGTATACTGGCAATGCTTCGCGCCGAGATGCAATTATTAATCTGCATCGAGTGTGCTGAGGATCTGGAAAGAACATATTTTCGATGTATTATCGACTTAATGCCTTGCTGATGACAAACGCACGCTATCAATCACCGATTAATGGGTTGAATGTCCACCAACGGCACAGGTAGATTTCAAAACGTCAATAAGGCTCAAAAACAAAAAGGCTTCGGTTAATGAAGGAATAGCGGCGAACTAAAACGCACGAGGTTAGTTTTAAATGAAACAAAGTTTTCAGAGAATTATCTTAATATTTTTTGTATTAATAAATACATCTATGACAATTATGTGTGAAATAAAATATCGACCAAAGGCTCGTCACTGCTTCGGTGGATTACCTCTATCCGATGGTAGTTCGCAATGGGTCTCAGGATTTGGTGTTATCATCGCCGTCTTCACTTTCGTCATCGTCAACTATGACGATCCCTCACAACAGCATGTTAATACGAGTTGAAGGACTGCTGTTGCCACCCATGACAGTAAATCAATTTTGCAATGGCCTACGCAACAAAATCATTGAGTTAATAGAATTTTCGAGTCGGAGAAACATCATGGTCGCTGAGATCCAGGAAACCAAGCAGAAAGCCAACTGCAACCTGTAAAGGATACAATGTGCTACATATGGGTCGCACGAAAAGGTGAGGTGGAAGACTTGATTTCCTTTTACAACATTGTATGTAGTGCGGACTTATCTTGCCCTAGTTTGACTCTTGAGACCCATACATGGAATGTGTAGGGGTACCAGTCAGGACAGGGACTGCAGACATAGAGCTGTTGGTAGCTGTGCCCCGCGTTATTTGCTTGATATTAGCATTCTGCTACAAGTCAATTACAGCAGCATTACACAGTCCGATTAGAGATTACTTTTCTGAAATTTGGTACTAGTAAATAGAGTCAGATATAAGTCGCCCTGTTAGCTTTATTGTTATTTTGACTAAATTCATCAAAAAAAAGTGCACAGTTGCTGGACTGTTTGGCGCATATGGGCGATTCTTAGCCAAAAAAAATGTTACTGCCAAGCCAAACATAGACCAATTTTGAAGTTTTGGCTGAGATAAGAGACGGACACTTGGGCCGAAAGAGCCCATAACAACGGACCACTTATTGCGCATAAGTATTTGTAATTGTTTTTTTAAGGTTTATAATTTATATTTTTTATCCTGTAATTGACAGACAATAAGTTTGAACAAATAGTTTGAAATTGCATTTTAACTCGGTTGCTTATGTGAAACCTCTGCCAAAGTCTGCTGTAAATATTCAGCAATAGACAGAGGGTGCACAAAAAATAATTCATTAAAATTATTTGGTACGAACTTCTACTTATTCACAGAACAATATTGACTTATGGTCACTGCAGTTAGGCACTAATCTTATCTTATAAAAGCGAAGTGTTAAAAATGAATCTTTATCTAAAATATTTGCATATTTTAGATAAAGATTCATTTTAACTGGACAAAATCCAATCGAACCATTCGGACATTCAACTCCAAATACGAGGACTGGCTTAATGACGACATGATTCTGTATACATTGGCAGAAGCTAAGCTCACCACATAACCGAAGGAGCAACAGGAGGCGAAAAAAATGTATTGCGGAGTGTTGAATAATCAAAAGAAACAGGGAACTTGCTGATGTCGCCAATGACTGGACGACGAATCATTTATAGGAAGCGTTGTCTTTTAAATATACTACAAAGGATAATGAAAAAGTTAGGTCACAGATTACAAAATCTTAAGGTAAGCATTCTTAAGCCCCTAAATGCACGCATTGCAAAGTATGGTTCCGAAAAACTTTTGGACTTGTTTTTGGAGTTACAGCTATCAAAAAAGACATCTAAATGTGACACGGGTCTGACATTATTACCAGGTTACATGCAACACGGGGTTGACATTTCTACCAGGTTAGATGCGTATTTCGCAAGCGAAAATTATTTTTTTTTCAAATTCATTTTAGATATACCTTATCTTACGAATTGTAATTGTAAAAAAAATTGTTGTTTCGCTCGTTTGTTTTATATCGGTATTTTGCTTTGCACATTGAACAGGGATTAACCGGCTCGAGAACTCCTGCATCTATAAGTATTTAAATAGAAGACAAGTTTTAATAACATATCAAAGTGACATTAATTTTCGTGGCTACACACTGCTTTTATCGCCATTTCGGATCCATAACGACCTTCATCAGAAAGCTTCGCAGTAATTGTTGAAAGAAAAACCAAACTTCTTAAAACCAGGCGCTCCCCAAACAAATGAGAACTACTGCTGTAAATCTCACATATCAAGTTTTCCAATTGTCCACGAAAATACATTTCAATCTTACCACCTCTACAGAGACTCCACATTAAGAGCCATCAAGAGATTTCTTTTACAACGTGTGATGAGAAAAGAGTTTTGTTGGCTATGTCTACTTTTTTACCGTGATAGTTCTCATTCGCGTGGTGAGAGTCTGGTCTTAAAGAGTTCGGTTTTTCTTTTAATAATTGGTGTGAAGCTTTCTGATGAAGGTTACCATGGACCTAAAATCGCGATAATTTTTTTTTTTTAATTTATTTGGTTAAAATTTAAAAACTTGAAAAAACATCAAGGTCCTCAAGTCACGAAAATACATTTCAATCTTACCACCTCTACAGAGACTCCACATTAAGAGCCATCAAGAGATTTCTTTTACAACGTGTGATGAGAAAAGAGTTTTGTTGGCTATGTCTACTTTTTTACCGTGATAGTTCTCATTCGCGTGGTGAGAGTCTGGTCTTAAAGAGTTCGGTTTTTCTTTTAATAATTGGTGTGAAGCTTTCTGATGAAGGTGACCATGGACCTAAAATCGCGATAATTTTTTTTTTAATTTATTAGGTTAAAATTTAAAAACTTGAAAAAACATCTAAAATTGTTTAAAATATTTTTTTGAGTTACCATAAAATTGATTTTTCCAAAAATGTTATTTTTTATAACCCGTGAGTAAGCACCTACAAGGCGTAGCACCATTTCAAGGTCCTCAAGTCACTTGCCGGCAGTACTTGGGGAGCCGACAAAGAAACCTTGTTGACCTCTTACAAAGCGATAGGTCGGTCTGTAGCAAACTACGCAGCACCGGTATGGTCGGCGAACGTGAGTACGACGCAGAGGAAGACAATTCAGACTTGCCAGGATGCCGCCCTCAGAACATCAACAGAGTGTCTTCTTATGTTATCTGAGGACCACCTACATGAGGAGACGAAGGTCCTTACCGTGCGCAGACACAATTTCCTGTTGTCTAAGCAATACCTGCTATGGTGTCATTCTAACCACCATCTCTTGAACTGGATGCCTCTGCCCAGGCAGATCAGGTACGATCTTTCATGATCTAGAGAGAGAGAGGTCCAGCGGTATAAGAGAGAACCTTTAGATCATCGAAACTATGAGGCAGGTCTGAACAACATTCACGCCGATGAAGTCGCAGCAGCAGTATCCAGCTACCGTGTAAATGTAATGCTAGGGGAACATCCCCCGGAGTTTTCACCTGAGAAGAAGCTACTACATAAGCAGACGCGCGTGGTTCTGGCGCAGCTGAGATCTGGATGGTGCAGCCACCGCGATTCTAACTGGGCTCGAATTGATGCTAACGTTCCGGACATCTGTCCCGCCTGCCATCAGGGGCCACATGATGTGCTGCAGCTCTTCAATTATCCGGCCAAGCCCACTCTGCTGATCACCAGGTCTCTGTGGACGCATACAGTTCAAATGGCGCGTTTCCTCCTCCTGGATATCGAAGCAGACCCCCCCATAGACGAACAAGACTTCAAAATAAATATATTGTTGTTACAACAACAACCATTTCGATGCACTAATTTTATAGGCTGAATCATTATCTAACATATGCCATTTAAATTATTCAGTTATTTTGTTCGGTTTAAAAGATATGATTTTGGCAAAGAAAAAACTCAAATGGCGCCACGGTGCGAAACACAGATAATCGAATAATTAAAATGCATACAGAGAAGATCTGTGTTGGCACAACCGAATTTTTTGCCAACCAAATGTTGGTGGTTGCACGTACTATTCATGTACTCCATTGTTACAACCGAATGTTGATTGGGTACGAACAAATTTTCAGTGGAGGGAACTGATACTTTCAGTTAAAGAAAACATTTATCGGTAAACAATACAGATTAAAATGATTCTGGAACTAAATTTTTATACTCGTATGCATCGGTTGTTGTTAGTTATAAGAACTTTTAGCTTTGAATAATTAGGAGGTCGAAATTTCTGATCAAGTGTGAGTAATGTCGCTAAATTACAGTAAGGCCTGTTTCTATATGTGATGCGCAAAATAGAAAGGGACCTAAGGTTAAAAACCAGTTTTGTTCAACCATTTTAAAGATAAGGTCTTTTTTAATTTGCGCTTAGAAACGGCGACTTCACTTTCATAAAACGCGTATATCTCTGGGAGGGCATGGGATCGGTCTCATTCGATGCTCAGATGTTGTCCACATCAAAAAAAAAAAGTGAAAAGTTGATGCAAAGTTTTGTTCAGGAGAGCCATTTTAAAGATTAGGCCCCTTTCTATTTGCGCTTAGAATCGTCGACTTCACTTTCATAAAACGCGCATATCTCTGGGAGGAAACAATTTTGGGGCTTGGAATCGGTCGCATTCGATGCTCAGATGTTGTTCACATCAAAAAAAGAAAAAAAAATGAAAATTGATTTTTTTACCCTTAGTTCCCTTTCTCTATGCGCTGTCACATATTCTGGAAAGTATTTTTGTATTTATGATTAATTTTTTTAAATAGCAGTATCGTTTGGAAGCATTTACCTTCAAACCCCAGAAACTTAAACTGTCTGACCACTTTTTTGTTTTTATACGTTTTTTTTGGGGAGTTCGAAATATGTTTTCGTCGAAAACAAAGTTCTTTTTGTAAGTAGAACCAATAAAATATTATAGGGTTTATATGTTGATGTTGAAATTACCAGAACTAGATAGGGTTTGGTCACTACAAAGAACTAAGAGTTTCAAAGTAATATTTACATCACAATTGGTTGGTTGTTATAACCATCTGTTGTCGCAACCAATAGTTTAACTAAATTCGGTTAGCATAACTGAGTTATTGGCTGTGAATGTCTTGATTTGGTTGTTGCAATCATCATTTGAAATATAGAACTACTCGTATGTAACCATCTATACTATGGAATGTTTGTTATTGCAACAGAAAGTCGGTTTATCCAACCGAAGTTTAGTAGTGCGGACCGATTTCAAACTGATTTTTTTCTCTGTGATACATAATTGTTCGGCCTATGAAATTAGCGCTTTGAAAGAGTGCATTGCTGCAGCGTCCCTGTGATACTAAAGCTCAAAAAATAAGCAAGTCTTTTAGTTGGTCAAGGCCGATTATTATAATTATATATGCTCCACCTTCACTACGCTACTAAGAGCCAAAAAAAATGGTTCGGTTTTGGTCCGATCCTAACCTCTTGCAATTCTTCAAATTATCTATACTTGCATCAGTAGACAAATTTTCTTTAATTTTAGTATCGATATGCCCATGTTGAATATTGAATCCGTACTTACCACGAGGCCGGGTTTTTGGGCCAGATGAGCCAAAATATTCAGTAACTATGCCCTTTTTTGAGTGCGTCCCAACATTAGATTTAACCGTTGTTCGTAGACACAAAAATATTAGTTTTTAAGCAAATAATTAAAAAAGTGTAGTTTTTTCCTAGGTATCTTTAGTGCATTAAGGGGAACTTTTCTCCCCCGGGCAGATTTCATCCATTTACAATCCCAAACAGCTAGCACAAGTTTTAAGATGCCTAATTGATTTGTTTGTACAGCAAGCTGATGGATGAACATCGCTAGGATGTCTTAGAATTTTAGGAAGATAAATTAAAATTATAATGGGTGATCCAAGTAGAGATACATTTTTCAATAGGCTTTTTTAACAGATCACGTGTGAGTCATGTCATGCTATTTTTGTTAAGTATTGTTTGCAATTTCAACTTGGAAAGAATAACTAACGCCTGAACAACGTTTATAAATCGTTCAACTTTATTACGAAAATTTACGTTTTGTAAGGAATGTGTTTCGTGCACTTCGTTCAACTTATGGTCAACAAAATCGGCCTACTGTTCGTGCTATTCGCAACACTATCCCCATCTTGAGACCCATCATTCATTATTGGATATTGGACCGAATAGACCACGTCCAGCACGCCGTGAAGAAAATGTAGCGGCCGTAACTGATAGCGTACACCAAGACCATGGAGAGTCGATTCGGCACCGTTCACAGCATCTCGGACTAACGTATGGAACGATTGGCGCATTTTACGTCGAGATCTTAAATTGAAAGCATACAAAATACAGCTTGTGCAATAACTCTAGCCGCCCGAAATTCCCAAGCTTCATCGCTTCGCTCTACGGACTCTTGAAAAGTTCCAAGAAGATCCGACGTTTTCGAGCCAAATTTTGTTTAGCGATGAGACCCATTTCTGGCTCATGTAAACAAGCAAAATTGCCGCATTTAGGATGAAGATCAACCAGAAGAGGTTCAAGAGCTGCCACTTGATCCAGAAAAAGCAACGGTTGGTGTGGTTTCTGGGCCGGTGGAATCATTGGTCCATATTTCTTCAAAAATGGCGCCGGTGAAAACGTAACCGTCAATGGCGACCGTAATCGTGCATGATAAACGACTATTTGATGCTGGAAATTAAGCTCATGATCTTGGCAACATTTGGTTTCAACAAGACGGCGGCACTTCCCACACATCGCATCAATCAATAGATTTATTGAAGGAACGTTTCAGTGAGCAGATATTTGACGTTTTGGGCCGGTCGATTGGCCAACAAGATCGTGTGATATCACACTGTTAGACTTTTCCAGTGGGCATATGCGAAGTCTAAGGTTTATGCGGACAAACTCGCTTCGATTCCTTGGAGCAAAACATCACGCGTGTCATTCGCCAGTTACCAGTCGAAATGCTCGAACGAGTCATCGAAAATTGGACTCAACGGATGGACCATCGAAGACGTAGCCGCGGCCAATATTTGATAGACATAAAAAATAAATGCCAAAGAATGTGCTTTCAAATGATAATAAACATTCCCCATTCAATTTGAATTTTCTGTGTTTTTTTCTTTAAACAAGTAGGGAACCTCGAAATGCATCACGCTTTACTTTATAGGGTTTCGCATCAATATTCCATGGTGTTGCAAACGGAATGAAAATATTTTTCTTCCCATTATCATAGCACCCTCAAAGCGGTCAAAAGTATTTCTGAATGTGTGGCTAGTGACAGAAACTTCTTCTGTAGGTGTATACGTGTAAGGAAACGACCCCCTTTAACAAGTTCCCGGTGGTCGGACCAAAAAATCAACTCTGCTCGTATATATATTACAGTCTGCACATTCTTGCATTTTTGGCCAGAATGCTTTCGCTTGGAATAAATTTTATCATTTTTGTCATCATTGTTGAAAAGTTGTTGAGGTTTTCGCTGTACGAGCAAGTGAACGAGTACGCTGCATGGCGTCGTCAACCTTCTTAACTGATGCCACTAAATTAGTTCATTTCATAGTCCTTTTCTTTAAACCACATCCGGGTTGTCCCTACCAAGAGGGGCATAAGGGGAAAGCCGTTGTAGTTAAGGATGGTCCACACATTTTATGGCTGCTAAAGTTGATGTAGATTTTAATTTCTTCATGTTTGACTCGTTGTTGGTGGTCGCTTGTCCTCATCCTCATGCTGCTGCTGCTGATGAGGAGGATGCTTTAGTAAAGTTTTATATTATGCTTATTTCCTTTTGAATTTCTGATCTCTAAAGCAATAAAATTCTAATTTTGTCCTCAAAAAAGAACGAAATGAAGAAAACGAATGAATAGAACGACAGAAAACGTCCAAAGTAAAAGAATTCGAAAAAAGGAAAGCCGGAAATCTGAACTGAAATGAAATGAAATTTGCAAGTTTTTACGTTATTTGTCGCATTTGCCATAAACCACCACAAAGTGTTTGTCAGAGCGAGCGAAGACAATGATAACGAAATCAGCCACATCATTTTTGGGGGAAATCCTTAGCTCACAACCTTTTCACTTGATGCCATGTGACTTTGTAAGTAAGAGCAGCAGCCCTCCTCCTTCTCCTGGCTATGTAGCATGACACTCAGCATTAGCATATAAAGTTCAGCTCAGAATTGCTATTTAAAATGTTCAGCAAAAATGGTTAACTTATCTTGGCATCAGTTGTTTTCTGTTGCTGCCATTGCAATGTATTGTTCTCTTTGCCATTATTGTTAGTTTTGAAGTTCAGTAACGTAAGCAATTCCTGGCTTTCTCCAGCAGGCATAGACCTTCCATAGACTGCAGCACCTTTCCTCTGTTGAATCCACCTCAACGAATGGCCAATTGAGACTTAAATTACCCTGCCTTCATGGTGCTGCAGTGTATCACTTGTATGAGTAGTACAAGTATTTGCTGAAACTTCTCACTAAAGCTTGTTGCGCCGGAAACCGGAAACCAAAAATTGCTCTATTTTGTATAAAAGGCAACAATAACAACTGCAAACGAACACCGTGACTACTGTTGCCACTGCCTTGCTGATGTCTACATTCATACATAGACTCTCGTAGCCCGTCATCTCGGTCTCTTGGCCCATGGATGGCACTGCTGGTGTTGCAACTTTTATTTGCACTACGTATTTTTCGTTGTTCATACATATCGCACTTGTTTCACAAAAGGGTATTAAGTCAAAATTTTTAATTTTTCAGCGGCTGCAAAAAATTTTCAAAAAACTTCTGAACATGGAACGGTCCATGTTGCTTTTTTCGATGAAAGAGCGGAGAACTCCATGCAAGATTTTTAAAGTTTAAACAGAAGACCCCATTATCAGTGGTCCTTGCAAAAAATAAAATTCTGAAAATTTCGAGTTAATATCCTTTTGTTTAATAAGTGCATTGTAAACACATAGCAAAATACGTTGCAGCTGCTGTTGTCTCTGTATGTGTCTATTATTTGTAGTGGTGTTGCTCTCTACGTTTAACTGTGCGTGTGTGTGTTCCCAGTCACTTGTTTTTTTTTTTTGTTTGTTTCGTTTTGTTCGCTTCTTTTTTGCTTCCTGCTTTTTTGCCAGAGATAATGTCAGTTATTTTTCGAAATTAAATTGTCAGTAACATTGCAAATTACCATTTTTATGGTATGTTGCCTCTTTTATTGTTATATCGTTTTATGTATCCATTTGTCTTTGTGTGTGTATGTGAGAGAGAAAGTGTGAGTGTATTTGTATAAAACTACCATAAACACGTCGGTACGAATTAGATAAGACATGCAATGGCATTGCAATATGAAAAGTCGTATATATGTTAAAAATCATAAGAGGAATGAAGTGCCGTAGAGGAATGAAGAAGCGTAGTCAGCTCTGCATATATATGAACTCCTCTTGTCTCTATAAGGATCATAGGGCCTCAGCCATAGATTGTTCGAAAGCCAAGTCTTATCTGAGATCAGTGTTTAACTAGAAATTCCCTACAGATTATCTTTCCTTGGGAGATTTCTTAAAGGAATACAAACTTATTATCCTTATTTCTTACATTTCAGTCTTTACGGTTGGATTAATTCGTCTAGCGACATTAGCCCAAGTAAACTTTGATTTATCTTTGCACATTTAAAAAATGGATGTTTTAAAATATGTGCAATAGGATGGGCCAATAAGAAAGGACAAAAATTTGTCGATATTGTGACATCGACAGCTTTTGGACATGATGAAAAAAGTTGCATTACGACATAGCAAAAAATTCGAGGCGCCCATATTTTAATTTTTATATTTTTTCTCAAATTTTTTAAGGTTTTTTACGTAGGCAATAAAAAACAACTTTTTTTTAAATATCGGGAGATCATTTTTTCAAAATAAAAAAAAATTATTAAAATCAAATAAAATGTGGAATATTTGTGCTTCTTCCGAAAGGACATTTTATGCCATTTATTTTTTGAATAAAATTTCCTTTAAATGTTGGCCGCAACTACGGTTCAGGGTGTCCAATCTGGGGGTCCAATTATGGATGACTTGTTCGAGCATTTCGAACGGTATGGCTTTAATGACACGCGTAATGTTGGCTTCCAAAACCTGAATCGTAGCTGGTTTGTCAGCATAGAATTAAGACTTTGTGTAGCCCTAAAGAAAATGTTTAAAGGTGTGATATTACACGATCTAGGCGGCCAACTCACCGGTCCCAAACGTGAAATTGGCCGCTCTTCGTAATGACCTCTTAATAGATCCATTGCTTGAGCAGTTGTATGTCAAGTGGAGCCGTCCTGTTAAATTCAAATGCCGTCAAGATTATGGGCCTCAATTTCAGGAAGCAAAAAGTCCGATAACAAGGCGCGACAGCGAGCTCCATTCACGGTTACGTTCCGACCATCATCATTTTTGAAAAATATGTACCGATTATTCCATCAGCCCATAAACCGCAACAGACCGTAGTTTTCTCTGGGTATAATGGCACCTCTTGAACCTCTTGTGGTTGCTCTTCAGCCAAAATGCGGCAATTATGTTTATTGACGTTGTCGTTGAGCCAGAAATGTGCCTGATCACTGAACAAAATTGTGGTCGAAAACAGTTTCTCACCGAACGCTCATTTCCATTATATTTTTGTTTAATAGTTCGATTAAACAGAGAGTTTTTATTAATAAATGGAAGAATGCAGCAATTACGCTTATTCATAAATCTTGATCAAAAGATATCGTTTCGAATTACTGACCCATTTTTAAACTGTGTAATATTGCAAAAGTTATTGAATATATTATATTTGATAAGATTTATTTTGCTGTTAAAACAATCTTTTCACCATTTCAGCATGGTTTTATTAGAGGTCGCTCTACTGTTACAAATCTAGCGGTTTTTAGACAGTATTGCATTTCTAGTTTTGAACAAGGTTGTCAAGTAATTACTATTTACACAGATTTATCTAAGGCATTTGACAAAGTTTCTCACTCAATACTTATCCATAAGTTGAGGTTAATTGGTTTTCATGGAATTTTTTGAAATGGTTAACTACAAATTTATCTAATAGAATCAGTTTTGTATCTGTGGAGTATGTTTATATTGCTTCTTCTGGTATTCCTCAAGGAAGTATTCTAGGCCCGTTGGTCTTTATTCTTTTTATTAATGATATTTCATCTTGTATAAAGTGCTCAAGAATTTTGCTCTATGACGATGATTTAAAATTATTTTTGTACATTGAATCCTCAGCAGATGTATTTCGTTTGCAAAATGATGTACTGAGTATTGCTAAATGGTGTTCGGAGAATTTTCTGGAAATTAATGTTAAGCAATGTTGCAAGGTTTTATATTTTTAATGCAGAAATCCGGTTATATATGGCTATATGCTTAATGATCATAAACTAGTTAATGCTGATGAAATTGTTGATTACCCCTAATATTTGATTCGAAGTTTACATTCGTAAATCACATAAATTCTATTGTACCTAAAGCATACTCGCTGTTAGCTTTTATTAAAAGGAATTGTAGAGATTTTGTAGATCCATATACAGTAAATGTAGTTTATACGTCTTTAGTTAGAGCTAAATTAGAATATGCGTTCTTAATATGGAATCCCTTTTATTCAATTCACATTTGTAGACTTGAAAAAATTCAAAAGAGATTTATATCGTTTGCTCTTCGCTCAACTAATTTTGCTCAACCTCCGCATTTATATGTAGACAAATGTAGGTTAATTCATTTGAAAACGCTGGACAATAGAAGAACCTTATTATATCAAGTTTGTCTTCATAAATTGGTTTCGGGCTTGATAGATTCATCGTTTTTTTTTTTTAAATAACCAACACTCAGGGGACGCCCCCTATACATGCGGTGCATTGCGTTGGCCAGTGGAAAGTAAAGGATCGGAGGGGGGATAGAGGGATTAATGTTTATTGACACTTACTTTGAACTTCTGGATGTCGTATTTAGTGGGAAATACATTCGCCGGAAGTCGATTCCACATACGGACTGTACGAGCGAAAAACGAATTTGATCTGTAGTGTATAGTGCGGTCAACTGGCCAATCGATAACAAACGGGTGTGAATTCCTAGAAAGTCGTGTATCCCTGCCGAACATCCTTACGTCAGGAATAAGGCGACGGATATCTGACGAACACACACCATGAAAGTAACGATAGAACAGCGTCATGCAACCCACATTCCGACGATGCTCAAGGAAAACAATATAGTTGGATAACCTACTGTCACCAATCAGCACCATCGCTCTCCTTTGAACACGGTCAAGTAGCTCCAAGGATGATTTTGGAGCACCTGCCCATATATGGGAGTTGTATTCCATCTTCGGCCTGATGAAAGTTGCATAGGTATTGAAAAGATCAGTAGAAGTGAAGTATTTCTTGCACCGCTTTAAAAAGCCTATGCTCTTAAGTGCTTCTTTCGACACTTCGAATACATGTCTCGCCCAACGAGCGTCACATTGTATTTTCTGATTGTTCAATATCTATACCATCAATAGAAATTGACGATATTGTTGGGTCAGTGAATCGCTTGTGAGACAACAAGCAACACTGAGTCTTACGCGCATTAAAATCTACTCTATTCACTCGACCCCATTCGGAAATGGCCAGTAGATTCCGGCCAAGTGTCTCATCCATAATTCGCCTTTTGTCTTCAATATCTTGAAGATTCGGCCTACGGTCGAATGAATATGAATGACAGAGGTTACTGTCATCCGCAAAGGAGTATATTGGATTCACGGTCTGACCCAACAGATCATCAATGAAAATTAGAAATAAAGAGGGAGAAAGGACAGAGCCCTGTGGTACTCCTGCAGTAAGCCTATGTTTGTTGGAAGAGAACCCATCTACAACAACTCTTATAGTGCGATCTCTAAGAAAGCTCGATATAAAACGAGCGAAAGTATCACCGACACCAAAAGCCATCAGCTTTGATAAGAGCGCACCGTGCCCGACTCTATTATAGGCCTTGGAGATATCCAGAGCCACAACCTTACTCTCACCAAACTGGTGGATAGACCGACTCCAGCGCTCCGACTAGAAAGCCACCAGGTCTCCCGTAGAGCGATTTCTACGGAAGCCATACTGTCGAACACTAAGCAGGTCGTTGGACTCTAGATACCTCACATGATGGTGGTTAACCATTACTTTAGAGAGCGCAGAGCAAATCGCGATTGGCCGATAATTTGCAGGATTATTGGCTTCACCCTTTTTAGGGATTGGCTGGACGTTCGCAACCTTCCAACACGCTGGGAAAACTCCCGCACGATAAGCAAGGTTGAAAGAGTTCATTGATAACTTAGATTTAATTTACTTTTAGTTGTAGGAAATAGTCTGTAAGGAATTTGTACTACCATAGACGTAAATAAATAAATATAAAGTTGCACAATTTTCAGACGTTGTTTCGGTGAAAGTCTTTCCCGTATGAAATGGCAAACAATACTGAAAAGAGAAAAAAATAAAGTTGAACACAACTCACGAGAATTCTGTGGAAATGGCTATTGAAAAAAATACCTCAAGATGGATCACCCGTTATTACCTTTCCAAGGTGGCATACAATACAAAATGATTCCCTACGATTCTCTCAGTCGTATTTCTATTCCAGGTGTAATGCAAATGTTATACTTTAAGAATGAAATTCGACTTCGGTGATATGACCACAAGAGCCCGTGTACAGCGATCTATTCTTTGGAAGTTTCGCATTGTACTTAGAAGGGACATAAATACTGTTACAACATTGAACACACCCATTTCAATAGTAAGTATATGTTTTATTGCATAGACCAATGAATTGATGTAGCCCCATAAAAAATCCAATGGCGTTAAGTCGCATGAAAGAGGTAGGCATTCGTCCGGAACAGTTCTCGAGATTATATGTTCACCGAATTTGCCTTTCATGTATCGATTGTAACGCGTGCTGTGTATATGTTTTACTCGTATTGCATAGACCAATGAATTGATGTAGCCCCATTAAAAAATCCAATGGCGTTAAATCGCATGAACAAGGTAGACATTCGTCCGGAACAGTTCTCGAGATTATATGTTCACCGAATTTGCCTTTCAGTAAATCGATTGTAATGCGTGCCGTCTTGTTGAAATCATATATCGGCAAGTTCAAGCTCCAATTTTGGCCAAAAATTATTTTCTAACATGGCACGATGACTTAAAGATACGAAATTGGTATGTCCCCATTGTTTGAAAATTTCCAATTTCTCATAATATGGTATGCACTTTTTCAATTGATAGCCAGGATCTTTTAAAAAAGGTGTCTTAAAATGTTTTGCTTGTGCACATAAACTTTAAAATGATAGACTTTTTGAAGGCCAAGTGCCATTTTGTCAGTCCTAATTAAAATCTCTTGGCCATCTGTCCATTAGCAAAAGACCTAAGACTTATAAGAATTGTTGTAAAAAAACTGTTGCTGCCTGTTAAAAGAGTATGCAAACAACTGAAGATAGAAATTGGAAATATTTTATATCAAGACAAACAAATTCGATTTATTTTTATGAGTTCCGCCTGAAACGAATAAGTACTGATAATTTTTTTAAATTTCTGGTTTAGTTGGAAAGGTTGAAATTTACCATTTAATAATGGAACACAATATCATTCATATGACTACCACGTATGCTCGGCTGTACCTTATGCGATCAACACAATTTTTCAGTATATTTTCGATTGTTTCGGGTCGAATCTCTTTATTGGCAACTTTTATTTCATGTTTCATTGCTTCAATTGTCTCTGGATGCCTTGAGTGATATTAATCCTCATGGATTCCCCACAGAAAAAAATCCAAAGGGCTTAAACCACTGCTCCGAGGTTGACAATTGATATCACAATTTCGGCTGAATATTTGATTTGCCAAAACAGTGCATAGATATCGATAGTTGCGTTGGCTGTGTAACATGTGGCCCCGTCATTTTGAAACAAATTGTCGTACATGTCATTCTCTTGAATTTTCGAACACAAAAAAAAACGTTAAGCATGGCGCGGTAACGCTCACCGTTAACGGTAACAACGGCTCCTTGCTCATTTTCGAAGAAAAACGGCTCAATGATACCTTCAGCCCATAATCCTCACCGAACAGTATCTACAAGTACATCTTTTGGCATCTCAATATTCACATGTGGCTTCTATGAGCCCCATACGCTCAAATTTTCTTTTTGACATAGTTGCCGAGATCAAAATGAGCTTCATCTGAAAACACGATTTTTTTGTAAAATTCTTTATCTCCTGTCAAACAAAATCTTCTGCCCATTGGGTAAAACTAAAAAAGGCATCGGATGGTTCAAAGTTCAAAGCATGGCACGTTAAGCATGGCGCGGTAACGCTCACCGTTAACGGTAACAACGGGTCCTTGCTCATTTTCGAAGAAAAATGGTTTAATGATACCTTCAGCCCATAATCCTCACCGAACAGTATCTACAAGTACAACTTTTGGCATCTCAATATTTACATGTGGCTTCTTTGAGCCCCATATGCTGCAATTTTGCTTATTGACATAGCTGCCGAGATCAAGACTTGTGTTTTTCAAGAAGTTTGCCATTATGTTTTATAAATAATTTCTGTCAGGTGGCCGTAGCGGCTGGCTGAACAAAATTTCAGCCGAGAGGTCAAATTTTCGACCACTTTTTGCTGCATTTGGGGCCATATGTCAACAATAACGCGCAGAATATTCTCTTCCAAGGCGTCAATCGTGTTATGCTTAACATATCTGCGTAGGCAAGCGACTTTACATAACCCCACAAAAAATAGTCCAGCTGTGATAAATTGCACGATCTTGAAGACGACGCCACATGCCCACGTCGCGAGATAATGTGCTCACCAAAAGTTTCCTTTAATAAATTTATTGTTTCGTTGGCATGTAGCGCCGACTTGTTGGAACGAAAGCTCGTCCACATCAACATCCTCCAGTTTAGGTACGAAAAAGTCATTAATCATGGCTCTGTAGCGTTCCTGATTAACATTATGGCCGGCTTAATTTATAAAGAAATATGGACCAATAATTCCCTCTGCCCATAGAGCACAGCAAACAGTGACTTTTTGAGGATGTAATGGCATCTCAAGATTGTGGATTTGTATTACTTCAGATGCGACAATTTTGGTTATTTACCAGTCCAACCAAAAGTGAGTTTCATCGCTTTCTTGTAAAAACCAGGATCGGTGGTCGTCTCGTTTTGCGCCCATTCACTAATGTTTGCAAACATTGTTTCAGAGTAAGTCTATTCATTATAAAATGGCAAGCCAAACTGAGCATAAATCAAATGACAGCTGTCAAAAAGACCAAGTCCGAAACAAGTGTGGCCAAATTGAAAACAACACGTCTAAAAAATCAGCCTGTACTTAAAAAGTCATTTAATAGAAAATTACATCGACATATTTTGAATTGTCCTGTTAAAGTGACACTTTCAAATACACTTAAATAATTTTGCTGCAAATCATTCTTGCTGCAAACTTTCACTATATCGTACATGAACAAACTAGTGGGAAGGGGAGCAGCGAACGCTTACCGAGATTGATGAGTGGAATGTTTGAGTGGTGACTGGTGTTAGCGGAGCGGGGAAGTTGATCCAGTACGCCAACCAAAGCAAACTCCAGAGCGGTTAAAGGTGGTGGAAGCTGTTTGCTGCTGACCCGCTTGTTGTTGTTGTTGTTGTTATGTTGGCGGTTATGTAACCGATTTCTGGGTTGGATGGCAAGTGGACTGTATTTTGGTTGTTGCGGTTGGTGAACCGATTGGTGGCGAGCTATCCTCTTGGAACCTGGTTTAAATGGAGTGCTATAGGAAAAGAGATACTTTGTCATATAATTTCTCGTTGCCCGAGAAATTATATGCAAGAGTAGTGGCAGGAGAAATAACACAATGGTATTTTAAATTTGAGTTCAATGGGTTTTATTTCAAAAGGGGTAGCTCACCGGTTGAATTGAGATTTGCAAGTGGCCCCTAACTTACTTGCTACTTAAAATGTAACATTCTTATCTTAAAATACGTCGACATCTTACATTGATGTCTTCAATCATAGTTCAGGATTGCTTGAAGATTCATTCACAATAGCTTCAAGCATACATAATTGTAACGGTTGAACCAATTTTTAAATGAAAAAATATTGTTTAAACCTTAGTTTAAACAGTACATTAAATCTCAATCTAATGACAGCCATATCAATTTACCATTGCCTCAAATCATGTTCTGGCATATCTTTGCTTTTATTGTTATTGAGTGATAAATATTTTCAACCACTCCACCGAAAACGTTTGTTTTGTCTTGTTGAGATTACGAATAGTATTTGGCTCAGCCATTGTTCCACGATATGTATGGTCATCATTTCCTCATCTCCATAAATTGTCAGGCCCCCCCAAAAAAGGATCCATTTGAAATCAATTTTCTATGAATTCAGTGAAACAACCTCTCTTCATACTATGAATTCATCGCCTTTACTTTATAACTCATAATAGTAATTCAATGTTATTTATTGGTTATAGTCATACGAAATCCTATTATCTTTCATCATCTTAAAGACAGGGATTTGTGAGTTCTGCTTTTTTTATTTTGCTCTTGCGACAGCCAACACAAAAACCAGCCTCTAAGCCAAATGTAAGGGAAAGGAAAATCCGCTTTTATCGAATGTTAGTCAACGACGTATGTGCATGAAAAATAAAAAAAAAAACAGAAACTAATCCGACCGGATTTTATGTTCATTTGTTCGGCTGGCTATGGCGTTGTGTGGTGTAACATTCTTTATTAACAACTAATAAATCTTTCAGATCACGTAAACAGTTAACTATTGTATAACAACCACTAAACACGCATTCAAAACAGCCTCCACGTCCCTTTGATGTCCTACGGCCGTTGCTTCGGCGGCTGCTGATGCTGCTCATCATCTTGAAGTTTATTATTGTTTTGTTGCCTTGGCCGTTGTTGTAGCGAGCTTCATTCACTCATTCATATTTGGGTATCTGAAAAGCAGGAACATCAATATGATAATGCTGTGTGACTATTTATCATTCGTAAGAGGGCTTTGTTATCTACATAAAGACCAGTGAAACTTTTAGTGGGGCTATGGATTCCATCAACAAAAAAAACACGTGCCAAAATTTGTCACAGAACTCTTCGGTCTGGTACTATTTTCAATGACTGCGGGATAAAGCCAGATTATCCTGAATTCCCAGCAATCCGTGGTAGGCTTGTTTAGAAAACCATGAAATTCAGGTGTATTTGAATTGTTCAAACTTGTCTTCATCAGAAACAACTCAACGAAGAATTCTATAATTAAGAGTATAAGTATACGAGTATACTTACTTATATATAAGTACATTCCAGCAATCTAAATAACAAAAAACCATCTGATTCCCGCGACTGTCGATTCTATCTACCGGATCGAAACCTTAACAATATGTGTTTTTGGTTCGTTCGTTTTTTTTTGTCGTGGGAGCAGCACTTTCCGTAATGCCTGCTCCGAATATTACTGGTCCGAGCCTGGATCGAACCGTATACACCATCGTGCTATGTCTGTATGGTGTAATCGTTGCACCGAGTGGGTGCACATCAGAAGCTGTTCCGGTCTGAACCACATCAGGAAGTAAACCGAAGCGGACTTTTTTGCCTTGTGCTGTATTAACGAAGTTTAGAGTGGGTCTCTGTATTTGATGTCATCGTCGCCGTCTACATTCTCGTCGTAGTCGTCATCATCATCTAACTACGAGACTCCCTCGCAACATATGTGACAGGGCATAGAGAAAGGGACCTAAGGGTAAAAAATCAATTTTCACTTTTATTTTTTTTGATGTGGACAACATCTGAGCATCGAATGAGACCGATCCCATGCCCCAAAAGTGTTCCCTCCCAGAGATATGCGCGTTTTATGAAAGTGTTGGTACACCAAAGATACACGTACGAGTATTTAAATCTTTAAAATGACTCTCCTGAACAAAACTGGTTTTTACCCTTAGGTCCCTTTATAATTTGCGGGTTACATATATAGAATCTTACTAAGGTTGCTATTAATATTTCGGGTCCTGACAATACTAGTGTTTCCAGATGCAAACTGGAACTTCCATTGGAAACTTTCACATTTTTTTAGCATAACTTCACTCAGAACGTTTTGTCACTTGAGAGCGAATTGTTTTGTTTACAGTGTGTTGAAAAATTGATCTCAGTCAAAAAATGGAATTATCTCGTGAGCATTTTCGTGCGACGATTTTCGGCGTGGATTATCGAGACAAGAGTGTTTAAATCTACTTGTTTTGACTTTTTGGCGATAAAACACCATCAAAATCCACTGTTAATCACTGGTACCACGAGTTCAGTCTCGGACGCCGTTTGCTCCAGGATGAATTTCTTGAAGGACGTCCAACTTCAGCCACTTAGCCAGAAACCATCGATGCTGTGCATGAACTGATTAAGCAAGACCGACAGCTGACATACCGTGAGATTGAGGCATCTTTGGACATTAGTATGACAAGCATAAATAAGATACTGCATGTTCATTTGGCCGTGAAAAAATGTGTTCTCGTTGATCCAACATTATTTGACGAATGCTCAAAAAAAGGCTCGTGTGGATTGGTGCAAAGAGATGCTGAAAAAGTATAACTGCGGTAGCTCAAAGACAGTGTATTACATTGTCGCAGGTAACGAATCATGGATCTATGCATATTAACCCGAAACAAAACAGCAATCGACCATATGGGTCTTACAAGGCGAGCCAAATCCAAAAAAAGTTGTTCGTGGAAGAAGCAACAGATTGCGTATTTTTTTAGTATAGCCGGCCATGTTGCAACAGTTCCATTAGTGGAACGTAGCACAGTCAATTCTGAGTAGTATACAACCATCTGATTGCATACAATGTTCGAAGAAATGAGGAAAGATAGTAAGAGAAGATCGATCATTTTGCATCACGACAATGCGAGCTCCCACACATCAGCTGAAACGATGAACAATTTGACCACTCAAGATGTCGAATTGGTTGGTTTATCCACCGAACAGCCCCGATTTAGCACCCAATGACTTCTTCTTATTCCCTAGCATCAAGAAAAGAATGCATGGTCAACATTTTTCATCGCCTGAAGCAGCTGTTCAAGCGTTCAAAAATCATGTTTTGGAAGTGTCTCAATTGGAGTGGAAAAGTGCTTTGAAAATTGGTTTGTGAATTGTTGGGAGAATATTTTGAAAAACAATAAAACCATTTCCAATGATAAATTATTGTGTTTTTATTGCCGGACCCGAAATATAAATAGCAACCCTCGTACACCACAGATTGCTGTTACCACCTCTGACAGTGCATTAATTTTGCAATTTCATTGCAATGGCCTACGCAACAAAATCAGTGAGCTAACAGAATTTATGAGTCGGAGAAACATCATGGTCGCTGCTATCTAAGAAGCTAAGTTAAATGCCATCTGCAGCTTGAACAGTTGTGATGGATATAACGTGCTAAGTAATAATCTTACTAGATGTGTGGTGCGGGACTTGCTTTCCTGTTACACCATTCTGTGCAGTGCAGACCATTTCGTCTAAGCTTGACTCTAGAGACTCATACTGCATGGGGGTAGCAGTCAATTCTGGAACTGCCGAGATATAGCTATACTACGTATTTCGCCGGTGGGTAGCTGTACCCCGTGATATTTGCCTGACATTGGCAATCTGACTTAGGCAATAACCGCTTAGTAGATAATTACCGCTAGGAGACTTTAATGCCCACGAACTGTGGCATTTTTTGCTAGATAACGACCAGAGGAGCATAGCTTTGGCAGATCAAATTGATAGCTGTACGTTCTGCACAGTGAATGATAATCCCACGCGGATTATGGGCGATTGCCATAGCTCTACAGACATAATTCTGTCATCACCTGGCCTGATCATCGACTTCACCTGGCAAGCCGTCATCTCATTAGGATCGCACCACCTTCCCATAATTCTCTCCATAAACAGACGATCCGACTTTATAACCTCTGAACGCCGTGAGTACCTTAATAAAAAAAGGGCTGATTGGGATGCCTTCAGAGAAGCCGCACACTGCAGCTTTAATAATCTAGCCATTCCGTTGGATAATCAAGTAGTGGAGAAAAAGTTGCGGGCCATCATCCAGGCCACTCGTCATATCCCTGCTGGTCGAATGACCGAAGTACGACCTAATTTCCTAGCAGAGGCATCGGGACTCGCAGACTAGCGTGATGACATTCGTCGATCTTACCCTACTGACCCTAGAATTAGGGATCTCAACTTTGATATCAGTAGGTTGGTCGACGAATATAAGTGGAACAAATGAATAGATTACTTAAAGCATTACAACTTAAGTTCCGGAATTGGTAAGTTGTGGACAACAGTCAAATCGCTCTCTAACCCTGGAAGAAAGGAAGATCGGACAGCCGTCATGTTCGGTGATAGAACTGTGACATATCCGAAGAGGTGCGCGTGTTAATTTAACCGACTTTTTATTGAGCATCTAGAGATTGATAAAGTGAAAAGGAGAGTATTGCGTCGTATCTGTGCTCTCCGAGTCGAACAGCCACCTCCACAATTTACTGTTGGAGCGCTTAGTCATCAAAGGCACTGGGGCCGGACGGAATCTTAATGCTGATTTTAAAGCACTTGTATACCCCCGGAGTAGAGTACATGACCAAAGTGCTCAATCTGTCGCTAGCCACTCACTTGGTTCCCGATGTATGGAAAATGGGCAGAGCGGTTCCGCTACTGAAGCCAGGCAGACCGCAAGTAAAGGAGGATCGTACAGGCCGATCTCCATGCTATATGCAGTAGCAAAGACGCTTAAAGCACTGCTCCTCCCCAGTCTAATCGAACACTTTCCTTGTGCAGATCATCAGCATGGGTTCCACTTTACACTTTTCACCACACTTATAAGTCCTGGTCTTAAGCAGAACAAGCCCAACGGCAGGACCGGCCTCGTGGCTCTTGACCTAACAAAAGCCTTCGACACGGTCAATCATGTCACTCTGTTCGAGGACATTGCAGAAACGTCCACTCCGCCCAGTTTGAAAAGTTGGGTCGTAAATTACATGTGTGAGCGCCTGTGTAGAATTTAGAGACAAAATTCGAAGCCACGTAGAGTTAAACAAGGAGTTCCCCATGGTGAAGTGATATCGCTGGCCCAGTTTAACCTCCACCTCTCTAAAATTCCAGCACCGTACGATGATGATTGCACAATTCTGGCGTCAGGACCTAAAGTGGATGACATCTGCGAGAAAATAAACTAGTACCTCACTGTCTTAGCACGTTTTTTCCCTGCAAGGAATATGAAAATATCCGCCCACAAATCATCAGTCACATTGTTTACTGCATGGACAGCAGAGGTGCTGTTGTCACTCAATGTGAAAGTCGATGACGTCAATATCCCGACCACCAACTACCCCAAAATCTTTTGGGTCACATTGGACCGTCTTTTTCGATCCTCTGCATGGAGAGGTACATAATTGAGCAGCGAGTCAAGATCGTTGAAGCCTTTTACGAAAATGGATGTTCGAATCAAAATGTATTTCCTGCACTTCGGATTATTTATATATTTAGTCAGAATTATCGACCAAATTTGTACACAATCTAGTCATGTAGGAATTGTGAACAAATGTGCACGCTCGTCCAGTTTATGCTGTAGAAAACATTGATGTTTTTCGCGATAGTGTGACATAAGAGCTCGTCGTCGTATCCAACAAGAAGTCAACATCTCACAAACATCACTGATGCACATTTTGAATAAAGATTACAATTTATATAATAAAGATTTAAATTATAATATATATTTAAATTTATAGACTTAAAACGTATAATTGCTTCATGAACTGAAGCCTACTGACTATTTTAAGCTTCGTCAATACGCCGAACGATTGGTTGAACAGGCAGAAGTGAATACAGTCAGTACAAAGAAAATCATCTTCTTCGACGAGGCACACTTTTACCTCAGTGGAGTCGTTAACAAGTAAAGGGTGTATTTTCAGACGTGTAATTTTAAGAAGAAATCAAAGGAATATAATTTAGTGATATGGCCAAAAATTTAGCTTTATGATGAACAAAAGGGTTTGCCATAATGTTTTAAAATTGGTTTCGGCCAAGTAGCCGCACGGCTGACTCAAATAAATTCCAGATGAGAGCCCAGTTTTTTTTAATGTTTATTTTTTTAATGTTTTTTTTTTATTTTAATTCAATATAATAGTAACTAATGGATGGAGGTGGAAAATTTGCTTATTTGAGAAAAAAATAAAAAGATTATGAACCATAGAAAAATTAATCGTTTGTTGTTGTGGCTTTCACATTGTAATACACTCACTCTCTTAAGTTTGGGCTGGTGTTTTTCGCTTGCACAGTGGGCCACAAGTGCTATTTTTGATGTCATCATATTATTATTTTTTAATTTTTTGTCAGATTTGTGTCCTGACAGTCGTGTTTTCAGTCTGTTTTTGGTGGTACCGATGTAGTATTTTTCGCATTGTGCCGTTTCGTTAACCTTGCATTTTATCCGGTATATTAAGTTCGATTTGTCCATTATTTCAATTTTAGATTTTATGTTTGTAAAAAGCTTGTTTAATGTGTTGTTCGTCTTTGGCGCAATTCTGTAGTTAATGTTATCCACGCACACTCTACACTCTCTTTGACCAACAGACTGCAGTGCAAGAAAGCAAAGTACCGCGCTCCACCTTGTATAAATAAACAAAAAGTAATCGAGTATTTTATTTATAGTTCACTTATACAACGTCCCAAATCGAGATCTAAGTACAATTTTAATAATAAAGTGCTTTGAGAGCAAACTCTGCCATCACCCTTAGGTGCCACAAGGCGAATAAGCTATAGCTTACAATTTAATTAATAATGCTCATACGCTCCCTCGACACGCGATGTGACAATCAAAGGGTGTTTTTCTGCAGTTCTTTGCGTGTGGTTTTTAAGAAGAAATAAAATGCATATAATTTAATCTTATAACCAAGACTTTAGGTTTTTTATAAAGACAAGGGTTTGCCATTATGTTTTAAAAATTATTTCAGGCAAGTGGCCGCAACGGCCCAATTTTCGAACACTTGTTGCAGAATTTGGGGCCGTATGTCAACAAAAACGAGTAGAATATTCTCTTTCACGGCGTCAATCGTGTGGGGCTTACCTTATCTGCGTAGGCAAGCAACTTTAATAGTCCATCGGTGTTAAATCGAGAGATCTCGGAGGCTTCGCCACAGGCCCACGACGCGAGATAATGCGTTGTTTCGTTCGTTAGAACCAAACGTCCAAATCAACATCCTCCAATTCAGGCACGAACGAAATCGTTAATCATGGCTCTATAGCATTCCCCACTAACTGAATCATTATGACTGTCTTAATTTTTGAAGAAATATGGACCAATGATTCCCTTCCCATAGAGCACACCAAACAGTAACTTTTGAGGATGTAACGGTGTCTTAAAAATGGATTTTGGATTTTCAGTACTCCAAAAGCGACGTTATAACGGAACCCATTCAACAAAAGTGAACTTCACTTACCCTGGTATAACCCTGGCGTAAACACTCCAAAAAAAAATAAGCCCTCTTGCCTAAGAAGTCACTAATTGAGTGTGGCCCAGCTAAAAGTGGCGCAAAAAAGTCTATGAAAGTAAATAGGTTCAGGGTATATAAAAGTCGGCCATGGGAAAAAATGATCGCTAATTATAGCTCTTTCGTCGATCAGACGCCAAGACAAAAAGTGATCACGAATTATAGCTCTTTTGTCGATTGGACGCTTAGTTTAGAAGATATAGCCAATTTAAGTTTTGCAACATTTTTAGCCTTGGGAAGAAGTGATCACAAATTATAGCTCTTTTGTCGATTAGACGCTTAGTTTAGAAGATATAGCCAAGTTAAGTTTTCCTTTGATTTTCCAATATTTTCGGCCTTGGAAAGAAGTGATCACAAATTATAGCTCTTTTGTCGACTAAAAGCTTAATTAAGAAGATATAGCCAATTTAAGTTTTCCTTTGATATTCCAACATTCTTGGCCTTGGGAAGAAGTGATCACGAATTATAGCCCTTTTGTCGACGCTTAGTTTAGAAGATATAGCCAATTGAAGTTTTTTTTGATTTTCCAACATTTTTGGCCTTGGGAAGAGTGATCACAAATTATAGCTCTTTTGTCGATTAGACGCTTAGTTTAGAAGTTATATCCAATTTAAGTTTTCCTTGGATTTCCCAACATTTTTGGCCTTGGGAAGAGTGATCACAAACTATATTTTTTTTGCCGATTAGACGCTTAGTTTAGAAGATATAGCCAATTTAAGTTTTCCTTTAATTTTCCAACATTTTTGGTCTTGGGAAGAGTGATCACGAATTATAGTTCTTTTGTCGATTAAACGCTTAGTTTAGAAGATATAGCCAATTTAAGTTTTCCTTTGAATTTCCAACAGTTTTGGCCTTGGGAAGAGTGATCACGAGTTATAGCTCTTTTGTCGATTAAACGCTTAGTTTAGAAGATATAGCCAATTTAAATTTTTCTTTGATTTTCCAACATTTTTGGCCTTGGGAAGAATGATCACAAATTTTAGCTCTTTTGTCGATTAGACGCTAAGTTTAGAAGATATAGCCAATTTAAATTTTCCTTTGATTTTCCAATATTTTTGGCCTTTGGATGAAGTGATCACGAATGATAGCTCTTGTGTCGATTAAACGCTTAGTTTAGAAGATATAGCCAATTTAAATTTTCCTTTGATTTTCCAACATTTTTGGTCTTGGGAAGAATGATCACAAATTTTAGCTCTTTTGTCGATTAGACGCTAAGTTTAGAAGATATAGCCAATTTAAGTTTTCCTTTGATTTTCCAACATTTTTGGCCTTGGGAAGAAGTGATCACGAATTATAGCTCTTTTGTCGATTAGACGCTTAGTTTAGAAGATATAGCCAATTTAAGTTTTCCTTTGATTTTCCAATATTTTTGGCCTTGGGAAAAGTGATTACGAATTATAGCTCTGTTGTCGATTAGACACTTAGTTTAGAAGATATTAGTTAGAAGATATAGCCAATTTAAGTTTTCCTTTGGGTTTTCAACATTTTTGGCCTTGGGAAGAGTGATCACGAATTCTAGCTCTTTTGTCGATTAAACGCTTAGTTTAGAAGATATAGCCAATTTAAGTTTTCCTTTGATTTTCCAACATTTTTAGCCTTGGGAAGAGTGAACAAGAATTATAGCTCTTTTGCCGATTAGACGCTTAGTTTAGAAGATATAGCCAATTTAAGTTTTCCTTTGATTTTCCAACAGTTTTGGCCTTGGAAAGAAGTGATCACGAATTTTAGCTCTTTTGAAGATTAGACGCTTAGTTTAGAAGAAAAAGTGATCACGAATTATAGCTCTTTTGTCGATTAGACGCATAGTTTAGAAGATATAGCCAATCTAAGTTATTCTTTTATTTTCCAACATTTTTGGCCTTGGGAAGAAGTGATCACGAATTGTAGCTCTTTTGTCGATTAGACGCTTAGTTTAGAAGATATAGCCAATTTAAGTTTTGCAACATTTTTAGCCTTGGGAAGAAGTGATCACAAATTATAGCTCTTTTGTCGATTAGACGCTTAGTTTAGAAGATATAGCCAAGTTAAGTTTTCCTTTGATTTTCCAATATTTTCGGCCTTGGAAAGAAGTGATCACAAATTATAGCTCTTTTGTCGACTAAAAGCTTAATTAAGAAGATATAGCCAATTTAAGTTTTCCTTTGATATTCCAACATTCTTGGCCTTGGGAAGAAGTGATCACGAATTATAGCCCTTTTGTCGACGCTTAGTTTAGAAGATTATGCCAATTGAAGTTTTTTTTTGATTTTCCAACATTTTTGGCCTTGGGAAGAGTGATCACAAATTTTAGCTCTTTTGTCGATTAGACGCTAAGTTTAGAAGATATAGCCAATTTAAATTTTTCTTTGATTTTCCAACATTTTTGGCCTTGGGAAGAATGATCACAAATTTTAGCTCTTTTGTCGATTAGACGCTAAGTTTAGAAGATATAGCCAATTTAAATTTTCCTTTGCTTTTCCAATATTTTTGGCCTTTGGATGAAGTGATCACGAATGATAGCTCTTGTGTCGATTAAACGCTTAGTTTAGAAGATATAGCCAATTTAAATTTTCCTTTGATTTTCCAACATTTTTGGTCTTGGGAAGAATGATCACAAATTTTAGCTCTTTTGTCGATTAGACGCTAAGTTTAGAAGATATAGCCAATTTAAGTTTTCCTTTGATTTTCGAACATTTTTGGCCTTGGGAAGAAGTGATCACGAATTATAGCTCTTTTGTCGATTAGACGCTTAGTTTAGAAGATATAGCCAATTTAAGTTTTCCTTTGATTTTCCAATATTTTTGGCCTTGGGAAAAGTGATTACGAATTATAGCTCTTTTGTCGATTAGACACTTAGTTTAGAAGATATTAGTTAGAAGATATAGCCAATTTAAGTTTTCCTTTGGGTTTTCAACATTTTTGGCCTTGGGAAGAGTGATCACGAATTCTAGCTCTTTTGTCGATTAAACGCTTAGTTTAGAAGATATAGCCAATTTAAGTTTTCCTTTGATTTTCCAACATTTTTAGCCTTGGGAAGAGTGAACAAGAATTATAGCTCTTTTGCCGATTAGACGCTTAGTTTAGAAGATATAGCCAATTTAAGTTTTCATTTGATTTTGCAACATTTTTGGCCTTGGGAAGAAGTGATCACGAATTATAGCTCTTTAGTCGATTAGACGCTTAGTTTAAAAGATATAGCCAATATTAGATTTCTTTTGATTTTCCAAAATTTTTGGCCTTGGGAAGAAGTGATCACAAATTATAGCTCTTTTGTCGATTAGTCGCTTAGTTTAGAAGATATAGCCAATTTAAGTTTTTCTTTGATTTTTCAACAGTTTTGGCCTGGGAAAGAAGTGATCACGAATTTTAGCTCTTTTGTCGATTAGACGCTTAGTTTAGAAGATATAGCCAATTTAAGTTTTTCTTTGATTTTTCAACAGTTTTGGCCTTGGGAAGAAGTGATCACGAATTTTAGCTCTTTAGTCGATTAGACGCATAGTTTAAAAGATATAGCCAATATTAGATTTCTTTTGATTTTCCAAAATTTTTGGCCTTGGGAAAAGTGATCACGAATTATAGCTTTTTTGTCGATTAGACGCTTAGTTTAGAAGATATAGCCATTTTAAGTTTTCCTTTGATTTTGCAACATTTTTGGCCTTGGGAAGAAGTGATCCCAAATTAAAGCTCTTTTGTCGATTAGACGCTTAGTTTAGAAGATATAGCCAATTTAAGTTTTCCTTTGATTTTCCAACATTTTTGGCCTTGGGAAGAAGTGATCGCAAATTATAGCTCTTTTGTCGATTAGACGCTTAGTTTAGAAGATATAGCCAATTTAAGTTTTCCTTTGATTTTCCAACATTTTTGGCCTTTGGAAAAAGTGATCACGAATTTTAGCTTTTTTGTCGATTAGACGCTTAGTTTAGAAGATATAGCCAATTTAAGTTTTCCTTTGATTTTCCAACATTTTTGGCCTTGGGAAGAAGTGATCGCAAATTATAGCTCTTTTGTCGATTAGACGCTTAGTTTAGAAGATATAGCCAATTTAAGTTTTCATTTGATTTTCCAACATTTTTGGCCTTTGGAAAAAGTGATCACGAATTTTAGCTTTTTTGTCGATTAGACGCTTAGTTTAGAAGATATAGCCATTTTAAGTTTTCCTTTGATTTTGCAACATTTTTGGCCTTGGGAAGAAGTGATCCCAAATTAAAGCTCTTTTGTCGATTAGACGCTTAGTTTAGAAGATATAGCCAATTTAAGTTTTCCTTTGATTTTCCAACATTTTTGGCCTTGGGAAGAAGTGATCGCAAATTATAGCTCTTTTGTCGATTACACGCTTAGTTTAGAAGATATAGCCATTTTAAGTTTTCCTTTGATTTTCCAACATTTTTGGCCTTGGGAAGAAGTGATCCCAAATTAAAGCTCTTTTGTCGATTAGACGCTTAGTTTAGAAGATATAGCCAATTTAAGTATTTCTTTGATTTTTCAACAGTTTTGGCCTTGGAAAGAAGTGATCACGAATTTTAGCTCTTTTGTCGATTAGCAGCTTAGTTTAGAAGATAAGACCAGTTTAAATTTTCCTTTGATTTTTCAACATTTTTGGCCTTGCGAAAAGTGATCACGAATTATAGCTCTTTTGTCGATTAGACACTTAGTTAAGAAGATATAGCCAATTTAAGTTTTCATTTGATTTTCCAACATTTTTGGCCTTGGGAAAAAGTGATCACGAATTATAGCTATTTTGTCGATTAGACGCTTAGTTTAGAAGATATAGCCATTTTAAGTTTTCCTTTGATTTTCCAACATTTTTGGCCTTGGGAAGAAGTGATCAGAAATTATAGCTCTGTTGTCGATTAGACGCTTAGTTTAGAAGATATAGCCAATTTAAGTTTTCATTTGATTTTCCAACATTTTTGCCTAGGAAAGAAGTGATCACGAATTTTAGCTCTTTTGTCGATTAGACGCTTAGTTTAGAAGATAAGGCCAGTTTAAACTTAGAATTTTAGCTCTTTTGCCGATTAGACGCTTAGTTTAAAAGATAAGGCCAGTTTAAATTTTCCTTTGATTTTCCAACATTTTTGGCCTTGGGAGAAGTGATCCCAAATTAAAGCTCTTTTGTCGATTAGACGCATAGTTTAAAAGATATGGCCAATATAAGATTTCCAAAATTTTTGGCATTGGGAAAAGTGATCACGAATTATAGTTTTTTTTGTCGATTAGACGCTTATTTTAGAAGATATAGCCATTTTAAGTTTTCCTTTGATTTTCCAACATTTTTGGCCTTGGGAAGAAGTGATCCCAAATTAAAGCTCTTTTGTCGATTAGACGCTTAGTTTAGAAGATATAGCCAATTTAAGTTTTCCTTTGATTTTCCAACATTTTTGGCCTTGGGAAGAAGTGATCACGAATTATAGCTCTTTTGTCGATTACACGCTTATTTTAAAAGATATAGCCAATTTAAGTTTTTCTTTGATTTTTCAACAGTTTTGGCCTTGGAAAGAAGTGATCACGAATTTTAGCTCTTTTATCGATTAGACGCTTAGTTTAGAAGATAAGACAAGTTTAAATTTTCCTTTGATTTTTCAACATTTTTGGCCTTGGGAAGAAGTGATCATGAATTATAGCTCTTTTGAAGATTAGACGCTTAGTTTAGAAGATATAGCCATTTCAGGTTTTCATTTGATTTTCCAACATTTTTGACCTTGGGAAAAAGTGATCACGAATTATAGTTATTTTGTCGATTTGACGCTTAGTTTAGAAGATATAGCCAATTTAAATTTTCCTTTGATTTTCCAATATTTTTGGCCTTGAGAAGAAGTGATCACGAATTTTAGCTCTTTTGTCGATTAGACGCTTAGTTTAGAAGATATAGCCAATTTAAGTTTTCCTTTGATTTTCCAATATTTTTGGCCTTGAGAAGAAGTGATCACGAATTATAGCTCTTTTGCCGATTAGACGCTTAGATTTTCCAACATTTTTGGCCTTGGGAAGAAGTGATCACGAATTATAGCTCTTTTGTCGATTAGACGCTTAGTTTAAAAGATATAGCCACCTTAAGTTTTTCTTTGATTTTTCAACAGTTTTGGTCTTGGAAAGAAGTGATCATGAATTATAGCTTTTTTGAAGATTAGACGCTTAGTTTAGAAGATATAGCCAATTTAAGTTTTCATTTGATTTTCCAACATTTGTGGCCTTGGGAAGAAGTGATCACGAATTATAGCTCTTTTGTCGATTAGCCGCTTAGTTTAGAAGATTTTTTCCTTTGATTTTTCAACATTTTTGGCCTTGGAAAGAAGTGATCACGAATTATAGCTCTTTTGTCGATTAGCCGCTTAGTTTAGAATATATAGCCAATTTAAGTTTTCCTTTGATTTTCCAACATTTGTGGCCTTGGGAAGAAGTGATCACGAATTATAGCTCTTTTGTCGATTAGCCGCTTAGTTTAGAAGATATAGCCAATTTAAATTTTCCTTTGATTTTCCAACTTTTGTGGCCTTGGGAAGAAGTGATCACGAATTATAGCTCTTTTGTCAATTAGCCGCTTAGTTTAGAATATATAGCCAATATAAGTTTTCATTTGATATTCCAACATTTTTGGCCTTGGGAAGAAGTGATCACGAATTATAACTCTTTTGTCGATTAGACGCTTAGTTTAGACGATTTTTTCCTTTGATTTTTCAACATTTTTGGCCTTGGGAAGAAGTGATCACGAATTAAAGCTCTTTTGTCGATTAGACGATTAGTTTAGAAGATATAGCCAATTTAAGTTTTTCTTTGATTTTTCAACAGTTTTTGTCGATTAGACGCTAAGTTTAGAAGATAAGGCCAGTTTAAATTTTCCTTTGGTTTTTCAACATTTTTGGCCTTGGGAAGAAGTGATCACGAATTATAGCTCTTTTGTCGATTAGATGCATAGTTTAGAAGATATAGCCAATTTAAGTTTTTCTTTGATTTTCCAATATTTTTGGCCTTGGGAAGAAGTGATCACGAATTATAGCTCTTTTGTCGATTACACGCTTAGTTTAGAAGATATAGCCTTTTTAAGTTTTCCTTTGATTTTTCAACATTTTTGGCCTTGGGAAGAAGTGATCCCGAATTATAGCTCTTTTGTCGATTAGACGCTTATTTTAAAAGATATAGCCAATTTAAGCTTTTCTTTGATTTTTCAACAGTTTTGGCCTTGGAAAGAAGTGATCACGAATTTTAGCTCTTTTGAAGATTAGACGCTTAGTTTAGAAGATATAGCCATTTCAAGTTTTCATTTTATTTTCCAACATTTTTGACCTTGGGAAAAAGTGATCAGGAATTATAGTTATTTTGTCGATTTGACGCTTAGTTTAGAAGATATAGCCAATTTAAGTTTTCCTTTGATTTTCCAATATTTTTGGCCTTGAGAAGAAGTGATCACGAATTTTAGCTCTTTTGTCGATTAGACGCTTAGTTTAGAAGATATAGCCAATTTAAGTTTTCCTTTGATTTTCCAATATTTTTGGCCTTGAGAAGAAGTGATCACGAATTATAGCTCTTTTGCCGATTAGACGCTTAGATTTTCCAACATTTTTGGCCTTGGGAAGAAGTGATCACGAATTATAGCTCTTTTGTCGATTAGACGCTTAGTTTAAAAGATATAGCCACCTAAAGTTTTTCTTTGATTTTTCAACAGTTTTGGTCTTGGAAAGAAGTGATCATGAATTATAGCTTTTTTGAAGATTAGACGCTTAGTTTAGAAGATATAGCCAATTTAAGTTTTCATTTGATTTTCCAACATTTGTGGCCTTGGGAAGAAGTGATCACGAATTATAGCTCTTTTGTCGATTAGCCGCTTAGTTTAGAAGATATAGCCAATTTAAATTTTCCTTTGATTTTCCAACTTTTGTGGCCTTGGGAAGAAGTGATCACGAATTATAGCTCTTTTGTCGATTAGACGCCTAGTTTAGAAGATTTTTTCCTTTGATTCTTCAACATTTTTGGCCTTGGATAGAAGTGATCACGAATTATAGCTCTTTTGTCGATTAGCCGCTTAGTTTAGAATATATAGCCAATTTAAGTTTTCCTTTGATTTTCCAACATTTGTGGCCTTGGGAAGAAGTGATCACGAATTATAGCTCTTTTGTCGATTAGCCGCTTAGTTTAGAAGATATAGCCAATTTAAATTTTCCTTTGATTTTCCAACTTGTGTGGCCTTGGGAAGAAGTGATCACGAATTATAGCTCTTTTGTCAATTAGCCACTTAGTTTAGAATATATAGCCAATATAAGTTTTCATTTGATATTCCAACATTTTTGGCCTTGGGAAGAAGTGATCACGAATTATAGCTCTTTTGTCGATTAGACGCTTAGTTTAGACAATTTTTTCCTTTGATTTTTCAACATTTTTGGCCTTGGGAAGAAGTGATCACGAATTAAAGCTCTTTTGTCGATTAGACGATTAGTTTAGAAGATATAGCCAATTTAAGTTTTTCTTTGATTTTTCAACAGTTTTTGTCGATTAGACGCTAAGTTTAGAAGATAAGGCCAGTTTAAATTTTCCTTTGGTTTTTCAACATTTTTGGCCTTGGAAAGAAGTGATCACGAATTATAGCTCTTTTGTCGATTAGATGCATAGTTTAGAAGATATAGCCAATTTAAGTTTTTCTTTGATTTTCCAATATTTTTGGCCTAGGGAAGAAGTGATCCCAAATTAAAGCTCTTTTGTCGATTAGACGATTAGTTTAGAAGATATAGCCAATTTAAGTTTTTCTTTGATTTTTCAACAGTTTTTGTCGATTAGACGCTTAGTTTAGAAGATAAGGCCAGTTTAAATTTTCCTTTGGTTTTTCAACATTTTTGGCCTTGGAAAGAAGTGATCACGAATTATAGCTCTTTTGTCGATTAGATGCATAGTTTAGAAGATATAGCCATTTTAAGTTATCCTTTGATTTTCCAACATTTTTGGCCTAGGGAAGAAGTGATCCCAAATTAAAGCTCTTTTGTCGATTAGACGATTAGTTTAGAAGATATAGCCAATTTAAGTTTTTCTTTGATTTTTCAACAGTTTTTGTCGATTAGACGCTTAGTTTAGAAGATAAGGCCAGTTTAAATTTTCCTTTGGTTTTTCAACATTTTTGGCCTTGGGAAGAAGTGATCACGAATTATAGCTCTTTTGTCGATTAGATGCATAGTTTAGAAGATATAGCCAATTTAAGTTTTTCTTTGATTTTCCAACATTTTTGGCCTTGGAAAGAAGTGATCATGAATTATAGCTCTTTTGAAGATTAGACGCTTAGTTTAGAAGATAAGGCCAGTTTAAATTTTCCTTTGATTTTTCAACATTTTTGGCCTTGGGAAGAAGTGATCATGAATTATAGCTCTTTTGAAGATTAGGCACTTAGTTTAGAAGATATAGCCAATTTAAGTTTTCATTTGATTTTCCAACATTTTTTGCCTTGGGAAAAAGTGATCACGAATTATAGCTCTTTTGTCGATTAGACGCGTAGTTAGGAAAAAGTGATTACGAATTATAGCTATTTTGTCGATTAGACGCTTAGTTTAGAAGATATACCCAATTTAAGTTTTCCTTTGATTTTCCAATATTTTTGGCCTTGGGAAGAAGTGATCACGAATTTTAGCTCTTTTGTCGATTAGACGCTTAGTTTAGAAGATAAGGCCAGTTTAAATTTTCCTTTGATTTTTCAACATTTTTGGCCTTGGGAAGAAGTGATCATGAATTATAGCTCTTTTGAAGATTAGACGCTTAGTTTAGAAGATATAGCCCATTTAAGTTTTCCTTTGATTTTCCAAAATTATAGGCCTTGGGAAGAAGTGATCACGAATTACAGCTCTTTTGTCGATTAGACGCCTAGCGTAGAAGATATATCCAATTAAAGTTTTCCTTAGATTTTCTAACATTTTTGGCCTTGGGAAGAAGTGATCACGAATTATAGCTATTTTGTCGATTAGACGCTTGGTTTAGAAGATCACGAATTATAGCTCTTTTGTCGATTAGACGCTTAGTTTAGACGATTTTTTCCTTTGATTTTTCAACATTTTTGGCCTTGGGAAGAAGTGATCACGAATTAAAGCTCTTTTGTCGATTAGACGATTAGTTTAGAAGATATAGCCAATTTAAGTTTTTCTTTGATTTTTCAATTGTTTTTGTCGATTAGACGCTTAGTTTAGAAGATAAGGCCAGTTTAAATTTTCCTTTGGTTTTTCAACATTTTTGGCCTTGGGAAAAAGTGATCACGAATTATAGCTCTTTTGTCGATTAGATGCATAGTTTAGAAGATATAGCCATTTTAAGTTATCCTTTGATTTTCCAACATTTTTGGCCTAGGGAAGAAGTGATCCCAAATTAACCCTCTAGTGCATAGCCCCGCCTTTAGACGGGGTCTAGAAAAAAATCGATTTGATAAATATTTTTTTAAATTCTAAAATTCCGACTTTTCTTAAAGTGTAGTGAATGCTTCAAGCCGCGTTTCTGTTATTTCAGATTGGCAGCACTCCTTCTAGCTTTCGAGTAATGTCAATTTAAAGTGACAGATGACTACTTTCGCGTGGTTTTTATTATTTTTGCAAACTGACAACTTTTTGCAAATAAAAAAAGTATACATTTTTGTGTCGATTTCATTTAAAAAAAATACCAACGTTTAAGAAATTTTACGTTCTTTCTGTGAGTAATTGTATTTTGATAAAAAAAAAATTTCACAGGTGAGTAAATTGAAAGATATTCAACTCCGCCTTCAGGCGGGCTCATGCATTGCGCTGTTCACTTGTTTAGCCACCATCTTTCAACCAGTTTCAAATTTATTATGTTATTATTAAAATTATCGGACTGATTCTCATTGTACCAGCATTGGACATGTTCCGTAAAAGTAAAACACATATGACCGAGGATGAAATTAGCGAATTCTTTGAACAAACACTATCCGATAATTATACTTCTGGCGATGAATGCGACTTTGATAGTGACGATGATGATAGGGATCCTAGTTACGTATTCCCTGAAGATGATTCTTTTATTGAAGCCCTGCTTGACTCTTCTGTAATGATGGGTAATGCTCTTGAATCCAATTTAAATTTGACGGATTATGAGCAAGCTACCACGGTTAGTGCACCTGATACTTGTTCTTCATCTGCTGCTGATGCTGCTA
The DNA here is from genome assembly GCA_963513945.1 of Hydrotaea diabolus. Taxonomy (NCBI): domain Eukaryota; kingdom Metazoa; phylum Arthropoda; class Insecta; order Diptera; family Muscidae; genus Hydrotaea; species Hydrotaea diabolus. The sequence goes on along the minus strand of OY740717.1, from coordinate 47,436,614 downwards.
ACCCTAGTGGATCTGCTTTTCGAATATTTTATCATATTTTGGACGTAGCTATGGTAAACGCATATTGTCTTTATAATAGACTAAATAAGGACGTCGTCAACTGTTCACTACCTGACTTCAGAACAGAAGTAGCAAAAACACTGTGTTTGATTCATACGGTGCAACCTGGCAAACGTGGTCGTCCATCATCTTTAACTCCCCCTACAACGGCTAAAAAGACGTATTTGCCAGTGCATAATATGAGATACGATCAAATAGGCCATTGGTGCGATTTTTTGGACCGCTCCGGCAAAAAAACATGCAAGTATCCAGGATGTAAATCGGAAACTCAAGCATTTTGCGTTAAATGTAAGATTAATTTATGTAATTCAACAACAAATAAATGTTTTTACAAGTTCCATAATAAAGAATGAATAAAAATTTACAACTTATGTAGATAAAACTATTTTGTTTTACATTTGAATAAAAATTTAGCTGTATAAATTTTAAGACGTTAATGCATAGGCCCGCCTCAAGGCGGATTTAATATTTTTACCTGTAAAAGGTGAACGAGGCATCCAATCAAAAAAACAACCTCAGATTCGTGATCAGCGACCTTAAATTAGTCTAATAAAAAATTAGGGGTCAAAACAAAAATTCATGCATTAGAGGGTTAAGTGTTCCTTTGATTTTCCAACATTTTTGGCCTTGGAAAGAAGTGATTACGAATTATAGCTCTTTTGTCGATTAGACGCTTAGTTTAGAAGATAAGGCCAGTTTAAATTTTTCTTTGATTTTTCAACATTTTTGGCCTTGGGAAGAAGTGATCATGAATTATAGCTCTTTTGAAGATTAGACGCTTAGTTAAGAAGATATAGCTAATTTAAGTTTTCCTTTGATTTTCCAACATTTTTGGCCTTGGTAAAAAGTGATCACAAATTACAGCTCTTTTGTCGATTAGACGCTTAGTTTATAAGATATAGCCAATTTAAGTTTTCATTTGATTTTCCAACATTTTTGGCCTTGGGAAGAAGTGATCACGAATTATAGCTCTTTTTTCGAGTTGGGACTAAGTTTAGAAGATGTAGCTAATTTAAGTTTTCCTTTGATTCTCCAAAATGTTTGGCCTTGGGAAGAAGTGATCACGAACTATAGCTCTTTTGTCGATTTGAGGCTTAGTTTAGAAGATGTAGTCAATTTAAGTTTTTGTTGTCTTGGGAAAAAGTGATCACGAATTATGGCTCTTGTTTTGTCGATTAGACACCCAGTCGATTAGACACTTAGCTTAGAAGGGCCAATTAAAGTTTTCCTTTGATTTTCTACCATTTGTTGTCTTTGGAAAATTTGATCACGTATTATAGCTCTTTTTGTCGATTAGACGCCTAGTGTTAAAGATTTAGCCAATTTATTTTTTCCTTTAACTTTCCAAAGGCACTATAGCGGTCAAACGAATTAACCTAGGATACTTTAGTTTGGCATGATAATGGTCATAATCTGTTTGGGTTTTTAAAATGGAGAAATAGGTCACGGCGGAAAATGTTCCTATATAAAGGACTAAAAACCTAATGGACTAAAGGAAAAATACTTTTTATCAAGAAAATCCTGAATGGATACTGTTAATTGGGATGCATTTAATAACTTAAAAAGTTTTTGGACCTTTAAGATGGAGCGGCCCCAAAAACTACCCACATGGTCAAAACGGGTCAATATGGATGTAAATTAAAGCAAGTTTTGCTCCAAATCCTAATATTTATAAATTTTGAAGTTCTGACTAAGATTGTGGTAAAACGCATGGGCCGAAGTGTACTTCCAGGTGTAGTGCAAGCATTTGAAGAAAGAAATGCGATTTAGGTCATATGACCACTACGAGCCCGTGAACAGCAGTCTATTTTTTGGTCCCAATTGTCGACCACTTTTGCAGACAATTCGACCGGAACGTTAGAAATTTCGCTTTGGATGTTGTCTCTAAGCTCGTCTAAAGTTGTTGGCTTGTTGGCATAGACTATAAAAATAAATCCTATAGCGTTAAATCGCTTGAACGAGATGGCCATTCGACCGGACAAATTCTCGAGATAACACGTTCACCGAATTTGACTTTCAGTAAATTCTAACGTTTGCTAGTGGCAAAGTTTTGTTGAAACCACGTACCTGCTGTGTCCAGCTCATCTAATTCTGGCCAAAAATAATTTTCTTACATGGCACGATAGCGCTCTCCACTGACGGCAAAATGACGATTGTTCTCATCGACGAAAAAATACGGTCCAATCACACCTCCGGCATGAAAACCACACCACACAGTAATTTTTTTCAGATGCAATTGTGTCTCTAGAAGCACATGTGGGTTTGTTGCTGTCAAATAACGCAAATTTTGTTTATTGGTAAAACCACTCAGACAGAAATGAGCTTCATAGCTGAAGATTTTCGTTTAAATTTTTTGTGAAACTTTGCTATTGTCTTGAAACTTTGCCAAAGCCAAATCGAAATCAAGTGGCTTTAGTTCTTGAGTCAGTTCTATCATATACGAATGAAGGTAAAGATATTTTCACAACATACGCCACAGAGTGGTTTGAGATATGCTCAATTCCTGAGAACGACGTGGAATTGGCTGATTTGGTTTATTTTAAACGAATACACTTACGGCTGCGATATTCTCGTCGCTACGAGCGGTACGGCAACTCTTTGGCGCCTGAACATCCAAAAGTGAAAATTTCGATCCAAATATATCCACTATAGCACGCACAGCCTGTCGGGTGGGACGATTATTACAGCCCAAAATTGGAGTAAGTGCTCTTAAAGTTTCGAGCACCGACTCAGAATTTCGGTAGTAATCTTTAATGATTTTAAAACGGTGCTCGTAAGTGATACTTACAATCTTGAAAATGTTGACTTCGACTCACGTTTTGAGAGTGCGTTGACATAAAGATGCGACATTGTTATGCACCCCCCCCCCCTGGAATGCCCCTTCCCTACTATTCAGAACATTTGGAAGAGCAATACGAGGGCTGCTATATATATTTCTACCTTTATACTGACAATTCGAATATTTATCATCAAAAATGGTTTTATTGTTTTATAAAGAATTCTCCAGCATGATTTATAAACTTTTGCATGCGCTCAAACCAATTGTCGTAGCACTTTTTCCACTCCGATTTAGACACCTTCAAAACATGGTTTTTGAACGCTTCAACAGCATCTTCTGGCGACGAAAATCGTTGACCACGCATTTTTTTCTTGATGTGCGTTAATTAAACGAAGTCATTGGGTGCCAAGTCAGTGATGTACGGCGGACGACAAATCAATTTAATGTTTTGGCCGGTCAAAAAGGCGCTGGTTTGAGCCGATGTGTGAGAGCTCGCAATGATTCGTCTTTTCTTGTTCGTTTTTCGAATTTCTCCGAAGACTTCAGGCAAAAAAATTATGGAGTACCACTCAGAATTGACCGTCCTACGTTGCTCAAGCGGAATAGTCGCCACCTACCACTTTTGCCGAAGAAACAGGCAACCATTTGCTTCGAAGTTCTATTTTCATGAACAACTTTCGTTGAATTTGGCTCGTCTTCGAAGACCCACACAGTCGATTGCTGTTTTGTTTCGGGCTCATACGCATATATCCACGATTCGTCACCTGTGACGATTTTACAAATGTCTTTTAGATGCACCGCGATCGTATTTTTTCAACATTTCTTTGCACCAAACGACACGAGCCTTTTTTAACGATTGTCAAATTGTGCGGGATCCAACGAGAACAAACCTTTTTACGGCCAGGTGGTCATGCAATATCAAATGTATGCTGGTCGAAGAAATGTCCAAGGATGCCTCTATCTCACGGTATGTCACATGACGATCTTGCATTATCAGTTCACGCATAGTATCAGTGGTCTCTGTCACAACGGCCGTTTTTGGACGACCTTCGTCTTTGAGCGAGCGTCGGCCAGGATTCATTAAACCAGTTTTTTACAGTGCTTTAGGATGTTGCTTCATCGCCATACAAAGATTTAAGTTCAGCGATGCACTCTTGTCGTGATAATCTACGTCGAAAGTTGTGAAAAATTATCGCACGAAAATGTTCACGAGTTAATTCCATTTGTTTGCCAAATTGATTTTTTCAGGTCACTGTATACAATACAAATGATGGTCGTACGTCAAAACGTTCTGAGTACGTTTATGGTAAAAAATGTCTAACTTTCCAATAGAAATGTCAGATGGTCTATGGCAACCCTCGCATAAATAAGTTAATTGTTTATTCTCCCATCTTAATATCGGATGCCTTCAGCCTCACCCAACTGAATGACGTTGTTACTTGTTAATGTCATAGACTACCTCTAAACTGTATGCTCCATTGAAGTGACTAATATCTTCAAAAGAGTTTTGCATCCTTTCTCCGTTTGTACTTAACCCATGGGGTTTCTATATCACATCTAACTAGAAAAAAAAGTTTGCTGGGTACTGCCATTATGCCTGATAACATCACTTCCATGGCTCTTAACTTAAGTAGTGTTTCGTCTCTCTATTATTTTTTTTTTGTTGCCACTTGAAGTGTGACCACTGAAAGTGGTGTACACAAACACACACAGCAAAGCCCAACATCCAAAGGACACTTGATGAAATCAAAAGGACAAAAAAGAAAAAGGGAGCATATCCAAAGATATTTATAAGTACTCAAGTTAAAGACACATACGCCCTAGCACACATGGAACTACACTGGAAGCGGCACATCCGGACAGGCATGCATACGACTACATTCGCCGGCTTTCAAATACACTTTTACACTCCAATGTAAACATCCTCAATAGATGTGTGTGTGTGCGTATGCGTATTTGTGAGTGTGGTTATTCATTTAGAATTTCAAGTAAACGCCTTTAAAAGACCTCGTGTTGGTACCACAACACTCACTTTCGCATGCCCCTTAAAGAGTCTGTGTGTGTGTGGATCCTTTGAATTCTTTAGAAACGTGCTGTTGCCATCGACATAATGAACGTACCTTTTCCGTTGTTACTCTTTTTTATATCATTTCCTTTTATACTCTTTATTGACTTATTATCTTTTGAATGACCGTGTTACATTCTTTTCTTCGTTTTTTTTTCTTTACGCTTTTATTTATTTCAAGCTTTGCCCCCCCCCCCCCCTACTCCTACTTCTCTCGTTTGTATTGTATGTTTGTTCTTTATTTATTGTTGCCTTTTTCTAAAGATGAATGCAAATTGTATTGTATGATATTCTTTTTTTAGACCCTGCCCTTTTCTTCGTGGCTCGCACCACAGCCATTGATGCGAAATTGTATGGATTATTTGGAATAGGTCCAAAGGACTAACATCTGAGGGGGAGGGGTGGTGTAGCAAGGCCGCTTGGGAAGACCGAGTATTGTTTATAATACAATTAAAGCTCTTATGTGACGAAGCTTCTACAGCGTGTGTATTTATCAACGATTGAATGGTTTTAACTCGATTGTCAACATTGCCCCAGCAGAGTGCCATAGCAAAGGATATTAACTAATGTATCGGATTTTGTCTATTACATAGCAGACTCTACGGAAATGTCATCAATTATAAAGCTGCGAGAGTGTGATGTGCAGAGTGAGCGAACTAGCGCCAAGATAACTCATTTTTATGGGATATCGCCAATTTTTGATTGGGTCAAAAATGTGGAAAAGTAGGTGTAACGGGTGATCCATCTGGTATTTTAGATTTAAAGCCATATTTTTTTGGCAGTAATAGTTTTTTTTCCGACCGAAACCTTAAATGTCAGTAACATTGGAAGATATGGCAAAATTTCGCCACAGTCAAAGACGCGTAGCGCTAGTAATCGAGGAGAATTTTTTCTGTATTCATTTTTGTAAAATGTGCTTCCCGGACGTTCATGCGGAAAAACCTCAGATGAATGGGAAATAATTATAAACAAGTAGGTAGAGGGAAATGATATGTTCATTCTTGAACACTCGGAACCCCTCAAACTAGAATTATCTCCATAACTACTGACAAATGCACGGTTTTTAGGCAGAGATTTTGGCAATCAATATAGCCACAGACAAGTTTTTGCAACTAAGCCTACCTACGTCAAATATCCGTACATTAGTGTACAGCATAGCGGACATAAAGGCGCTGGACTTTACGTCATTTCTGTATTCATTTTTGTAAAATGTGCTTCCCAATAAATTCGTATATCGTCGTAGTTCCCACTATTTTTAATTTTTTTTTATTGTCGATTTTTAGAAGTCATATTGGTCATTAGAGCGCACAATCTTACAGGAAAAAAAGTTCGCCGCATACCTTTGAATATAACGTATTATTACAAGATAGTTTTGAAAAAAAATGTTTTCTTAGCGAACGAAGAAGTCGCGCTTTTACATTTTTCTTTATATCTTCTGTGTAATACATCGATGTTTTTGCTCGAAGAGATCAATTTTTCTCTCTCCGAAGTCACTGACCCTAAGTACCCCTACTCGTACTTACCAAATATCAGAAAATTAAAGCTCGCACAAAATCATTAAACTCTTGTTCAGGTAGTATTGCGATAATCACAGCAGAACAATTTTTAAAATGTTGTCCATGCGCTGTTCATCGGTGCCAGCCATGGCAGATTCATGTACAACATAAACATGACTTTAGAAACTGAAAAATTGGTCTCTTTGAGACAAAAACATCAATGTATCACACTTTAAGATCCTGTTATAAATGCAGAAGATATAAAGACGAAATGTAAAAGCGCGTTTCCTACGTTTGGCTAAACGATTTTTTTTTCGAGACTACCTTGCAATAATACTTTATATTCGAAGGTGTACGGTGAATTTTTTTTTACCTGTTAGGTGGTACGCTCTAATGGATATGCTTGTTGTAGAGTAAGACTATCTGACATCGATCCAAAAGAAACACTTTCGGACGGATTTTCCAATGAAAGAAGATATCGGACGCTGTAATACGATAATACGCTGTGATTGCTATATATATATTTCGGGCCTAGGCGCCATCTGACATTTCCATTGGAAAATTTGACAATTTTTAACATAAACGTACTTAGAACGTTTTAACGTACGCCCATTATTTGTGTTGTTTACCGTGACTTGAAAAAATCAATTTGGCAAAAAAAAAATGGAATTAACTCGTGAACATTTTTGTGCAATCATTTTTAACAACTTTCGACGTGGATTATCACGGCAAGAGTGAATCGATGACCATAAATCTTTGTATGGCTATGAAGCACCATCCTATAGATGAAGGTCGTCCAAAACGGCCGTTGTGCTAGAAAACATTAAAGTCGTGCGTGAACTGATAATGCAAGATTGTCATGTGACATACCGTGAGTTAGGGGCATCCTTGAGAATTTCTTTCACCAACATACATTCGATATTGCGTGAACACCTGGCCATAAAAAAGGTTTGTTTTCGTTGGATCCCGCACAATTTGACAATCGCTCAAAAAAGGCTCGTGTCGATTGGTGCAAAGAAATTTTGAAAAAATACGATCACGGTACTTCAAAAGACGTTTTTAAGATCTTCACAGTCGACGAATCATGGATCCATGCGTATGAGCCCGAAACAAAACAGCAATCGACCGTAATGGTCTTCGAAGTCGAGCCAAATCCAACGAAAGTTGTTCGTGGAAAAAGCACTTCGAAGCAAATGGTCCTGTTTCATCGGCAAAACTCGTCATGTGGTGACTGTTCCACTTGAGCAACGTAGGAGGTCAATTCTGAGTGGTACACCACAATTCGAAAAACGAACAAGGGAAAGCGAATCATTGTGCATCATGACAATGCAGGCTCTCACATATCGGCTCAAACCAGCGCCTTTTTGACCGTCCAAAACGTTGAATTGATGGGCCATCCGCCGTACAGCCCAGACTTGGCACCCAATGACTTCTTTTTATTCCCGCACATCAAGAAATACAATGTGTGGTCAACGATTTTCGTCGCCAGAAGATGCTGTTAAGCGTTCAAAAACTATGTTTTGGAGGTGTCTCAATCGGAGTGGAAAAAATGCTTCGACAATTGGTTTGAGCGCATGCAAATGTGTAAAAATCATACTGGAGAATACTTTGAAAAACTATAGTGGTTTTATTGTTTTTGATGATAAATATTAGAATTTTCAGTATTATGACATACATATATATAGCAGCCCTCAGTCTTCACACATGGTTCGAAAACGGAAGCAGGTGTGGGATCAGATGTATACTTGGGATTTGGAAGTGCTGTAGAAGGCGAAAATGACTGAGTCGTTCAAGATCAGTTTTGATTCTCAATGTATTCATAAAATTTCATTAACTAATATGGATCAATATCTTAACATAGGAAAGAACGTGAAGAATGGATGACCTTATCGTTGGCGTCCTACCTACCTTACAAACAACATGTGTATTAGAGAGAAGGACTATTAGTTTAAGAATGTCATGGACATGGGCAACAAACTGTAATGAATAAAGTAATTGTAATATGCATCATAGATATGAACAAAATATAACAGTGGCCTGATGCAGGACGTTCATGCGGAAAAACCTCAGATTAATGGGAAATAATTATATACAAGTAGGTAGAGGGAAATGCTATGTTCATTCTTGAACACTTGGAACCGCTCAAACTAGAATTATCTCCATAACTACTGACAAATGCACGGTTTTTAGGCAGAGATTTTGGCAATCAATATAGCCGCAGACAAGTTTTTGCAACTAAGCCTACCTACGTCAAATATCCGTACATTAGTGGACAGCATGGCGGACATAAAGGCGCTGGACTTTACGTCATTGAAATCAAAATGTGAGAAGAGATGTATTGAATACGCATACAAGTCTGGAGATACAACATTATGCGGACATGAGTACCGCGTCAGCGATATACCGACCAACCATATATTAGACGAATGTACCAGAATGGGCTTATGAGCGGTGGGCGAACCAACAATCCCAGACATACACATGATGCCCGTCAAACTGATAAATGCAATCAGCGAAATGGCAGAATAACTCGGTCTCTCTGGCAGACAATAGACCGGAAAAGAAAAGAAAATTGCTAACACTAAGGAAACAATTGATATTAACCCTCATGAATGCGCTTAAGGGACACTGCTTGTTTGGGCATAACGTGCAGAAACTTCTGTAGAAGTTGCCACGATGCAGAAAAAGAGGAGTTATTGTCTACCTAGACAGTAAAAACTTTGCCAACTTAGCAGAAATAGAGGACGTAAATTAGACCGTACCTCAAAAAAAAAATCGCCGTACACATTCGAATATAAAGTATTATTGCAAAGTAGTTTTTGAATTTTTTTGTTCGGTTTCTTGCCGAACATTCGGGTCGCGCTTTAAAATTTATCTTTATATCTTCTGCATTAACTGAAGGATCTTAAAGTGTGATACATCGATGTTTTTCCGAAGAGATCAATTTTTCTAAAGTCACTGACCTCAAGTAACCCCTTGTGGTACTTGTCTATCATATCTGAACTTATACAACAATATTTAACAAAATTAAGGTAAAATGAAAATTTTAATCAACCATATTTCGATGTGATTCAAGTTGGTTGCACTTTTGGCGGTTCTCAAGTTTAGCAAAAATGTGGTCCATGCGTTGCTTATCTGTGAACGCCATGACAGATTCATGTACAACATGAACGATCAGTGTTTTGAGAATGGCATTGGTAAGCTGTGATTATAATTAAGTTTAGCAAAGGAAACAACTTAGTTAATTTATTTTTCTTGTGCTAGCATAAATCTGGCTTGTGCTAGTTAAATCGATAATTTCTTCTGAAAATTGGAATGACTATCCATCTCAACTTTTCGGTCCACGCTGTTAAAAAGTTCCCACACTAGGGTTCCTTCCCATTTCAAATCCAGGTTCTCAAACCTTGATAAAATGGGACCTTAAGACTATTTGTTTTTGAATTGCACCCAAAGATTCTCTATTAACTGCTTTAATAGCTGCAACGTTCTAGGCTCCGATTTCCCATAGTATGTTTTGTGCGACCACTTGTTAACTCAGGTAAACCTTAACCATACCAGTCTACATTTTTGAATAACCCCCGTGTCCTTGTTTTCGTACTACCCTTACACAAAAGTTAATTACGAGTTGAAGTTCTGCTGGTCTAGAGTCAAAAAATAGAATCTAATTATGGTTAAATTTAGCATAGTGCATCATGGGTGACTTATAATTATTCCTGCCGAATCCTGACCATAGTGGCATATCCCTCACCAACAAAACTTTCCGATTTGAAGTTCTATCGGTATGCAAGAAAATATTTACATTAGAGCTAGCTGATATGAAGCAAATATAGCTGCACCTGGTGAAACTGCACCACAACGGTCAATGCATTCTTATAGCTTCATCGAAGTATGTCCTACCCGCCTTCGAAGTTACTCATTAACCCGTTACTGCCTGCCCATAGATCGGCCCTTACGATTTTTATGAAACTTTTCTTAATTAAATTAGGAACTATTCGATTTAAATATGATTTTTATTCGTTTCAAACAATTTTTTTCTATAGGAAAAAATAGACAAACCCACCATGTCCATGTTAAATACCCATTTGCATTTGTCCGGATCTGGAGGCCAGGTGTGTGTACGTATCGCTGCCTGATTTTTGTCATTACATAGTAAAATTTTAGGTAAAAATTTTAATTTGTACCATTTTTCTATGTTTGACAGCACTTTTCCGGAAAAAATCGATTTTTGCATGCAAAAAACAAAAGATAAAAAAACCTGCTAAATGGTAAAATTTAGCCCAATCTTTCCTCTTTTCTATAAAAATAAATTACCGCGATATTGCTCACCTGGCCCACTCTAAAATTATTTATGTATCAACACTTTCTTGGGTATTTAAATACCCATTAAGCAGGAATGGGTTAAGTCCGATTTTACTCAGACTTCAAACAGATGTGCTGTTTCACCTGTATAACAGAAAGGTAAAGGTTACTTTTCAGTCGGCCCCGTTTGATTATAGCTTTCTACTTGCCTGTAATGATTTATTTGCAATTAGACTATTTCACAAGTTTTTTGTATTTTATGGTATATGAAGAGATTGAATACTCACCCTCCCCCCACCTTCCTGAGAAAGAGGGGACTACGTCTCCCTGGACCATATCTTGTTCTAGTCCACATCATCGTTTCAGAAGTTGTTGACCTTACGAAGCCTTCCAAAGAACGTATATTTCAATGGCTTATTTGTATAATTTTTAAAGTTTATCCAAACGGTTATCTTGCAAAAAATTGAATTTTAAATATGAATGCCAAAAATTTTCCGAAATACCTTACTTAAACCAATTTTCTTTGCACGGATTTCCTAAATTGGTTTACTTACTTTCTTGAAGCAAAAGTAATCTTAGAATAAATCACGTATCTAGCTGGAATGATTTTGGAAATATATCAAATATCCAAATTTATTTTTCCATACAATTTTTAAATTATTTATTTTATCGCCACACTTTTACTTTCACTTTCCTTTTACTTTTCCTTTTTCCTCTCCCGGTTTTAAATTAACCTAATTTTGCATAAATTATCGTATTAGCAACCGCAGGAGGAGCACACCGCCGTATGGCAGGGAAGCAAAATAACAGATGAAAGTTTTAAACAATTTCACTCCCTGAGGTCACAGTCAGTCCTTTGAACTTTTTCCTGCCACAACCACCGCTACTTATTTTCTTCAAATACCAAAAAAATTTAATTCTCATTTATATTTGGGGGATTCTTAATTTCCTTCCCAAATGGGAAGGAAAATCCGAAAGGCAAGTAACAAAAAAATTATAATTTTCTGTTGCTCAACATTATTTTAATTGCCTCAGCTTATTTTCACACCCAGTGGTTTATCTTTTCTCTTCTTCGGTTTGTTGCCTCATTTTATTTCGCTTTTTTTCTCCAATGTGCCGCATTGTTGGTTGGTCCTGTCGACTCCCTGTTGGCTCGCGTTGTTTATCAAACACCTTGGATGTTGGTGTTTCTTAATTTCAATTTGTTTTTTTCGCTCCTCGGTTTTCTCTTTTAAGTGTGTTGAATATATTTTCTTAACTTTTGCTTTCTTCGTTTTCCTGTAATGGTCTGCCAAAATTTATGAAAATTAAAGTTGTATGAGGGGGTTTTTATTTTAATCCTTACCAAAAGGAAAGTGTGAAAGGCATATATTTACACTTGAATCTTTTTTGGGGGAAAATCACTCATATGGAACAGTTTTCTACAAAGGCCAAGACGCGATACGAATTTGTCTGCTTAATTAAAAATACACGTACTCAGGTCTACCTTAGGCAAAAGGAAATGATTTTTTAGCAGAAACAAAGGATTTGTCATAATCAGGAAAAATGTCCTTTAAACTCTCTGAAGGTCAACATGTTTTTTTTTAATTAATCATTTATTTGGTTTAAAATAAAATATTCTACCTTCAGTTAAAAACACAAAACAATTTGATATTTGTAAATTTTATTTAAAGAACCACGACAACGACATTGAGAGGTTATTCTACTGGTGCGAATTGACTCAGATTGCCATGAATATTTCGATTTCTAAAAACTTTAGCAATATCGTTGTTGTAAGCTTTGAACACACTTTGTACAAAACAGTTAATTTAATTTTTTCACCGTTTAATTTAAAAATGAAGTCCTAAAATAAAAATCACACACCTAGAACAACATTGTTGCCTCAACCGATTATTTGCCAACCGAATGTTGGTGATTGCACCTACTATCTATGGATTTCATCGCTACAACCGAATGATGACTCGGCACACGGCAATTTTTCGTAGTGGGAACTGCCAGTATCGCTTGAAGAGACAAAGTATTGGTAAACGTAACTTAATAGCATAATTATTGAAAGTGATTTTGTACTTATACATGAATTGGTTTTAGTTGTAAACTAGTGGTTTTAAGTTCATTTTAAATTCGGTTGTTATTTCCACGAGCATTAGTTAACTGGTTAAATTGGTTTTTTTGTGAGGTCCTCTTGGATGAAAGAACTGGATCAGAAGATAAAAGTAAGATACATTAAGTGACTGTTGGTGTCCTCTCGCGCCATTTTTCAATTATGTGTTAAACGAAGTCTTTGCACGCTTTTATGATTTGCTTCTAACGCTTTTTCCGACAAACAACATACGGGAGGTTCGGAAACTTCTTAGCCTAGCACAAAAAGCGCGGTATAAACAGAAAAAAGTTAGGTGTTTTGAAAACTTCCATCTCTGCTATGACCACATGTTAAATTGTTGTTTCGATCTGGTAACTCCTTCATATAGAATCAGGTGTTCACAAAAGACGCATCCGCGATTTTTTTTACAATGGAAAAATTTGAAATATTTACATAAAAAAGGTTATCGGGACAAGAAATTCATAATGATATGGTGAATGTGTTAGATGAAAGTGCTCCTTCATATGCAACAGTAAAAAATTGGGTTGCTGAATTTAAACGTGGTCGTACAAGCATTGAAGATGAACCACGTAGTAGACGTCCAAAAACAGCAACAACAACAGAAATTGTAGCCAAAGTGTATGATATGGTATTAAATGATCGACGAATAAAAGTGCGTGAAATAGCTAATATCATGGGCATCTCAAATGATCGAGTCCATTTAATTTTGCATGAAGAACTACAGATGAAAAAGCTTTCTGCAAGATGGGTGCCGCACTTGTTAACAGTCGACCAAAAACGCATAAAAATGAACATTTCTCAAGCTTGTTTGGATCGTTTTCAGCGAAATAAAATGGATTTTAAGCGTCGTTTCAATACTGTTGATGAGACATGGATCCAGCACTATACTCCAGAGACAAAAGAACAATCCAAACAATGGACTGAAGCTGAAGGAAGTGCCCCAAAGAAGGCAAAAACAATTCAATCGGCTGGTAAGGTTATGACAACGTTTTTTTGGGACTTCAAGGTATTTTATTGATTGACTATCTGCAAAAGGGTAAAACAATAAATTCAGAGTACTATTGCAACCTTTTAGATCAATTAAATGTACAAATTCGAGAAAAACGTCCTGGCTTACAACACAAAAAAAATAATTTTTCATCAAGACAACGCACCAGCGCACAAGAGTGTTTTAACAATAGCTAAAATCAACGAATTAAAGTACGAGTTGCTTGACCACCCACCTTATTCTCCTGATTTAGCTCCCAGCGACGTTTACCTGTTTCCAAATCTAAAAAAATTCCTTGCTGGCAAGCGTTTTACCTCAAATGAAGATGCAATTACAGTTGTAAACCACTATTTTGAAGACCTTGAGGAAAACTATTTTAATCAAGGGATAGAATTGCAAGATAAGCGTTGGACTAAGTGTATTGAAGTTTCAGGAGATTATATTGAAAAATAAAAATATTTTTGAAAAGCTAACTATTCTCTTTCATTGATAGGCTAAGAACTTTCCGAACCGCCCTCGTAATACGAAAAAAATATATGTAGTTGTTATTAGGAATACCCACAAATGCATATATTTGGGTGAAAACATTAACCTATTGGTAAATTAAAAAACCTAATTACATCTATGTACAGAACTAGGCATGAAGTACCAACTATAATTGCTGAAATACAAATTTCTATTTTTTTTTTTAAAGCACATAAAATTTTTCATTTTCAATTGGTTTGCTGCACGATAACCTAGTAAACCAAATTTGCCGACAATGTCTGATATCAGACAATTCTGAACTATATCTGAACTCTATCGAGATATCTTACCGAAATCGTTACGAATTATGTTCGGTTTGTCTGAGGATTTTTTTTCAGAGAATTAGTTTAGAATTCGTGTCAACCCTCTCATATATGTTTTTCGTTACGAACTCAGTATAAATTCTGATCCGAAGTCGGAACATTTTGACGATTGTCGTACAGAATTCTGACCGAATTCTGAACGTTTGGTTTGCTGAGAAGATACTTATTAAAGGTAAGAAATTAAAAATACGCGTCTTGGCTATTAATAAAGTTTTGTGATATCGGCAGCTATGTCAATCGAAGAAAAAAATCTTTGAGCTGTGTTTCCATCATTTGTTGTGCCGAAACCCTGCTTCCCTTCACCAACTCTAAGATAATTCCCTTTAAGTACGTGTTTTCTATGAATTTACTTTTGTATTCCTCGCTCACCAGCCAAATTTTGAAGGGTTGACGAAACGCTATGTGAATTAGGCATTCAAAAAACGACGCCAACAGTGGAGAACAGAAAATCCTGCTCTTGTCTTCTTTTACAAAAACATTTGTTTTGGCCTACACAGAAGTGTTGATGAAGAAAATGTATTCACCCTAAGTTTCTCATTAGATACTGCTTGATTAACCTGTGTTTAATGTACTTATATAAAGTTCAATATATAAATAAAAAAAACAAAATTAATTAAAGCGCTTAATTTACTGTCAGTAATTCAATCATAAACATGAACTGGTCCGACTGCTCATCTGATTAAACTTTTGTTTGTAAAGACTTTGACCAGATCTTCCATCCACGCCCCATTTGCATTTAAGTGACGGTTTTGCTGTTGGCTTCCCATTTTTACATAGATGATGTATACTTTTTTCAGTTATATGCATGTTAGCTTGTAATTCCATTTTATTATTATTATTTACTACTTTGCGTAAAAGTCTGTATTTTTCTTCAGATAAATCGAAGTCCAGATATAAAGCTAACGTTTGAAATGTTTCCAAACTTTTTCAAATAGTTTTGTACGCTATCAGTTTTTTTCCGCTGAGAAATAGATTTCGTCTTTAATGTGCCCAACTAAAATATCTTGTTGCACTCTTGGTATTTTTTTTTTGAATCTTAAGATAACAACACTTCGGGTCTGCTATTTCACCGAATTTTTTTAATGTTTTTTGGCATTTATTGTTGAGAATTTTTAAAATAAAAAATTAATCATAGACACTTTTTAAAAACTGAAAATCAAAAGGATTTGAAAAAAATAGGAAAATGTTTTTGTTTAATAGACGAAAATGCAAACTAATTTATTGTGCAAAATAATGTGACCGAAGTTTTTGGTATTTTTTTGCTTTTTGACATTAAAAATCAAGAATTTTTCGAATACAAAGTTCATCGTAGACACTTTAAAAAAATGAAAATAAAAAAACAGGGCAAAACCGCAGAAGATGTTGTTTTTTTTCTAAAAGACGAAAGTTCTAACTAATTAACTGTGGAAAAAAATTTCACCATATTTTTGACATAGACACTTTTTAAAAACTGATAATCAAAGGAAACAACCTCTTATTATTGTGCAAAACCGAAATTTATGATGATTTTATATATTATGTCAAAAATTCACATATTCATCAAAAAAAAAATAAATATTTAAAAATTAGTTAAAATAATAATTAAAAAAAACTAATTAATAATAATAAAAATATAAAAAAATAAAAAAGCTAAAATTTTACCATTCTTTAACTATTCAAAAAGTATCAGCCATTTCGATTCCGTTAATAATGCTTCTTTGACAAATATTTTCGTTCAACTACTAAGGAACGAAACTACAATATTAATTGATTCTGCATACGAGTACAAATCGCTTCATTTGAATGGCTCTCGAGCCCAAAAAAACTGTTTCTTTGAAAAACTATTTGCAGATTTTTCTTAGTTAGACTATTACCTTTAAATGATAACAAAATAATTAAATTCAAAGCAGTTTTCTGATTTTGTCAATAAAGCGGAGTACTGAGATCTGTGACGATTTTGTATTCCATTTTAAACCTAACTTGATTCGTCAGATTTTACAGAAAAAATATTTTTTTAATAAACGAAAAGTAGCTGTTTATCTTGAAGATACTAGTATTCTGATTTTATTTTAGACGATCTATACATAAATGTTAATAGTAGCAATATAGTAGAACATTTTACCCAAAAACGAGAATTTTAATAAATATTTATATGACTTCACTAAAAAAAAGAGGACATTTTCCTGCTGATATTTATTGGAAACATTTTAGTACAATATAAAAATACTTAAACTTTCATTAAAGAATCATTATTTCAGCTTTATATACCTTTCTGAACGAAAATATCACTGCATTCTTAGAGATAGGATGATAGAATGTTCTACGAAGATAAATTCCATACGATTTCATTGAAGACATCTCATCACATAACTTCACTAAAACGAAAAAAATGTATCAGTTTTTAACCCAATTCATACGGTAGAGCATTGTAAAGTGAAAATTTCGTCGGCCCATTTAAAATAACTCAGACCTACACTGGCCGTCCTGTTAGCAAATTAATATACTCGTACTAACCTAAGATATCATGCGCACCCGCCGAGAAAGTCCGCAATTTTGATGTATAGTGTTATATGTTACAACAGCGAACGAAACGGGGTTTGGTTACTAAAGGGTGGTCCTATGTATGATGTTTTTTCGGTTTGCAGAAATCCTCCGATTGTGGACACGTTTCATCGATTCTGCTGACTAAAATAATCACGAAGTGCACAAAATATATTTTGATTTAAACTTCAATTTTCGTAAAAGTCTTTAACAATCTTAACGCCCTCTTCAACTACCTGTGTGTACCTCTCCACGGTTGAATTTGTCAAACGCTAAAACAAAGAAATGTCAAATTAAGTTGGGCAATAATATATGACTCACAATTATCGTCGTGCATTTTGGGACGGAAATTTCCAAATAGATTCATAATGTTTGTCTCAGTAATTTTTACACAACCCCTACGGGAAATTGGACAGGTACAGAACCAGTCACGTGATCAGTTCCTAATGGATAGGGACTGGTCCTAGTACCGACCCAACATATACAAAGAACCGGTTCAATTGACACTGTTAATATACCATATCACGGGACTGATCAAAAAGGACAGATATAGTACGTGACATTATACATATATAGGGTGATAAATATTGAGGTTCCCTAATTTTTTAAAGATAAAAAACAGACAATTCAAAATAAATGGGGAATGTTTATTATCATTTGAAAGATCATTCTTTGGCAAGTGCGTAATTTGACGCATCCGTTGTTAAAATAAATTTCTTTTAAAGTCTGGGTATTTTAAAATAGGTGGTTTTAGCAGTTTATTCTTTAATGTTTCAAACGCCATTTGACATTCATTGCTCCACACGAAGGATTTGTTTTTCTTCAAAAGCTCATTCAAGCATTTTGCCAGATCGGCAAAGTTCGGTATAAATCGCCTATAATAATTGCAGAAAGCCACAAACCTCCTAACTTCATCTGCATTTCTCGGCACTGGATAGCTTGTTATGGCATGATCTTTAGTTGGGTCTGTTTTTACACCTTTATCCGTAATCATGTGGCCTAAGTATACCACTTCTGGTTTTAAAAATTTACACTTATTCATGTTTAGCTTTAAGTTGAACCTCCTTAATCTTCGAAATACCTCTCTTAGATTGTCATTGTGGTGTTTTAAACTACATCCAAAAATAATTATGTCATCCACATAAAGGAAAGCTGCCGCATCCAATCCGCTCAACGCAATCGTTAGCATTCTTTGAAAACTATTAGATGATATTTTCAATCCGAATGGCAGCCGTTTAAACTGGAAATGACCATTTCCTGTTGAAAAAGCAGTGAGAGGACGCGAATCCTCATGGAGGTTTATTTGATGAAAAGAGCTTGTCATGTCCAGTGTGGAAAAATATCTGGCTCTGCCAAGCCTGTCTAATACGTCTTCAATTCTTGTTAATGGAAACTTGTCGTTAACTATCTTATCATTCAGTTTCCTGAAATCTACTACCAGTCGCCATTTTTTCTCCTCACCAGTCGACTTCTTTGGTACAATTAATAATGGTGAGTTGTACGGACTAACTGATGGCTCTATTATGTCATTTTCCTGAAGATCCTTCACTTGTTTATCAATTTCCTCCATCTGTGACTGCGGTAATCTGTAATTTTTTATATAAACAGGTGTCGTATCAGTTGTCTGTACACGTTGTGTATAAAAATTGTTCACACTTAATTTTTCCCCTGGGAGATGAAAAATATCTTGGTATTCACGTAAAATGTCTGTAAGGGACTCTCTTGCGTATGAGTCGTTGGCTCCAATATCGGCACTGTTCAATAAAGCATCTAATCTATTGGTTTCTAAATTGGTACTCACAGTGCATATGTCGTATTCTTTCAACGGATGAATCTCACAGTCAATATTTTCTATGATTGACTCTGTATCTGTAACATTCAATAATTTGACATGTACCACACCATGAGCTGGAATTAAACAATTTGCCAGGAATACCCCGGTCATCAGCTCCTTATTTAGTACTACACTATCCTCTTTAACACGAATATTGAGTGGAAATATCCCTTCCGTCCTTGGTGGAATAATTATATTATTATTCTCCGAAGTCCTCGAATTCATTGGTAAAATTAATTCTTCATTATTTATGTTAAATGATATTGTAAAAGTTTCAAAGTGTATCTTGCACATGAACCTAGTTAAAATATCCCTACCAATTATCCCATCAGTTGAAATTGGGAAATTGTCTTCGACTACGTAGAAATCATGTGATATAATCATTGTTTCAATTAATAATTCCAAATTTGTAGCCCCGACACATTGTACTGCCTCCTCTGTTATTCCTGACAGTTTTGCGGATTTCATTGTATTTATGTTGTTGAAATTCTGGTCCTTACAAATAGAAATGTCTGCTCCAGTGTCAATTAAAAACTTTAATTTTTTGTTTATGTTTTTGCATTCTAACACGAGAAATGCATTTGCTTTTGCAGATATATTAAAAATTCTTATATTTGGCCTTCGTGGACAACTTCTTCGGTCATCCGGCCTTCGCAGTTTCCCTGTTGTTCAGTGTAAGGAAATGCTCTGAATTCTCTGCTCTTCTGATCATTATATCTACTGTTACTAAATCTTTTCCCTCTTGCATTTATTTGCTCCACTATAACTATTCTTATTCGTGCTGTTATTTCTAAGTCCGTGAGCATATTCGTATCTTTCGCCTCGGTTCTTATCTTGGTAACCTCTTCTGTCATTGCTGTAGTTGCCATGATTTCCGTGATATTCTCCAACGGCCTCGAACCTGCCATCATAGACATTTCCATGTCTGTCATTGTATCTGTTATCGTATCTGTTATCGTACCTGTTATCGTACCTGTTATCGTACCTGTTATCGTATCTGTTAGTCCTGCCACGCAACTCCAATCCTTTGACCGGAAATAAATTTCTGTTTTCTAGGCCTAAACTTCTTTCTGCTGTCACACACCTCTGCGCTGCCTCATTCAACGTGATTGGTATATTTGCCAATAACAGCGGTTGATAATCCGCATTTACCCCTTTCATAAAAACGTTAAGGGCCATATTATCGCTTACTTTATAAATGGCATTCTTAGTCTCCTCAGATGGGTTTGTTAAGCTTCCTATCTCAAATGAGCTTAACTGATCTGACAATTCCTAAATCTTTTCTCTAAATTCGGTTATATTAGAATTTCCTTGTTTAACACTACCTAATTCGGTTAAAACCTGTTGCAGTGTTGAAGGGTTAGGATATGCCTCTTCCAAACATTTCTTTAAGTGCACAAATGTAGTTGGTTTATTAGCCCGACCTAAAATGCTCCGCACCTGTGTTGATAACTTGAAATTATAGACGTACTTAATGAAAATTTCTTTATCTTCTTCTCTCAATAAATCATGCAGTAATTCAGTCTGCGTTAAAAAATCCTCCAAGTACTTAAATGTTCCCTTGAAGACTTGTAGATTTTTACCTACCATTGAAATGTCAAATTGTGCCATATTCGGTAAATCTCCCTCTTGCCCCCGGTTTTCTTTTACTTCTAATTTTTTCAAAATTTCCTCTGTTTCTCTCTTAATTTCCTCAAACCGTAATTTAAAGGTAGAAATATTTTTGTCTTCAATAGACTCGCTTTGTTTTACTTTGATGTCTTCTAATGCCCTATCGACCGTATTTTGCAAAATATTCAATTTTTCTAACTTATAATCTATATACTTATTCGTAAAAACTCTATTTATACTTTTCTTTAAATTCGATTTTAACTTTTCTAATTCATTTATACATTCCAAAATTTCCTCCATTAACCTAATTTATAAATATTATACTTTTTTTTACCGTGTCTGCACTGCTTCTATATTAAAATACAAAAATAAATTTCTGTTTTCTAGGCCTAAACTTCTTTCTGCTGTCACACACCTCTGCGCTGCCTCATTCAACGTGATTGGTATATTTGCCAATAACAGCGGTTGATAATCCGCATTTACCCCTTTCATAAAAACGTTAAGGGCCATATTATCGCTTACTTTATAAATGGCATTCTTAGTCTCCTCAGATGGGTTTGTTAAGCTTCCTATCTCAAATGAGCTTAACTGATCTGACAATTCCTAAATCTTTTCTCTAAATTCGGTTATATTAGAATTTCCTTGTTTAACACTACCTAATTCGGTTAAAACCTGTTGCAGTGTTGAAGGGTTAGGATATGCCTCTTCCAAACATTTCTTTAAGTGCACAAATGTAGTTGGTTTATTAGCCCGACCTAAAATGCTCCGCACCTGTGTTGATAACTTGAAATTATAGACGTACTTAATGAAAATTTCTTTATCTTCTTCTCTCAATAAATCATGCAGTAATTCAGTCTGCGTTAAAAATCCTCCAAGTACTTAAATGTTCCCTTGAAGACTTGTAGATTTTTACCTACCATTGAAATGTCAAATTGTGCCATATTCGGTAAATCTCCCTCTTGCCCCCGGTTTTCTTTTACTTCTAATTTTTTCAAAATTTCCTCTGTTTCTCTCTTAATTTCCTCAAACCGTAATTTAAAGGTAGAAATATTTTTGTCTTCAATAGACTCGCTTTGTTTTACTTTGATGTCTTCTAATGCCCTATCGACCGTATTTTGCAAAATATTCAATTTTTCTAACTTATAATCTATATACTTATTCGTAAAAACTCTATTTATACTTTTCTTTAAATTCGATTTTAACTTTTCTAATTCATTTATACATTCCAAAATTTCCTCCATTAACCTAATTTATAAATATTATACTTTTTTTTACCGTGTCTGCACTGCTTCTATATTAAAATACAGCACTGTTTCTATGCTAAAAATGCAGCACTGTAACGTTTTGTGGCCAATATGGTTACTTCATATACCGGTTACTCTTAACTTCTACAACTCTATGTAAACAGCTGTGAACTTATTTATCATTACGACATTTTCGGAAGTATAAAATAAATATTTTTGTGATAAAAACATATATATAAGTATATGTATCTTCAATAAATAATAAATAAAATTGTGTTGTTACTAGTGTAGTGGTTTTTCTTTTATTGTGTTCATTTTTTTGTTTGTAATTGTACTTCTAAAGCATCAATTTGTAGCCACATTTGTGATGCCAGGTGCCAAGGTGGTGGTGGATCGCTAAATACCCTAGACTTTAGGTCTGCCAATTGCCTCCTCAGCTTTACTATGCGGCCGCCCCTTCTGTGCTTCGGCTTTAATGTTGCGGGAATCCTCGTCAACTCTTCTTCTTTGCGTCGTTGTTGCCGCTTGAGGTATTCCACAACAACAATGGTTTGTTTTATCTTTGCAGGCACTCAAAAGTGCCAATGCAATATTTAATATTTGAAAGCACTAAAGAGCGCTAGACCAAAAGAAGTAGTGAAAGTTATGCCAATTAGTAGGCAGTTTAAAGTTTGACTGTGTTTATTTATTTTCATATAAGGGCTTATAAATATACATAACGGGATAATTTAATCCTATTTTCTTTTGTTTACATTATCCTTAAAATAACAACATACTTAGTACTAACAAACATACTTAGTACTAAACAGCTGTTGATCAGCTGTTAATAATTAGGGATGGAAAAACAAGTAACGATGACAACACTACAATTTGTTGACGATTATGTCTATCAAATATTGGCCGCGGCTAGGTTTCAGATGGTCTATCCGTTGAGTCCAATTTTCGATAACCGTTCGAGCATTTCGACTGGTAACTGGCGAATGACACGCGTGATGTTTTGCTCCAAGGCCTGAATCAAAGCGGGTTTGTCCGCATAAACTTTAGATTTTACATATCCCCACAGGAAAAAGTCTTACGGTGTGATATCACACGATCTTGGTGGCCAATCGACCGGCCAAAACGTTAAATTATCTGCTCACCGAAATGTTCTCTCAATAAATTCATTGATTGATGCGATGTGTGGGAAGTGGCGCCGTCTTGTTGAAACCAAATGTCGCCGAGATCACGAGCTTCAATTTCAGGTATCAAATAGTCGGTTATCATGTCACGATAACGGCCGCCATTGACGGTTACGTTCTCATCGGCATCCTTTTTGAAGAAATATGAACCGATGACTCCACCGGCCCACAAACCACACCAAACCGTTGTTTTTTCTGGTTGGAGTGGCAGCTCTTGAACGTCTTTTGTTTGCTCTTCGTCCTAAATACGGCAATTTTGATTGTTTACATACCCATTGAGCTAGAAATGTTGGCTGATTATGTTGACCATAAGTTGAAAGAAGTGCACGAAACACATTCCTCACAGAACGTGAATTTTCGTAATAAAGTTGAACGATTTGTAAACGTTGTTCAGGCTTAAGACTTATCATGATAAAATGCCAAATAATACTAAACAAAAATAACATGACAGCATGACACAACTCACACGTGACCTGTCAAAAAAAAAGACTATTGAAAAAAGTATCTCTACTTGGATCACCCTATAGTACCCACCACAGAATGCCTTTGAATTGGTCCCATCACAGAACCCAATTTAACAACGGATTTAATCTGTAAATTTCCATATAAATTGTTATAGATTTGGGCGGGTTTGTGAAAGCCTTGGATTTTGTGTGCCTATCTGTATGCGGTTTTATGTTTGAAGTTATACCGCGTATTTGATGACTTTGAATATTTCAAGTACTTGAATATTTCTTTCCATTACGAACCGTTCTGTGATAGGGTCTGTTTTTACCCACCCTCGGATCGGTACATTCAGAGTAATTAAATCTTTCTTTCCCGTGGGGACCTTATAATACCGTGAATTAAAGTGCGCCCAGCGCATTTAAACGATATCAGAAAATCGCACAATTTAGGTGGCCTATTAATTACGCCTCACTAAAATTTTCCTACTACAATTCTTTGGAAATATCTTAAAGTTTTTGTAAACATCCTGGCATTTTGTGTGCCATGACCGGCAGAAAAACAACAACTTCTATAAATAAGACATTCGTCGAACATATGTCTCGTCCAAGAAGACAACATGGATTTCATTGTTTTCCTTGCCGCGACGGCCATCGAAAATAGAACGAAAGAAAAGGAAACTTGTGTTGGACTTAAAACAGAGTGCAAGAAACAAAAAACAAATGCGACATGACCGACTAAAGTAACAAATCATACAAACAAACAAAAACAGGAACACACACATATGAGATAAGAAAACAGAATTACTGAGGAAGACAAAAAGTTTTGTATGCGTTGTTTTTTTTTTTTGGATCATCTCGGTCCAAAATAGGCTTAAAAGTATCAGCAACAATGCCAGGGTAAACAAACTGGTCTAAATACACACTCACATCCATAAACACCCGCACACACAGCTGCTGGAAAAGTTTAGCTTTTGTTGCTATAGCAAAAAATAAAGAAGAAGAAGAAGTCAAAGCCAATCTTAAATGCATTAATGTCAATGTCGAGCAAAACTAAAATGAACATTTTCCGTATTTTCCCAAACTATTGACACCTCAAAGCATTGTGTCAACCCACACACATACATACATTTTCCGGTACACACGTCCTCCCTCA
The DNA here is from genome assembly GCA_963513945.1 of Hydrotaea diabolus. Lineage (NCBI taxonomy): Eukaryota > Metazoa > Arthropoda > Insecta > Diptera > Muscidae > Hydrotaea > Hydrotaea diabolus. The sequence goes on along the minus strand of OY740717.1, from coordinate 47,411,992 downwards.
CACTTAGACTCACATACAGCCGCATAAATAAACCCCCCGGATCCTGTGTATTGGAAATGTCAACATTTGTGTTCACATCCCTTTTCTGGGACGATGTTGTTGCTTCTTTTTTCTTGTAGGGAAGACCTTTTATTTGTCTCCGATTTCTGTGGGTGTCGTTGTTGATGTTGTCTCTGTTGTCGATTCCTATCACATTTCCTTCCGTCTGTCCAGCCCTACGTCCTTACCACCTTTAGTTGGCTTTATTTAGCAGTCAGCCAGCCATCCTGAAAGTTCAGCACGAATTTAAGTTTGATTAGAACCCTTAGACATGTTCATCATCGCACCGTAATAATGGAGATGTTAAATTTGTTCACCTTTTCGTTTTTGTCTATTTTTTCCTGCTTGTCGGAATGCTTTGGGTTTCTACGGATGCTAGTGGGTTGCAGGTGAGCTAAAGGTGAATTGTCTCTAACTTCTGGCTTGATTTCATAACGGGGACACATAAGGAAACAAGTGGCACTTTGTGTCGGGTGAAAATGTGAACATTTGTTTTTTTTGTGAGTGTGTGTGTGGGCTATGTTTGTTTTATTTGTGTGACATCACTTAAATAAATTGGTTGTCATCAGTTTTCCGGTTTTGTTTTCATATATTAGAATTTGTTTTCTTTGCATTTTTCCATATTGGAGCACAGTGGTTTTCGCTGACCAAACAAAAAGCTCTTAACAATGTAATGATAATGCATTGAAGTCTAAGGTCACAATTTAAAAATTCAAAATCAAAAAGCCAAGAGATAAATTATTCGATTACAGAAGATTTTGATTTTAGAAGAGTTTTAAAAAGACTGTTACTATAAGCTTGTCATAACAAGTATAGGATTTTCCACTAAAGTCATTTTATATATAAATAAAAGAAAAAATATTTAAGATATGTGACAGCGCATAGAGAAAGGGAATTAAGGGTAAAAAAATCAATTTTCTTTTTTTTTTGATGTAGACAATATCTGAGCATCGAATGAGACCGATCCCATGCCCCAAAAGTGTTCCTCCCAGAGATACGCGCGTTTTATGAAAGTGATGGTACACCAAAGATACACGTATTTAAATCTTTAAAATGGCTCTCCTGAACAAAACAGGTTTTTACCCTTAGGTCCCTTTCTATTTTGCGCGCCTCATATACAGTTCAAATTTATTTCTGGTGAAGTGCAAATGTTACAGTTTAGGAACAAAGTTCGATTTTGGTGATATGACCATTACGAGCCCGCAATCTATTCTTTGTCCACCACTCGTGCACCCAGTTCAACCGGAACGTTTGCAATTTCAACTTGAATGTTGTCTCTGAGCTCGTCTTAAGTTGTTGGCTTGCTGGCATAGACCAATGACTTGATGTGGCCCCAAAAAAAATTTAATCGCGTTAAATCGCATGAACGAGGTGGCCATTCGAGCCCGCAATCTATTCTTTGGGCCCAATTGTCCACCACTCGTGCACCCAGTTCGAACGGAAAATTTGCAATTTCACGTTGAATGTTGTCTCTGAGCTCGTCTTAAGTTGTTGGCTTGCTGGCATAGACCAATGACTTGATGTAGCCCCAAAAAAAATTTAATCGCGTTAAATCGCATGAACGAGGTGGCCATTCGACCGGACCATTTCTCGAGATAACACTTCCATCGAAATTGCCTTTCAGTAAATCATAAATCGATTGTAACGCGTGTTGTGTGGCTAGCTCATTCAATTCTGGCCAAAAATAATTTTCTAATATGGCACTATAGCGCTCTTTATAGACAGTAACATTAGAATTGTTGTCATGGACGAAAAAATACGGCCCAATCACACCTCTGGCATAAAAACCACACCATACAGTAATTTTTTTGGTTGCAGTTGTGACTCTCGAAATACATGTGGGTTTGTTGCTGTCCAATTACGCATATTTTGTTTATTGATAAAATATCTCTGTCAGAAATGAGCTCAATCGCTAAAGATGACTTTTCGATGAAATTTTGGATGTTCTTGAAACTCGGCCAGAGCCATTGACTTAGAATTTCGGTAGCAATTTTGAATAATTTTCAAATGTTGCTCATACGTAAACTTTGTCACTATGACATTGTTGACATCCACTAACGTTTTGACACTGAAAGATCATTTAAACTGTTTGGGTGCGTTGACATAAAGATACGAAATTGTTATATCCCTATTAGAAAACCCTTTAGAAATTTAGTTTCGTACAAAAAAAAAATGCTAATTTTGTGAAATAGACACATAAGTTTTTTTGTTTCTTTAATATGTGGTCATAATAGGAGGAAATTTTAATTTTGAAGTCAAATAAATATACCCAGGTTGATGAAGTTGGATCCACTGTCCTTCGTTTTATGATAAAATACCTCATTTTTATACATCCATGTGAATATGGAGGCGATTTTTTTCCTATATTTTTCTTGTACAACATAATCAGCTTTATTTATTAATAGTACAAGATAAATATATTGAGTTGTTATTGTTATTGTTTTTCTGTTATTGAGTTTTTTTTTAAGGAAATCCCAAGTATTTTTTACCTCTAGACCAAAATATGCTACGAGTATTTTTGGCGGAAAAGTATAGTCCGCAAAAGCTTGTGACACAAAATAGTGCGGGCCACCGTGAATAGCTTTCCGTTAGTGCTCTTAAATCTAAGGAATTCGGGACACAGAAGGGGGTAATATGTAATTTATTTATACGCATGTTTTGAAAGTCTTACTTATTTGCTTACAATATGTTATTCGAATTAAATCTTCTAAATTCGAATCGAAGGCAACTTTTAATATCTTGAGTAAAGCATTCGTGTGATTTAAAAAAAATAAACAAATACAAGGTGAAGCAAAATTAGTCACCCAAACGAAAGTCAAGCATATCTGACATTTGCGAAATAGAGAGCTGCAGAAAACAACCAGACAAGCAGTAAATACCTATACTTAGTAAAAGCGTGGAATACTTCTGTCGATGTTTTAAGCACTATTCGGTCGGTATGTTGGCGCAGAGTGAGCTTCGACATCAATTTCCTAATCGTGTTGCTCCAACTGGGCAAACATAGGATATATTGCTGCTATGACTGACGATATCCCGTCAATGTGCAAGCAGTACACCAGTTAATGTCTGCTGACCGTCAGTCACGCGTGAATGATTTTCATGAGCGGTGAGTAGCATTGCCGCTTAAGCGGTTGCGTCAATAAGGAAAATCTTCGTTTCCTCGTATGATACACCGTCAGTATTTTCTTGCTGACGGTGTGATACACCGGCAGTATTTTTTTGCTGACGGTGTCGGCAAAAAGGTTATTTTTTGTGGTTGCAGCAAAGCAATAGCGTCATTTTATTAATTCATGTAAAAGTCATTAATTTAACTTCAATAAACTTCAACAGTAGCTATATAAATTTTGTTTTTAATATTATGTTGGTTAACCACTTTTTTAATGGCTACATTGATTCCACTTAACTCCACAAGTTTGATTGTCTAGCTGGACTCAATTTTCGCCCGCACGCAGAAAAAAAGTATGGTTGGGGTGAAAATATTCGAAGAGGATCATACTTTTGTTGGGTATATTATTGGGGCACAACAATATTATGATCCTCACAACAATTGTATGATTCACAAATAACCGTACTATGATCCCACAACCATAGTATGATTCACACTCAACCATACTATGATCTCCACAACCATACTATGATCTCCACAACAATAGTATGATTCACACTCAACCATACTATTACCTCGACATCCATATTATGATCCTGACATCCATAGTATGTTTCTAATACAACCATAGTACGATGCTCACAACCATAGTATGAGATTCACACGCAACCATACTATGATTCCCACAACCATAGTATGATTCAATCAAACATACTATAATACCCAAAATTATTTATTAGGATTGGGTGTTGTTCACCATCCGTAGACCCCAAGTAACGAATGTGATTAATCCATGATCAATGGCTATATACTTAAGTGCAGGCAGATTTTAAATAAACGAGAACCAGGCGGTAGTAGAGTATTTCAGCGAACAAAGTAAACACAATAAAAGTCGCTCGAACTACCTTCTGATTGTTGTTTTTTTTATAATGGACAACAACCATGCACTGTATCGTGTGTATGGTGTTTTTTTGGTATATCAATAAAAAACATACGTACACACATACTCGTACATAATTCTATATAAAACCTGTTTTGTTATGTTCATTTTCGCTACCATACGGTATGATTGCCGTAATCATATTATTGTTAGGGTAAATTTTAAACAACAATACTTTTGTTGCACCAAGCATGTTTACATGGTTGCTACAACCACATTTTTATTTCTAAATTTGGCAATAATACTATTGTAACATATCAACAATATTAATATTGCCGTTATCATACTGTTGTCAAAATGAAATTCAAAAATTAATACTATGGTTGCGACGAACACGCTTTTATTGTAGAGAACATATTGTTGCGGTGACCATATAGTAACCATATCTTTTCTCTGAGTGCGGAGAACAGTTTTTAGCCGAAGTTTTGAGCTAATGTGTAAATCCTGATCCCTCTTCCAGCAAAAGCCACATAGTAATTTAATTTGATTCAGATACAGTAATGTTTTTAGAATATGTCAAGTATTGTATGCCAAGTACATCCTAGGGTTATGCGCCGTTTGCTTTGGGTCGCTACCTAGCTAGAAATAAAAATTGCCCGCCTACACCATTTTTCAGCACTTGACTCAGAAAATATTCTTAGAAAATCTTGTATGCCCGGTCATCCTTCATTCTTTTAATTATATCTTAATGTCTTCTTTATCGGACTGTCATAATTTCCCATTAAAATACTTCACCACCAAGTTTTACAGCTGTTATGAGAAGTTTGGTATTGTAGACTTCTCTCGGCTTCTTCCCTATCTAATTCTGCCGTCGAAAATAAAATTGTTGGATTTGAAGACAGAACGGTTCTTCAGAACTCGAGAGACGCATTTTCGCATACACGGGCCAAGTCGCTTTTTACGAATCACTGAATTTAAAAACGGGTTTCTTTATGTTGTACTCGTATATGATCTTAACCTACCATCAAACACTGCTTTTGCTACTTTTTTGCGATAAACAAGTTTTTGGTTCGATTTAAGCAGTTTTGTGCTTATACTGTACGCGCTGATTAGTGGATCTGTGTCCGGTCAAACGCATGATTTGCAGCAGATCTTCGTGAACTATAGTTTTAGAACGTTCTGATTTTGAATAATTTTAAACACGACCTTCATATTTAAAGGAATACCAGGTGAGCTATTTACGCATTGAACTTTTTATCCTGAACATGGAAATTGAGGAGGAGCTTGCGCTAGTCCACCGATAACTATTTTCTAGTCATATTTGACATTTTTTGACAAATAAATTGAGCTTGCTTATTAAAAAATCTGTTCCAAACTCTTTCTTCATTTACATTAAAAACAAGTAAAAAATGATAAGTTTGGCTGTGCCGAACTTTGGATACCCTCCACCAGATTTCCAAATAAAAAACTGTTTTTAAATTTTTGTAATTTATTTATTATAATTTATTTAAAGCAATATAACTAATATAATTTATGATAACTTAAAATTAACATATTTTCTTTTTTTGTCTTTTTTTATTATTTACACATAATATTTCTTATTAAGATGCCTAAAAATTATTATAAATAAAAACTAAATGCCTTTTACTATAGCATCATGATGACTGTGAGCTGTAGAATACGTTTGAGATTTTATCGACTTATGTTCGGAGTTGGTGAACGCCCAATCGATATGTGTTCCGTGTTAAGTTGTTGGTACAGATTTTTCTAACAATGATGAAAATCCTTTTTGTTCGAGAAGAGTTTCCGTTGAATTTTTTTGCAAAGTTGCTCGGCATATATTGAAGTCTCCTACAACAAAAACCACTTGCAAATTACCAAACATCTCGATCAATTCATCTAGAGCTTGAGATAAAAACATTCTGAAAATACGTTCAGGGTATGACGCATTTCGATAAAGGGCAAGTACAAATATGCTTTCAATCTGAAATGCGATGTATTGAAATGTGGGGCTTCCAATACTGTTGTCTCTTTTGAAGAGATATACCGCAGCTGCATTTCTAACACAGACTGTTATTCCTCGTTTGTTACGAACCCTCTCCTCTTCTTGTTCTTCGTTGAAACAATCTATTCGGCTAATAATTGAAAATTCATTAAAACAAGTTTCTTCTTCTGGAAAGCTCCATGTCTCCACAAGACAAATAACATCGCATTTCATTACAACCCTATCTGTTTATATGTCCTGAAAGTGTGCTTGCCCTTAAGACCGTTTGTATGGGAGGCATCAAAAGAGACCACCCAATATCAACTCAGTTTGTTGCAGAAATGTATTCTATATAAATCTTTATGTGGAAAATTTCAAATTGATAGGTCAAGTTTGTGGTGAGTTATCGTCATATTATTTCCCAAGGCCCTTAAGACCGTTTGTATGGGAGGTATCAAAAGAGGCTACCCAATATCAACTCAATTTGGCGCAGAAGTGTATTCTTTATATAAATCTTTATGTGGAAAATTTCATATCGATAGGTCAAGTTTGTGGTGAGTTATCGTCATAGTATTTCCCAAGGTCCATAAGACCGTTTGTATGGGAGGTATCAGAAGGGACTACCCAATATCAACTCAAATTGGTCCAGAAGTGTGCTCTATATAAACATCTTTATGTAGAAAATTTCATCCCGATAGTTTGTAGTGATTTATTACGAGGTACCAGTTGGGCTTTCCGATCTTAGCCAAATTTAGCGCAAGTCTGTTCTATTTATTAATCTTTATGCCGAAAATTTCGTCTCAATAGGTCAAGTGTGTGGTGAGTTATTGTCATATTATTTTTCAAGGCCCACGAGACCGTTAGTGTGGGAGGTACCAGTAGGACTTTTCCGATCTCAACCGAATTCAGCGTAGAAGTGTGTTGTATATAGAAATCTTGATGCGTAAAATTTCATTTCGATAGGTCAATTTTGTGGTGAGTTATAGTCATATTATTTCACAAGGTCCATTATTCCGTTTGTATTAGAGGTACAAGAAATGGTGGCCTAATCAAAACCATTTTTACATAGATGATTGCGCCTATATAAAGATTATTATTTGCAAAATTTTAGTGATTTTGCTCAAGAAACTGGACGGATATTTCCAAATAAAAAACTAATTTTTATAAGGTAGTGTCGGTTGAGGGTCTCCAACACCAACTTCCCGTAGAGCTATATAGCCCATTTTCAATACCAACCATGCTAACACATGTTTGTGGAAAATTTCAGTTCCCTGGCTGTTTTCATGCAGGCTCTATCTTGTTTTCAACAGACGGACGGCTGGACAACATGGCTAGATCGTCTTAGAATTTTAAGAGGATCAAGAATATATGTACTTTGTTGGGTCTCCGATGATTATTTCAAGGTTTTACAGACAGAATGACAAAATTAAAATACTCTCCATTGTATGATGGAGTGTAAAAAACAGTTGCGGGCCAATAACAACAATCTGAAAATTAGCGAAACACGTAAACGTAGCTGAAGTGTACAAAGACTTCATTGGAATCAAATAAGAAAATTTGTGCAGGATTTAGTTCATAGCTTTCAACTTAATTTCCATAATGTGTATGTCTAGTTGCTATGTCTGCAGAAATGTTATATAAAGATGACAGCATTAAAACTTTTGAAAAAAGTTTTTTTTTAAATAAAGTTTTTATTAGCTGCTGTACGAAGACATTATTGGTACACTGAATACCTTAGAGGGTCTCTGATCAATATTTTGTTGTATTGAAACGGAATGAAAAATTTAGTAACCATCTACTTTTCGGTGTTGGGTATAAAAACATAGTGTAACAACATAGCCCTTGTTGTGGCGGCGTCAGGTTTATTTTCGAAATAAAATATTTTTTATCATGCAATAAATGGTGGTCCAACCGTTGTTAAATGTGAGTCACTCCTTAACATCAAGGTTTCGTCCCAATTTATTTGACATTTCTTTGTTTCAGTGTTTGATAAATTTGCAGAGGTACATAAGATTGAGATGCGTATTAAGAATGTCGCCTTCTACGAAATTGAGCAAATCAAAATTCATTTCGTGACTTTACAAAGAAAATCATCTTTTGCGACGAGGCACAGTTTCACCTCAATGGACTCATTAACAAGCAGAATTGACGCATTTAGGCAAATGAAAATCCACGAGTGATTGTTGAAAAGCCGATGCATCCACAAAGGGTGACTGTTGGGTGCGTTTTATGGGCGGCGCTATCGGACCGTAATTTTTGAAAATGAGGTCAGCCAAACAATTACCGTGAATTGAGTTGGCTATCGCAGCTGAGTTCTTGTCTCCAGTAATTGAGGATATAGACCTGGACGACATGCGGTTCCAACAGGGTGGGTGATACTTTCCTCACAGCCAACGATACAATGGATGTTTTGCGCAACAAATTCAATGACCGTGTTTTCTCACGTAGTGGCGGTATCAATTGGCGGCCAATATCATGTCATTTGACACCATTGGGCTTCTTTCTTTGGAGATATTTACAAACAAAATGTACGTCAATACGCTAAGAACAATTCAAGAGCTGAGAATGAGATCATTCAGCACATTAACGACATTGAATCCTCAATACGTGTTACTTACTTACTTCCTTAAGTTGGCTCTACAACCCATTGTTGGTCTTAGCCTGTTGCATAAATGACCTCCAAGCACTTCGGTCTTGTGCGTGCTGTCTCCAGTTTGTAATACCAAGGATTCTCAAATCTTCTCAAACTTGGTCCTTCCACCGGAGTCTCGGTCTTCCCTGTCTGCGCTTTTCATCCAACGCCTTTCGTTTCCATTCGACCGACATGCCCTAGGTAGTGCAATCGCTGTATTTAAATGAGGTTAACTACATTTATGTCGGGATACAGCTCGTACACCTCACTGTTTGTTCGACGTCTATACTCCCGGTTCACGCAGATGGTCCCATACATTTTATAAAGGATCTTTCAACACTGATTCATCCGCTTTCGCATGTTCCCATGTTTCGGCGCCATATAGAAGTACAGGTAGTATCAACGTGTTGTACAACGTACTTTTCGTCTTCCTGGAGACGACTCTGTTCTAAAGCTGATTACCGAGCCCAAAATAGCTTCCATTAGCCAGCACGATCCTTCTTTTTATCTCAGTGGTGACATCGTTCTTTTAGTTTATGGCGAATCCAAGGTATACGAAATTATCTACTATACGTTGCAACTGCCGGCTGGAACTATCTCGCCTTACTTTCGTCGTGGCGCTCCTATAGCAGTTGCCAACATCATCTTCGTCTTGTCTTTATTAAGCACTAGACCCAATTTTCACGATTTTACCTCAATTTTAGAAAACGCATTTGTAACATCAGAATGTTGAAAAAATTACAAGATAAGCTGTTACCCTGTCTGAGACCTCTTGTTGTAGTGAACGGTTCGGAAAGGTAACTTCATATTTTTATTGGGGTCACTCATTGTCATTATACAAAGGCGTACAAGTTTTGCTGGTATGCCATACGCAGACAAGGTTTCAACTAGTTTTTCTTTTATTGTAGTGTCAAATGCAGCCTTTTAATCGATGAAAAAGTGGTATATATCGAACTTCTTCTCGTGGGTCTTTTCCAGGACTAGTCGCAAGTTGAAAATTTGGTCGATTGTTGACTTATTCGGCTTGAAGCCACACTGATAGGGTTGAATTAGATCGATTTGGGCTTCAATTTTTCACACACTATACTTGACAGTATCTTTAATGCGATGAATAGAAGAATTATTCCACGGAAGTTGGCGCAAACCGTCTTGTCTTCTTTTTTGTGAACTGGACATATCATACTGAGGTTTCAATCCTTGGGCATGCGTTCATACTTCCAGATTACAAAGCTCAGCTGATGCATACACCTCATCAGCTCGTCTCCTCCGGTCTTATAGAGCTCTGTCGGCATTCCTTCGGCCCCTGCGGCTTTGTTGTACTTGAGTCAGGATATTGCTGTTTGAATTTCTTGATGGGTATGTCTTCATTATGTCTAAGAGTTATTAAAGATATGTACCATCGGATAGAGGTATACCACCGAAGCCTATATTCAGTAGGGACATAAACGTTTTATGCTGTGAAATAAAAATAACTGAATGTTTTTGGACCAAATAGTTTTTAATATATTTATTGATGTATATTGTCTCTAAAAAGAATCTACTTATTCGAAATGTCCGCCTTTTGCCTTTACACACGCCTTAAGTCGCACTGATTAATTGTCAATAGCTGCACGAACCTCGTCCATTGGAAAATTGGCCACAGCTCGAACCAAAGCAGTCTTAAGAGATCCAATGTTGGGGTATCTTTTGTAAAAAACCTAGTCCTTTAAACCCGTCCACAATTTGTAATCCAATGGGTTCAAATCTGGACTGCCTGAGGGCCTAGGACGTTTTAGCCTTATGGGCTGGCGCAGAATCCTGCTGGAAAGTCGATGGCAGGTTTTGGAACAGGGAATTGTTAAGAGGCTTCACAACAGCTTCCAAAACGGTTCCTTGGTAAACTTTGGCCGATGTTTGACTCCTTGTTCGCAGAAATGCAGGTCAGTGACCCCATCGTAAGAGACACCCCACCAAACCATGACTGAAGCTCGGACCAAACCATTTCCACCCTTGGGATCAGTTCAGATGCTTCCTTAGATGACCGCACATACACTCTATAAATTTTCTTGTTAAATTTTTCCTGAATGGTAAAATTTTTTTCATCGGTGAACAAAATTTTTTCTGTGTAAGTTATCAGCGTGCTTCACTAAAAGACGTTTGCATATTTCAATCCTATTTTTTTTAAAGCTGCAGTCAATTAATGTCCGTTACGTTGTTTGAAAGGCCCAAGTCCCAAGTATTTTTTAATGATTCGACTCATGGACTTTTGCGTGATATTCATCTCATGAGCCATGATTTTCTGTTTTCGGAGCGGATTTCTGTGAATGATGATATACGGTGTTCAAACAGCGCGTGGGCGGTCCGACCGGTGGCGGTCTTTTAAATCTCCAGTCTTCTCAAACAGTTTTATGCATCGGTATACGAACATGCGGCCCGGCCCTAGTGGCCGGAGCGTTTTGAAAATATCGCTTTTTTCATTTCACACTTGAAAAGTGCTATTACAGCGATGCGGTTCTTATTATCCACTCCATGATGGAAGTTGAAACAATTTTAAATCCCGTTACAGACTAACGCTATTGAGGTTAGCTTTCAAATCACATATGACATTAACGGGGTATGTTCAGTTCTAATATTGAAATGGGTGTGTTCAATGTTGTAACAGTATTTATTTCCCTACTACGTATTGTCAGAGATTCTTCTATCATTGTAAAAAAATATTAAGATAGTTCTCTGGACATTTTTGTTTTATTTACAATTAGCATCGTGCGTTTAATTTGGTTGAAATCAGATTTGCACATACGAGTAGTATGCACGGAAACAGGTTTGAAATATATTTAAGTAAAGAACATCAGATTTTGAATCTATTATATGAGTGTGTTAACAAAAAGATTGGGGAAATATGGGCGGATCCATGTCCCATTTTAAAGCGCTTTTATGACCAAATAATAGGCAGATCGTTCTAAGTGTACTCATTCAAGCTACAATTATAACACTGAACTACAAAGTAGCCGATAATTTTATGTCTCTGGCACACTAAAGCATTTTTTTCTTACGCTGTGTATTTTTCGACTTCTGGTATTCTAAAAACCATTGAAATAAGTTTCAAAAACTTACTTTTCTACGCCGACACTGCAATAACATGAATATTTGTAAGTTTTTAACAAATATTTTAATGGTTTTTGGACAAGCGGAAATAAAGAAAACCGCAGCGTAAAGAAAAAGAGCTTCAATGAGCACTGGCCTTAATACATCGAATAGAACAGCTCAAATTTAAAAAATAGGTACTTTACTTACGTTTTCGTGTTTTACTTTCCAAAGCGGTTGTAGAGGGCTGCTATATATATATATTTCTGGCCTAATAATGAAAATGCGAATATTTATCATCAAAAATGGTTTAATTTTTTTTTCAAAGTATTCTCCAGCATGATTTATACACTTTGCATGCACTCAAACCAATTGTCGAAGCACTTTTTTCACTTCGATAAAGTCACCTCCAAAACATGGTTTTTTAACGCTTCAACCGCATCTTCTGGCGACGAAGATCGGTGACCAATCATTTTTTTCTTGGTGTGCGGGCTGTACGGCGGATGACCCATCAATTTGTGATTTTGGCCGGTCAAAAAGGCGCTGGTTTGAACCGATGTGTGAGAGCTCGCATTATACACAATGATTCGTCTTCTCTTGTTCGTTTTTCTAATTTCTCTGAAGACTTCAGGCAAACAAATTATGGTGCACCACTCAGAATTGACCGTTCTACGTTGCTCAAGCGCAACAGTCGACACAAGACCAGTTTTGCCGAAGAAACAGGCGACCATTTGCTTCGAAGTGCGTCTTCCACGAACAACTTTCGTTGGATTTGGCTCGTCTTCGAAGACCCACATGGTCGATTCCTGTTCTGTTTCGGGCTCTCACGCATAGATCCATGATTAGTCACTGTGACGATCTTTTGAAGCACCAATCGACACGAGCCTGTTTTTGAACGATTGTCAAATTGTGCGGGATCCAACGAGATTAAACCTTTTTTACGGCCAGGTGTTCATGCAATATCGAATGTATGCTGGTGGAAAAAATGCCCAAGGATGCCTCTATTTCATGATATTTCACAAGACGATCTTGCATTATCACTTCACGCACGGCATCAATGTTTTCTGGCACAACGGCCGTTTTTGGACGACCTTCATCTTTGAGCAAGCGCCGGCCACGATAAACTAGTTTTTCTCAGTGCTATAGGATGGTGCTTCATCGCCATACCAAGTCGAAAGTTGTGAAAAATGATCACTCGAAAATGTTCACGAAGTATTTCAAATTTTTGCCGAATTGATTTTTTCAAGTCACTGTCAACAACACAAATGATGGTCGTACGTCAAAATGTTCTGAGAATGTTTGTGCTTAAAAATCTCAAGCTTTCCAATGGAAATATCAAATGGCGCCAGGCAACACTAAGTTTTGCCTATTCCAGAAATATATATAACAACCCTCGTAATACTACTTTAGGAATATTACATCTAATATTTATACTGCTATTTACTGCTGTAAAAGCATGGTTGGGGGTAGCGAAGCTCACCGAGTTACGGCTTGTTCTTTATAAATTGCATTGGCCTTTCGGAGCCAGAATTAAACAGGTAGCCCCAATCCATGAGTAGAAGAATTATATAGCACACAGCTTACAGATTTGAATGAAGTTTACCCTTGTTCCTTAATGGAATTTTGTGGGAGATAATAAGTAAGATGCCCGACTAATATTTCGAAGAGTTGCAAACGGAATAAAACATTTAAAATACGATCTACTGAGCTGGGTATAAAAATAATACCATATTAAAAATAATATCTCCTTTTTTGTTAATGTTATATTTTATTTCGTTTATGATTTGTTCATTCCGAACAAAAAATTCTCTAGTCTGACCTCTCCTTTTGGTAATGAAGATCCCTCAAATTTTATGAAATACTTACTTCGAAAAGTGAACATAAGCACTTTTTCCATGGGATCACAACTTCAAACCCATATCATTAATATGTTTTCTATTTTATCATTATCGAAATAAATCCTTTAAGTATGCCATGCATATCATGTATAACTTTGCCACTTTTATAGCTGCCCAATTGCTGGGAAATGCCATTCATTTATAAACATTTGAAACCGCCAAAAACTAAATCAGATAAATTAAATCATAAATCCTCAATCCTGTCAACCTTCAAATACAAAAGCTATTAAAATATCAGCACACAAGCGCAAAAGCAAAAGGAGCACTAGATGGCAACTACATTTCAATAATTTCAATTTAAATGCCAATTCATCAAAAATGATAACTGCCTCCATCAACAACAACAACAGCAGCACAGACATTCATTAATAATATATTGTTTTTCGCCACATGAAAAACGTTTACGAAACTCTGCCGTTAAGACAACCGTAGCTGGGCCACAATGGCTTTTTGGCCCACATATGTATGTAAGGTTGGCAAAGTTATGAACTCAAATTCTGGTGCTGGCCCTGCTGTCGTGAACTCAATTTCTTTGGCTGGCTGGCTGGCTCCACAGGAATAATTAAATGAATGACTTCATATGTCAATATTCCATATTTACATTAAATGTTAATAACATCAAATTTATAAAAAAAAACCTCCACTCCCTTGGTCTGAAATTGCAGGGCATGTCGAAACAATGAACTACAAATAAAAAGCAATAAATCTCTTTTCTTGATAATGGCGAACAGATAAAACAAAAGACTGCACATGGAATTGAGCAGAGCGTTCGTAAGTATGCGTGTGTGTGTCTGTTTGCTTAAAGGAGTCTCAAAAAAATATAATTTATTTGAAATTGATTACAATTTTTCATTATGCGAAGAGTTTTTCTTTTATTTGTTGTGAATTTTTCATTCAAGCCCGTTTGCGTGTGCAGACCAATACAGATCGATGAGAATTCTTAAGCGCTTTCACTGCTTCTTTATTGCACGTTCCTGTTATTTTCTTGATAATAATGGTCTCTAAAGATACTCGTACTTAACATACTTGGAGCCTTATTATCATTTGTGGAAATCTCTCTACTAGCATACCAATAAAATAAAATATAAGGCGTTTTTTTTTGTGGTTGTTAACCTGGCCAAACTTTTTTCGGAGTTGGTCTTTTTGATTTGTGCTCAGTTTGGTTTGCCATTTTATAATGAATAGACTTATCCGAAACAACGTTTGCAAATCATGGTGAATGGGCCCAAAGCGAGAAGGCCACCGATCCTGATTTTTACAAGAAATTTTGGTTCCGCGATGAAGCTCACGTTTGGTTAAATGAGTACTTTAATAACCAACATTGTCGCATTTGGAGTATTAAAAATCCACAAGCCATTGTTCACACGCTGTAACATTCTCAAAAATTCACTGTTTGGTGTGCTCTATCGGCAGAGGGAATCATTGGTATATATTTCTACAAAAATTTAGCCAGCCATTACGTTAAAGTCAATGGTTAACGCTATAGAGCCATTATTAATGACTTTGTCGTGCCTGAGTTGGAGGATGGTAATATCGATGACCTTTGGTTCCAACAAGCCGGCGCGACATGGCATACAGCAATTAAACAATTAATTTGTTGAAGGACACTTTGAGTGAGTGCATTATCTCGCGTCGTGGGTGTGTGACGTGGCCTCCAAGATCGTGCGACCTAACACTGCTGGACTATTTTCTGTGTGGTAATGTAAAGTCGCTTGTCAACGCAGATAAGCCCAACACAATTGAAGCCTTAGAAAATAATAATTATCAGCGCGTAATTCCTGACATACGACACCAAATACTACAAAAAGTGGACGGAAATTGGGCCTCTCGGCTGGAATTTATTTGAGCCTGCCGGTTGCCCTAAACATTTCTAAACATAATGACAAACCCTTATCCTTATCATAAAGCTAAATTCTTGGCCATACCATTAAACTGTATGGGTTTTTTTGCTTCTTAAAACCACACGTCTGAAGAAATCACCCTTTAAATAGGCTTTAAGAAGACACTTTAACCTTTCTCTTGGTAGAAAATCTCTTTAATTCCTTTTGGCTCTTAGCAGTTTGGTTCCTAAAATAAAGTACCTGTGGAAACATGTATTAATATACCAAGAGTTAACAGAATTGTAACACAGTTTACCTTTTCTTAAAGACTAAAATCCTACATACCTAACAAAAAAATTAACCCGTTATCGATAATAGTTTGCGAGAAGAGGTACTGTGCTTCTACACAAATTTACAAATATTATGTTTTTTCTAAAATAATTAGTAGGGACATAAATACTGTTACAACATTGAACACATCCATTTTAATAGTTAAACTGAACATACCCCGTTAATGCCATATGGGTTTTGAAAGCAACCTCAATAGCGTTAGTCTGTAATGGGATTTTAAAATTGTTTCAACTTTCATCATAAAGTGGTCAGATAATGAGAACCGTATCGCTGTAATAGCGCTTTTCAAGTGTGAAATGAAAAAAAGATATTTTCAAAGCGCTCCGTCCACTAGGGATTAGCCGCATGTTCGTCTACCGATGCATAAACTTCTGTTATGGAACTGCACACGTCTACAACAACAACAACTATGCAAATATCGTAGAAGTAGTGACTGTTATAAACTCGAGTAGGCTATCCTCGTGCTGCGACGATAGCCTATTATCCTGAAAATAGCAAATGCAAGATATGTATACGAGCAATAACATAGACCTCCACTACATCTCCACCCTTATTAACTTGTCATAAGCTACAGGTCGGCCATTTTGAATAGGCTCTAAAAAAAATACTGATATTTTTTGTTTTTTTTTTGTTATTAAATAATGGAACACATTATCATTCATATAACTGCCACAACTGGCTCGGCAGTTGATCATCCGATCGCCCCAATTTTTCAGTACATTTTGGATTGTTTCAGGTCGAATCTCTTCAGTGCCAACTTCTGTTTCATGTTGCATTGTATGACTTTTTATTGTCCTCCCACCATTTTCTGTATGATTTTTCCACGGTTTTAGCATCAAAAGAAAGGAAATTTCATGAAAATTTTTTTTGGCGATCAGACCCTTCGTCTGTGACTTTTTGAAACTCTCCACTTGTCATTCCATTGGCAACACCTCGAAATAGTGATCGTCTTAAAATTCCAAGACGATCATTATGTTGGGACCCTAAAATTCTGCACGATGGTGGCCTAAGTTATGAGATGTTTAAAGTGGTAAATTGAAGAAATCGGTCTAAAGAAAAAGTTTGGCTATTATGGACAAAAGGTACTTCAAAATAAGGTCACTTTTCCAGTTTTAGCTTACCACTTAAATGGGGGCCGTATGATGAAACTGCGATGTATTTCGGGTCTTAGTGGTCCAAAAATATGGCCTCTATGATGCAAGCAATTGTTTACTAATAGGAATGAACATATTATGACAATTAAAAGGTAATAACATTTTAGTATTACTCGAAATAAAAACCTACTTTCAAAATTGTCTTAAAATTCGGACTCAACCCTAGGGTACCAAAAGAGAGTAAAAGTATAAATTAAAGCAAACTTCCGTACGAATCAAAATACCAAGCTATTTTTATGGTATAACAGAAGAACATTTTAGTCTAGAGTGTGCAAAACCGAAACCAAAAACAAATACCGACACTCCGGGTTTTATTTAAAATTTTTCTATCGGGTTTTCCGACTTTCGAAGTTCGGGTAGTTGTACTTAAAAGCACAGACAACTCATAATTTTTAAGAATGGAATTGATGTGTAGATGTCACTGCGTGAACTTATGGATTCTTAACTCGTCATTGTCAATGCATTTTGAGCTTAAGAATAGACATGTTCGAGTTAGAACGGCAAGTCGGTAAGAAAGCAGAACATTTGAAGATTATCGTTGGTGTCCGGGGTGTTGCAAAAAACTGTGATTGTTTGATCGATTTCCTCTAATGCAGTTTTTCGGACTTTTGGATGTTTACAAATCCAATGGGAATTTAAGCAGTTTCCCAAACCTATTCCACAATGGAGCGATAAGCCCAATACTTATATATAGAGTGAACCGACATTGTCACGAATTAAACCCATAATCAGTGATATAAAAAACATTTTTTGTGCTTCGCAGCAGCAAGGAAATATAGGGTGATCCATTTAGATGAATTTTTTCAGAACAAAAAATAATTGAAAATTCAAATCAAGTGTGGAATCTTTATTGGTAATTTGAAAGGAAATTTTATGGCGTTTATTTTTTTAATATATGTTCCTTCAAATGTTAGCCGCAACTACGCCTTAGAGTTTCCATTCCGAGGGTCCAATTTTGGATGACTCGTTTGAGCATTTCGACCGGTATGGTTTTAATGACATGCGCAACTTTGGCTTCCAAAACCGGTATTTTTTCAGAACAATAAAATATATAAAAATTCAAATCAAGTGTGGAATCCTTATTGGTAATTTAAAAGGAAATTTTATGGTGTTTATTTTTTTATATAACTTCCTTCAATTGTTGGCCGCAACTACGCCTCAGGAAAAATTCTACAAGCAAAATGATAGAGTGTATTATGCGCGCTCATCTAAGGAAGCATTTGAACTTATCCCAAGGGTGGAAAAGGGTCATCACCCAACTTCAGTTATAGTCTGGTGGGGTGTCTGTTACGATGGGGTTACTGACCTGCATTTCTGCGAACAAGGAGTCAAAACATCGGCCAAAATTTACCAATATACCATTTTGGAAGCTGTTGTGAAGCCTCTTAACAATTACCTGTTCCAAAACCAGCCATGGACTATCCAGCAGGATTCTGCGCCGGCCCATAATGCTAAAACGTCCCAGGCCTGGCTTCGAAAGGCAGTTCAGATTTGAACCCATTGGATTACAAATTGTGGACGGTTTCAGAGGACAAGGTTTGTCACAAAAAATACCCTAACATTGGATCTCTTCAGATTGCTTTAGTTCGGTCGACGAGGTTCGTTCCAATGGACAAGGTTCGTGCAGCTATTGACTTGGTCAGTGCGATTTAAGGTGTGTGTAAAGGCAAAAGGCGGACATTTCGAATAAGTTGATTCTTTTTGGATACAAAATACATCAATAAATATATTAAAAATATTTGGTTCAAAAAACGTTCAGTACATTTTATTTTACAACATAAAACGTGTGTAACAGTATTTATGTCCCTATTAAGTAACATAAAATATTTATTGTCAGCAGCATACCACGTCTAAAATAAAAAATATTTTGATCTAATTTTTTGGCTGCCTTAGTTTTAATGTGTCTGATATTGAATGACATTAAACTGTTAGAAATCAGGTATGACAAAAAATATGACTTTTGGCCATTAAAATTAAATTCTGAACCACCACTGTGGGATGGACGGGGACTCAGCCATCACTCAATGGAATCCGATAATGATTTTGAGTCGACCGGTATACTATCTAAAGTATATCCTTTCCTTCAAGGTGCTGCAAACATCAGCACAAACTCATAATGCAGGGTGGCGCAAAGCTACCGTAGTGGTTTAAATAATTAGTAACTTTTTTATTTATTGGTTAATTATTATTTTTTGTTACATAGAATGGCGTATATTTTGGGCTTAAGTATGAAAAAAAATATCCCACAATTGGTGGCTATTTACGGCAGCGCACATTTAGCTCTTTGCAGTACAGTTGGCACAACTTTTCATAATATTTCCGGTGTTATGGCTTAGATTTCATGGCGAATGTTTTGTTTTTCTAATAACCCCAAAGAAAACAGTCTGGCGCTCCTAAATACGGTGAACGTAGGGGCCAATTAAAATCGCTTCTGCGCTATATAATGTGTTCGCCCAAGAGGTCCCGTAGCAGAGCAATTGTGTCCCTTGCAGTGTAGGCTGTGGCTCCATCTTGTTGGAACCACAACTGTGGATGGTTATCTACAGCTGGAACCACAACTGTGGATGGTTATCTTCAGCGTCGTTCGATATTCAGCACCATCAACCGTAACTGAGGCGCCATGTGCATTTTCGAATAAATCTGGAGCAATGATCCTTTCAGGCGATACGCCGCATCAAACAGTACACCTAAATGGCTGTTGTTGCTGGTGAACTGTTCTTGGATTCTCCGTAGCCCATACCCTGCAATTTTCCTCGTTTCCGAAACCATTCAATTGGAAATGGGCTTATAATCAAATTGTGAATAACATCGAGATTTTCTTCTGCTTTTTGTCGGAATGAAATGGCATAATCAAGCTATTGGTTTTAGTCTATTGGCTTCAATTCTTGCACAAGCTAAACTTTATACGGGAACATGTGCATTGTGGCCAAAATCCTCTGAACGGACCTCCGCGATAGACCCAGTTGTGTCGAATGGCTTCTTGTTGATGTGTCCGGACTGTCCTGCACACCATCCACAACACGTTGGATATTTTCATCCATGTGGACCGTATGCGGTCTTCCGGTTCATGGATGAGGTCTTACTGTACCATCGAAAAATTTCAACTAAGCGGTTTATTGTTGGTTCTAAAGGTCCAGTACGCACATTTAAGAAGCGACGATAGGCAAGCTGCGTCGAAACAATTGACTCTTGATCTTTAAAATAAAATTCAACAATTGCTGGTCGCTGGTCTGTTGTGTAGTGTTTCATTTCAAATTCCCAAGTCTGCTTTACAAAATTCTGAAATAAAAACAAAAGATATAAATAAATTTATAAAGCCATTTAACATACAAACCACAACGGTACATTGTGTATCAATAGCATCTGCCCTTTGTACTTGTACTAAATTTCATCGAGATTAGATGTTTTAAATCGGTTGAACATATGTGTGGTAGGTACGTACATATATAAATCTGATGCAATTTCCTTCAAATTCAATGACTTTGATGATTGGTTCAAAAACTGACTTGTGCCGAGTTTTTTAAAGATTGGATGCAATATGTGGCTCCTGGGACTTTTCAGTATCGCTCTTCCTTGGACCCAAAAACTTACTCTGCCAAGTTTCATCAAAAAGGATAAATGATATAGCTTCTGGAAGTAAAAACTGAAAAATCAGGATGAACATATGTGTGGGTGCTATATCTAAATCTGCACCAATTTTCCTCAGAAAAATCGGATAAACATATGTTTAGGAGCTATATCTAAATCTGAACCGATTTTTCTTAATTTCAATAGCGTTTGTGCTTTGTCCACAAAAATTACTTCTGTCAAATTTCATGAAAATCGGACTATAACTGCTACTGTATTTTAGATGAACAGACGGACCGTCGAGCAAACGGACAGTCAGACAGACATCGTTAAATGGAATCATCTGGTGACT
The DNA here is from genome assembly GCA_963513945.1 of Hydrotaea diabolus. Lineage (NCBI taxonomy): Eukaryota > Metazoa > Arthropoda > Insecta > Diptera > Muscidae > Hydrotaea > Hydrotaea diabolus. The sequence continues at coordinate 47,391,146 of OY740717.1, read as the reverse complement.
ATACGTCGATCAATATACCTAAAGCTGGGTTTAGCTCAAATATTTTAGAAGAGGGTGGTGTAGGGTATAAAAAGAGTCAAACAAGCTTCATGGCATGAAATCGTACAGGGTGGAGCGCGAGATTTTGCATTTAAGCACTACAGGCTGTGGTGGCACTGTTATTCAAATAGAGTGGAGAGTGTACGTGCCTTATAGAGGCTGGCAGGAGATTTATACTCGATTGCCTTTCAGTTGCCATCTTGCATTCGACACGTGAGGAGAGGCCATTTTGTATTGAAGCGTATTTTTTAAATGCGCACTCGCCCATTGCAGAGTGCCTTTTGTTAACGATTAGATGTTCCTCCACGCGTACATATTGCTGGACGTCAATCAATTGTAAATTGGGTAACTTCATTGAGAACAGCAGGGAACAGGGAATGTGTCATGTGTACGAAGCGGTCCTAAGAGAAGGATAACATTACCACAAAACATCGAAATAGTTAGCGTAGCAGTACTGCAATCTTCGAAACGCTCTGCTCGAAAGCAATCGCCCTATCGGTGAACTTCGAACGGTACTTGACTATGATACAGGATTTTTTTCAGCCGGCTCTTGAGGCAATGCAATTAGATGATACATGATTTCAACAGGATGATGCCATTGCACACACAGCGAGCGTTACCATGAATTGTTTGAGGCAAATGTTTCCTGGACGGCTTATCTTTTTGAGGGGTGATGTGAACTGGCCGGCACGCTCTCCAGACTTAGCATCATGCGGATTTTTCTTTTGGGGCTACCTAAAGTCGAAGGTGTATATTAACAATTTCAGCACCTTGGAAGACCTTATTAACAATATTGAGGCTGAAATTGGCAGAATACCAGTCGAGTTCATGGAAACTTCAGAAAACATATGCAGAAGTGTGTGGATAGAGAAGGTCGACATTTAGCAGACACACTACTGTTACTGTTCAATATAATTAAAATATAAAATAAATTTTTCTAGTGTTCTAAAAGAGCTTTTCAAAAACTCGTTCGGATACACTATGGTATGAAAACATATTATTGATCTTCGTAAAATTTTAAACCAAGCCAGCTATGCCGGACCGTCCATCTGAGTGTTGGTTGAAAAAAAACGATAGCAGTCATTTTAAAAAAGCTAGGATCCTGAATTTTTTTAAACATCAGCTGTTTAGGATTGCATTTTGGCGTAATCAGCCAGTACAGAAAAAAGGTTTACATTTACAGGACTAAAAGTACGAGTATGTCACAAAAAACCCTTTTTGGGATATTTGTTTAACAAATCATAATTTTTTTCTGGACAAGCACTAATTTAAATGAGTGCTTTTAGTTGAGACGCTTCATATATCCCAAAAAAGTCAGAGCTGTTGGAAGTTTTGTCTCCTGTGACTCCAAAAACGGCTATACAGTGAAAACGGACAAACAGTAGTCAGTTTAGACTCAAACCGGACTTAGCCCAAAAAAAACTTTGTTTTACAAAAAATCGCATACTTAATTTCAAGTACAGGGAGGCTGATGATTATTGTACATTAAGAAACTCAAATAGTGTATGGAATTCATCTTTCTTTTATTCATGTTAAAGCTCATTCAATTTTATTAAGTATAGCTTGGCGGCCAACGGTATGTGGAATTTCTGGATATCAGCTTTTTGCAAAATTTTCATCGCAAATCTGTCATAACAGGACGGGCTATGTGGGTTTGCGCCATCTTGCTGAAACCACACAGAGTTGAAAAGAATTCTCATTCGGTGTAACTCTGTATAGAAAAACTCTTTCAACATGATCCAGTAACCGTAATGGTGTGACCGTTTTCTTCGAAGAAGTATGGCCCGACACTGCAGCGTGATGACACTGCACTCCACAATGTGACACGAAGTGGATGCAATTTCGTCTCATGGAGTATCTGTGGCTTGGAAGAACTCCATATTCGACAATTTTGTTTGTTTATGTTGCCGTTGACTTCTAAATGGGCCTTGCAGACATGAAAAGACAGTTCAAAATATTACCGTCCTCATCCACCGTTAGAAGTATCTTCTGGCAAAATTCCAAGCGAATCGGAAAGTCTGCTGTGTTTAGTTTGTTGGCCGTTTGAATTTTATTGGAAATAAGTTCAAATACTAGTGTATAATTGACTGCATCGAATGTCTGCTTATACCAATTTGAGCAGATAAGCTTCTTGTCGAAACTCTTGGATTGTTTTATATGGCAGCAGCTACAGGAACCTTTTTTTTCCCGTTTGCACTAAAGGATTTTGATGGTAGTGTCTTCTGTTGACTGTCCCATGCTCGGCAAATTTGTTAACAAGTCTCATTATGATCTATCTGCTCAAAGGTTTGCCGCCGAACGTGCGCCTACACTCTCTTTAAACCGAAACTACGGACTCCTGTGCGTGAGGGCGGCGGACAATCAAAATTCTTGTTTTATCCATTTTTGTTAAATCTAAAAATCAATCTGCAAAATAAAAAAAATAACCAGATTCATTAAGAGAAGAAAAGTTATTAATTTTTTTTTGGTAGCGGCTTTCGTCATACACCCTGTATATTAACCCCGATATTTTACTTCATTTTAAAGCCCATTAAACCAATACTGATGCACCAGTTTTTCCGGTTTCTCATTACGTTTTAATCTCTCCATGCAAAATGGTTCGCGGGAATAGCAGCGCGAGATGAGTTTTTTTTTCATGTAGACAATTTCTTTTTAAGTACATCCCTTTTCTTTGGCCACAACCTCATTGATGCCGTTGCCGCCGTCATCATCAACGGTTTTCTTTTTTCATTTCTTCATTCAACATGTACAATGTCCTTTTAATGTTTTAACATTACACTTTAATTACTTACGGTACGTGTGAATGTTCGCAAAGTGAATGGGAAACAATTTTCATTTCTCTTTTTTTTCTTTCTTTTTAATAAGTTCACCAATTTTTGTACCAGTTGCCGTCATCCGGTTTTATTTTGATACTGGTCCTTTCTCCGCCGTAGAAGCCGGTGGGATATGAAAATAGTTTGCCATTACTATAGCACCCTCATTGTGCAATTTGCAATGTTTTTTTTTACTTTGTTTTCGTTTCGGATCTTCCTCCAAAATGTCTTTTGGCTCTGTGATAACTGTTATAATATCTATAGACCAAAGGAAAAAAAAACCAAAAAAAATATTGGAATGAAATCGTTTATTTATACATACTCGTACATACCTGCACCCAAATAGTCTGTCGAAAGTGTGATATGTACGAGTAGGAAAAACGAATTCCTGCTTTTTTGTTAATATCGAATAATACTTTTTGTCATCTCCGCAAGAGAGTCGGTAATTGTTGCTGAAAATGAAAATTGTGTAAAACAAAACGAACCGACATCGGCATTGCACTGGGTCTTTATTTCGGCAAACTAATTGGGATGTTGCTCAATTTGCCATGAGCCATACGAAAAAAAAAATATTTTGAATTGGGCTATCCAAAAACCATTAACTCACAGCTGGGATGTGGTATTTTATTCAGATGAGATTGGCAGAGATTGCTTGGCATTGTAGATTAAAAGTGCCTGTCGATCAAAAAAAAAATAAATGGAATTAAAATTGGTATAATCGGTAAATCGGATTTGTCTGGCACCTTTTATTTATTGCGTGGATATTGTTTCAGCAACTAAGGGCTAGTTGACAAATGGATGTATATAGAGTAGCTACAACAATTGCTTCTAAGAAATGCCTTATTGTTTTGCCTTTCTCCCATGTAGATTGAAACTGATTGACAATAGTTGTTGTACACATTTAAAAAAAAATACTACAGGAAGTCCACCGGGAAGGTTTACTAATTTGTTTGCCGCAATTTTAGTCAACATTAGTCCTTACACTTCATGTTTTGCAGTCGTGAAGTGGAGACGTAGCAAATTAATTATGGAAAAATATTCGATAAACCAACGTGTTTTATTATTCTGACGATGAGAAAGTTATGTGAAATTTTTGGGAGAAACAAAGTGCCAACAAAACGCCCAATTTATCGTGTAGTGAATGATTTCGAAGAAAGAGGGTCTGTAGCTGTTAGGCCCAAGCATGGACCACAACGTACAGCAAGATCGATTGAAAACATTACTGCTGCTCAAGAAAGTGTTCAAAACAATCCATCAACCTCAATTCTACGCCATGCTGTGAAGCTTGGTCTTCAAAGAACAACTTTGGCCAAAATTTTGCACAAGGATTTGCATTTGTTTCCATTTAAGATTCAGTTCTTCTTTCACAAGACCATTTACGCCGCCGTACACATGCCAATAGGATGTTACAGCTCGCCCATGACAACCCCGATTTTCATGAAAAAATCATAATGATTGACGAGGCACATTTTCATTTGAATTGATATGTGAATAAACTGAATAGTCGGTTCTGGGCAGGGGAAAACCCTCAAATTATTTATCAGTCATGTTTGCATCCATTCAAACTGACAGTCTGGTAAGCAAATTGGCAAGGAGGAATCATTGGACCTTACTTCTATGAAAATGAAAACGGTGTAACGATAACTGCCAATGGGGATCAATATCGTGATATGATTGAAAACTTTTTATCGTCAGAACTGCATGTTTTGGGTTTGATTAACATGTGGTATCAACAAGACGGTGGCACATCGCATACAGCCAGGATTACAGTGCACTTACTGCGAGACCTCTTTCCAAAACAAGTTATTTGAAGAAATGGTGATGTTGATTGGCCTCCACGGTCGCTGGATTTGACTGCTCCGGACTTCTTTTTGTGGGGATATCTGAAAAGCAACGCTTATGCAAGCAAACCAGAAACGTTGAGCAGCTCAAACAAAATATTCGTAAAGAAATAAATGAAATACCAAGCGGTATTTCTTTTAGAAATAAATGAAATGTGCTCAATGGGCTCGCATTTTTGAGGCTAACAGAGGCGGACATTTGTCAGGTATTGTATACCATACATAAATGCGGACATTATAAAACACATATCAATATAAAGTAAGATCCACTCCCTTTCATTTAATCAAAAATTATAAAAAAAACCAAGTAGTATACCTTACCGACGGACACCATGTACATAAATGGCTAATGGTAAAATCTGATTCCGAATTGTTGTTTGCAATTTGTGGTGATGATTGTAACTCCCAGATGAATTTTGATAGACATAATAAAAGGTATTCCAACCGACTAAGGCTTATTTTCTGAGTAGATGTACCCATTATTGTCGCCCTTATATGTCCTTCTATCTATTGCAATGAAAGGGCCGGTCGGAAAAATGAACCGTGGTCGGAGAAATTTTCCACATTGCTTGGTTTCCAGCTAATAACCGTCATTGAAATTAGAAAAAGCCGGTCCATACTATATCGTAGCACGTATACCAATGATCTTTCTCATTTGGCATCAAATGGACTATGCAGAATGAACATCGTTGAAATTCAGGCAGTTCTGTCCATGATTTAATACAAATATATCCATAAATGTATGCCGATTTGGAGTCTAGCTGATGTAACAGAGGCAAACAAGATCAAAATTTATTTTCAAGTAACAGTTCTATGTACTGTATCCCGATTTGGGGCATAGCTGATGAACAGCGTCAAATTAGATCCAAATCTGTTCTGTGTAATGTTGCAAAAAGAAGTTTTGACCACAATTAAGCACCTACCAACTCTTTAGTATTTACGTTTGAGCAATAAAATCATGAGACTGGGATGTAGATCGCAAACACTGACTGATGACATTCTAGCAAATCTCGCGATCCCTGATCCCTAATGGTATTTTGGCACTAGTCCTATGTAAGTACACTTCGTCACTGGCCTGTCTATTACGCAACCATTTCATTTTGCTTACCATGCAGGAGTCTTTCCAGCGCATATGAAACAGATTCCCGAGCCCGAATGGAATGTCGGCACTTGTCCTAAGTGATCTTCGACGCAAGGCCGTCCAGTACCAAATTATATTAATGAATAGCATAATTTACGACTATCATGAGAGGTTTTTAGAGTTCAACGACTACCTGATTTATCGATAGTTTGGCTTATTTAAAAATCTTTCATCCTGATGTCGTTCTAGTCGGAGTGTTTGAGTCGTTCTATTCATTAGTTTGGTGAGAGTCAGCATGTAGTCTGGAAATTTCCATGGTCATTGATAGAGTCGGGCATGGAGAATTCATATTAAAAATGATAGTTCTTGGTGTCGGAAATAACTTTGGTCTATCTGTACTGAGCTTTGTTAGTGATTGCACTGTTGTATGTTATTTCACATTAAACGTAAATAGGCTGACCGTAGGTCTTCCTCATTATTCTGTCCTTTCTCCATCTCTTTTAATCATTATCATTGGCGATATTTTGGGTCAGAACATAAAGCCAATGTACTTATACTCATTCGCTGATGACAATAACCTCGTTCATTTTTACTTTATAATTTTATATATTGTTGTCCTTTTCCGAATTGGGTCAAGTGAATGAAGTAGATTTTCATGCGCACAATGCACAAAGCTGCTTGTTGTCTCACATGCGATTCACTGCGCCAGTATTGTGGTCAATTTTTATCTATGGTAAAAGTACTGAACAAGATCTAGTCATGAAAATACAATGTGAAAATATGACGCTCTTTGGACAAGACATGCATTTGAAGTGTCGAAAGAAGTACTCAAATATATATGATTTCTAAGAATATTCTACTCCTTCCCACCCTTTACTACGATAAACAACTTTTATAGAACTGAAGATAGAAAAATACTTCCTGGCTGGTGCTTTAAAATCACCCTTTATGCTAAAGGGAGGTTCAACTAGAATGTACGATGTCTATTGTAAAAACAAAGTTTTCAGATAACTATATTAGTATTTTTTTATAATTATAGCAGAACCTACGAAAATATGTGTAAAACAAAATAACGGTCAAAAGCTCAGGTAAAATACATACATATTTTTAGTGTCTTTGAGACATACGAGGGCGACCGCAAAAGTAACTGGCCTAACATAAAAAGAATCATTTTTTTTGGAATTACTATTATTTATTTTTCAACATAATCTCCTTCCAATTCAATACACTTCATCAAACGTTTTTCAAGTTTTTTAATTCCATCCGAAAAATAAGATTTTTCAAGACCTTCAAAATATGCCTCAGTTTCAACAATAACCTCGCTATTGGACGAATTTTTTTTTTTTATTTGGAAACAAGAAATAATCAGAAGGAGCTAAATCTGGACTATATGGTGGATGCGGAGCAATTTCAAATCGTAATTCGGCCAGTTTTTGTTGAGTTAAAAATGCAGTGTGTGAAGGAGCATTATCTTGATGAAAAATAACTTTTTTTTTCTAAATGCGGTCGTTTTACCTTGATTTCTTCACTCAACCGATCTAATAATGCACAACAATATGTACTATTTATAGTTTTTCCTTTCTCAAGATAATCAATAAATATTATACCCCTTGCATCCCAAAATACTGTGGCCATTACTTTTCCTGCTGACTTAACAGTTTTCGCCTTCTTGGGACCACTTTTACCAGCTTCTATCCATTGTTTTGACTGTTCTTTGCATTCTGGGATGTAGTGATGGATCCATGTTTCATTAACAGTTATGAATCGGCGCAAGAACTCTATTAGATTACGCTGATAAATCGCTAAAAGCTCCTCGGAATTGGTCCAACGGACGATTTTTTGGGGCAAAGTCAACAAACGCGGCACATATCTTGCGGATAGCTTTTTCATGTGGAGTTCATCATGTAAAATACTCCAAACTTGTTTTTCGTGTATTTTAACAATATTATCAAGTTCTCTGAGCTTTATTCGTCTATCTTGAGTCACTTCATTAAATATTTTTCTAATGTTTTCAATAGTAGTAGCAGTTTTCGGTCTTCCAGAGTGTTGTTCATCTTCCGTACCTGAACAACCCATTTTAAATTGTTGAACCCAGGATTTTACGGTGGAGTATGATGGTGCATTATCACCATGAACAGAATCCAATTCATCTTTGATTAATTGTGGCGTATAACCTTTCATATAAAAGTGTTTAATTGCCGCACGAAACTCTTTATTTTCCATTTTTCAAAAATTATAAAACTTGTTTACTTCAATCACCTGTAACAAAGAAAATAATCATTAAATATTTCGGAAATTTTGACAGATGACCTATAAAAGATTGCTTTTAAAAAACAAAAAAAAAGTTGCTAGTAAAACAGAAAATGTGCCAGGCCAGTTAGTTTTGCGGTCGCTCTCGTAATGAAGGTTTAATGCCGTCGATGTGCCGAATTATCTCATCCTTGAACTTTACAATTGTTCTTGGCTTATTGAGGTACCTTTTTTCTTACAAATATACCCTAAGAAAGTAGTTCACCGGTGTCGTACGTTTCACATGATAGTAGGGTCCAATTAACATCGCACGACTTGAGATATCACGGCCATTGAATACCTCGCGAAAAAGGGCTATCGTTTTGTTGGCTGTGTGGAAAGTAGCACCATTCTTTTAGAACCACAGATACAGTCCTTAATTTCTGACCCCAAATTGATAGCGATGGGGAACAACATTAACGGTAGCTTCTAGGCCAAACGCATTTTCGAAGAAGTACGGCCCGATGATGCCGCCAGTCCATAAACCGCGCCAAACAGTCACTCTTTGTGGATGCATCGTCTTTTCAACAATCGCTCGTGGATTCTCATTTGCCCTCATGCGGCAATTCTGCCTGTAAACAAATTCACTGAAGTGAAAGTTTGCCTCGTCGCTGAAGATGATTTTCTTTGTAAAGTCAACCAACCATTTGGCATATTAATGGGGCTTAAAGTGGTCAGGAGGCTTTAGCTCTTGGGTCAATTGAATCTTGTATCGTGTAAATTTAAATCTTTATTTAAAATTCACATCAGTGATGTTCATGAGATGGTCCACCGTTGGGAGTTGAGATTGAAGGCTCTTCTGCTACACATGCGAAAACAAGATAAATCTTTTTCGCTGAATGATCTGGGCGATCAGGCACAGGTTTTTTTCACATTTCATCACAGACCCGGTTAAATTTGCGCACAATTATTCCGGTTGTAAACACATATGGCACATTATGCAGACTAAAAAAAATCATGAAGTGCACGAAATGCATTTTGATTTGAACACCATTTTAATATAAGGCTTCAGCAATCTTAACGCGGTGCTCAATTGTGTACCTTTTCACTGTTGAATTGGTCAAATACTGAAACAATAACAAATTTCTAATTAAGTTGGACACAAAACTTGACATTAAGGTGTGACTCACAATTTACATCGAGCATTATGATTGGACTACCCTTTACATGACACTGTTTAACAGAGAGCGATAGTGCTGATCAAAAGTAAACACCTTTTTTGTCTACCTCGAGCATTGTCGGAATATGGGTTGGGTGTTGCTGATCTGACGTCATATTCATGATGTGTGTCTACTAGACAATCATCGTCTAATTCCCGGCCGCTGTATTAACAAAAGATCGAATTGATTTATCTACTTTATCGGCTTCCAGCAAATGTATTAACCAGCAATTACGACATCCAGAATTGCAAGGCAAGTATCAATAAACATTATTACCTCTTCCCTATACGAGTATGTATACCCTATGTGTTGGTCACATAAAAGACAAAGACTTGCTAATTAAAGACATAAGCCTCGTTTTCGCTTAGTTTGGCGTTTGTATTTCGAGATGGATAAAGAATTTGCTTGATAAATCAGCTTCTCGGGAGAAATTCATAGTCATCACGATGATGATGGTAACAAGCAAAACTGACGCATCTAAAGTTCAAAATACTTAGGCGTGATTATGGAAATGCCAAAACATTCTCAGAGGGTGTCAGTTTGGTACAGATTTTGGAATGTTGGAACCATTTGCCTACATATTTGCAACAGCTTCTAGAAATGCCATTTCGGTTAACAAGAGCGTTACAAAGGCAAGATAAACCATTTGTTTCTGGCCAGGGTTTGCAGACATTTACTTGGACGATCATTAATAACAACAAATGGCGCATCATCATTGCAATCGTAGCCACAACGGGTGGTTTGCGCATAAAGTTCTGTAGCTGCTAGCTCGGTGCTTTGGACTTGCGATTAGATAAGATTTTCGTGTCTCTCCATGCAAGACCGATATGATGCAAATAATTCATTGACTTATTGAGATAATAAGCAAGCCATTTATAAGGTAGAGAGTCTGTATTAATACGAGGGTTGCTATTTATATTTAGGGTCCGGCATTAAAAACACAATAACTAATCATTGGAAATGGTTTTATTTATTTTCAAAATATTCTCCTTTAAGATCAATACACTTTGGCATGCGCACAACCCAATTTTCGAAGCATTTTTTCCACTCCGATTGAGACACCTCCAAAACATGATTTTTGAAAGCTTCAACAGTTGCTTTGGGCAATGAAAAACGTTAACCACGAATTTTTTTTCTTGATACTAGGAAATAAGAAGAAGTCATTGCGTGCCAAATCAGGGCTGTACGATAGATGGCCCATCAATTCGATACGAGTATCTTGAGTTGGCAAACAGCTCAACGTTTAAGCTGATGTGTGAGAGCTCGCATTGTCGTGATGCAAAATGATCCGTCTTCTCTTATTATCTTTCCTCATTTCTTCGAACACTGTTGGCAAACAGATGGTTGCATACCACTCAGAATTGACCGTCCTACGTCCCACTTAAGGCACTGTGGCAACATGGCCGGTTATACCGAAAAAAAACGCAATCATTTGCTTCGATGTACTTCTTCCACGAACAACTTTTGTTTGATTTGGCTCGTCTTGAAAGACCCATATGGTCGATTGCTGTTTTTTCGGGTTCATATGCCTAGATCCATGATTCGTCACATGTTACAATGTTATACACTACTTTTGAGCTACCGCAGTTATGCTTTATCAACATTTTTTTGTGAGTCTTTTTTTGAGCATTCGTCAAATTATGTGGGATTCAACGAGAACAACATTTTTTCACTGCCAAGTGAACATGCAATATCTTATTGATCCTTGTCATACTAATGCCCAAGGATGTCTCAATCTCACGGTAAGTCACATGTCGGTCTTGAGTAATCAGTTAACACACATCACCCATGTGTTGCCTGGCGCCATCTGACATTTCCATTGGAAAGTTTGACGTTTATGCTAAAAACCTACTCAGAACTGATTGACTACGACCATCATTTGTTTACAGTTTACAGTGAAAAAATCAGTTAGACAAAAAAATGGAATTACTTGTACATCTTCGTGCGATCATTTTTCACAACTTCCGACGTGGATTATCAAGACAAGAGTGCATCGATGAACTTAAATCTTTGTATGGCGATTAAGCTCCATCCTATAGCACTGTGAAAAACTGATTTAATGAATTTAATCGTGGCCGACGCTCGCTCAAAGACGAAGGTCGTGAAGGTCGTCCAAAAATGCCGTTGTGCCAGATTGTGATAATGCAAGATCATCATGTGACATACCGTGAGATAGAGGCATCCTTGGGCATTTCTGCCACCAGCATACATTCGATATTGCATGAACACGTGGTCGTAAAAAATTTGACGATCGCTCAAAAAAAAAGCTAGTGTCGATTGGTGCAAAAAAAATTGAGAAAAAACGATCGCGGTGCTTCAAAAGTCGTTTATAAGGTCGTCGCAGGTGACGAATCATGGATCTATGCGTATGAGCATGAAACAAACAGCAATCGACGGAAGACGAGCCAAATCCAGCAAATGGTCGCCTGTTTCTTTGGCAAAACTGGTCATGTGGCGACTTTTCCGCTTCAGCAACGTAGGACGGTCATTTCTGAGTGGTACACCACAATTTGTTTGCCTAAAGTTTTCGGTTAAATTCGAAAACGAACAAGAGAAGACGAATCATTGTGCACCATGACAATGAGAGCTCTTACACATCGGCTCAAACCAGCGCCTTTTTGACCGCCAAAAACGTCGAATTGATGGATCATTAGACATACAGCCCTGACATGGCACCCAATGACTTTTTTTTAACGTCAACGATTTTCACTGCCAGAAGATGCTGTTGAAGCATTTAAAAACAATGTTTTGGATATGTCTCAATCGAAGTGGAAAAAGTATTTGAGCGCATGCAAAAGTGTATAAATCATGCTGGACAATTCTTTGAAAAACAATAAAACCATTTTTGACGATAAATATTCTCATTTTCATTATTAATCCAGAAATATATATAGCAGCCCTCGTAATATATTTATAAGTATTCCACTGTGCTTGCTCCTGTCACTTACAGAATCTTAGTAGAGAATACTTATATCTAATAAAATAATTCTTAAATAAGAAGTAACTAAAACAAAACCTTTAAATTTTTTAACTTCTCTATAAATTTAGCCATAAGACCTAACACGTAATCAGACAAGAGTATTAACGAAGTGTTCCGTATATGTGACGCGCAAAATAGAAAATGACCTAAGGTTAAAAAACAGTTTTGTTTGGGAGAACCATTTTAAAGATTATGTTTTTCTATTTGCGCTTAAAATCGTCGACTTCACTTTCATAAAACACGCATATCTCTGGGAGGGAACACTTTTGGCGATCTCATTCGATGCTCAGATGTTGTCCACAAGAAAAAAAATGAAAATTGATTTTTTTACCCTTAGTTCCCTTTCTCTATGCGCTATCACATATGAAGTTATTTAAATACGATTATCGTTTGTTGTTAAACAGCAAATTATTCTCAGTGCATTTCCTTATAATTTTCTTTTCGAAGATTTCTGTTTTTTTTGTAATTGTGGCTGACGCTTTATTTCATTTAAATAAACAAAAAGATTCAGGCTGGACAGTTGTGCCGCCGGTCATTACTTAAAAATTTACCAAAAATAGGACTCAAACTGTCGCTTAAATATGCACTTATTAAAGATAAGGTATACATACCTAAATTTAATGTTTTCTTCTACCTACTCGGCGATCAAGTCCATCGCTGGCCACCTTTTTAATAGTATTCACTGATAATGGGCACAAAGAAAAGAATACCACAGATATATCAAAACATTTACAAATCATGACTTCACTGGTTATTATTCGTAAAACTTCAGCACATTAAATAATTTATTAAAGATTTAAATCATTTCTATTTTTTTTTTTCAAAACAAAACTCACATATTTTTTACAGCACCATCTTCGAGCCTAAAGATAATAAAAAGAGAAAAACCTGGCAAAAACGTGGCAGAAGAGCAAGGAAAAGAAAAGCAAATACAGTCAAACGACTGAACCAAACATTATTATTAGCTCCGCAGCCCGGCGGAGAAAGTAAATGTGAAAACCCCATCAAATATTTGGCTAACAACCATTTATCAAACCCGTATTCTTTTTTTTGTATGGAAACGCTACCATTGCTGCTTCAGATACAGATACAGTTGCCCAGGCCGTGTTCAGTGTTACGAGTACGTGCATCTGTAGGGGGTTGGGGTTCAAAATGAAGACAGTTTTTTCCTCGCGGTGAAGGTATATGTATAAATACCTACGTAAAAAAATATAATTACATAAAAAGCAGCAGGTGGTTTTTGGTTGCTCTGCTTACAAGCGGAGTTCATTCGGGTTTTTGTTAACCAAACATTGAGTTTCTTGCTCGCCCCCAACTGCTGCTGGCAAAAGTTGCTACAAAAAAAAACGAGGGTAATGGCAATAAAGTATCTAGAGATAACAATGCAGTGCAAATACTGCCATGTGCAGAGAGTTTATATGTTGAAAACATTATTATAAAATATAAATCACAAGTGAATAGTGAAAGCAGAAAGGAGGGTGAGTGACTGGCCGCGGCCGTGAGCCGGAAAAAACATTTAAATAGACACACGTAGTATATATATTTTTTTTAATAGGAGCCTGAATTATAGACAAAAATTAAATTTAAACAAACATGACTTTGAACAAAAAATATCTGACAGTTTCACCTTCTTTTTGTGGAACGAGGTGCATACAGAACTCCCACTGAGTGAGGCAGCCATGATTTTTTTGTAACAGGTGGCGTATTAATAATAATTGTTTCGTATTTTATAATATTCATACACCCGGGTGTCTAGACCGTATCCATTCATTATCGTTCAGAGGTGACAGCGATTTGAAACCCAACAGAAAATCCAAACCGTCAAATATAAATTATATCTCAATCAATTTATTTTCATTTTTGCGTTGAAAGTAATCAATTTGAAATTTGAGTAAACTTTATGAACTTCACACTTTAGCATTTAATGGGTATAATAATGAAAGATAATAAAGTGCATACTCGTATAGGTGAATATTTAATAAACTAAAATAATGTGGAATACAGAAGATTCGCCAAAAATGTGCCTAATGTCACAAATCTGCTCCTTTATTAAAACATTAGCCGATAAAGTCAAATTCTCTGGGATTGGTTGCGGGTTTTTACAATTGGCTGTACCAAACTTGAATATATTTTTACATTATTTGTTGCAAATAAAGCAGAATGTTTAATAACCATGTGAAACATTTATTTCGGAGAAAATTTTAGTGGGAAATATATATTCTCACACACAAACATATTTTGCTCAACATTTCTTTTCGAAAGAAACGAGGAATTTCCCTGAAATCAATCAGCTGTGCAATGTTTAACGCTTGTTCTCTCTTACCGGGAACTGCTATCTACTTGTATATATAAATACATGAAACAAATACCAATGGTTTCAGAAAGGTTTGCGATCATTAATAATATTTAAAAACTACAAAAATTTTAATTATGTGGCCTCAGTTTATAATATCCAGAATAGCAAATATCACCACTATCAGGCCATTATTCACACTGTGGAAAAATTTGAGCTTAAACTCGTTTGGACCTTAAGCCACCATATAGAGATTGGTGCTTAGTAAGAAATGATAAACAAGTAGGTCTAGAACTGATGAATATGCGACGACCTGATCAAGTGGACATCGCCAAAGTGGCAACTTGGATTTGAGGCTTCGTAAGGTGTTGTTATTGAAACAGCAATATATTTTGTTATAAAGTCTTGTTCGTTTACTTGGGATCTGTTTCCGTGTACAGGTGGAGGAAATGAGCCATTTAAACTGTATGCTTCCAGAGAGACCTGAGGGTCAGCTGTTAAGGTTTGGCCGGATAGTTAAACATGTGCAGCACGTCATGTGGTCCCTGATGAAAGGCAGGACAAACGTCAGGAATATTAGCATATATTTGCGCCTAATGCAAACTGAGGTGGCTGCACCATTTAGATCACAAATAAGCCCGAACCACGCGCAGCTGCGGAGGTAGCATCATCTCCTATCGTGAACTCTCCGGCACTACATTCACGCTATAGTCGCAAACTGCTACTGCGACTTCATTAGTCCAAATCGAACCGTTTTATTATTTTTTTGTTATATTAAAGCAAAGCAGTTTCCTGATTTCAGAATCTGCAGCTCTAAAAGTTGAATATTACATCCGATTTCAAACAAATTTCACACAGAACATAACAAGTGACCAACATCCATCTATAGTGCAATTTTCCCATGTTGGTCACATTTTCGATTAGTTCCACACAAGGGTCCCTCCCCATTAAAGTTCCTGAAGTTCTATAAACCACAAATTTAACCGATCACGCCAAACTTTTGCATTGTACGGAGTGAGCATTTATTAACTGTGCTGAAACTACAACACATAGGTCCATATTTTCCTGTAGTGTCCACACAAAGGCCCTTCCTGATTTAGGACTCTGCAGCTTTAGAAGCCACATTTTCATCCGACTCCTTCCAAGTGTCGCATGGAGCGTAGCCACAAATTTTACCCTATCACGGTCATATTTTGTATAGTACGCTATGAGTGACAATTAATTAACTCTAACATATTAACTATGGCCTTGCTTAAGCTTCAGAGAAATGTGTTTAATCCTCGGAATAGTAGCGTAGTTCAGGGTATCTTATAGTCGCCCACGCCAGACTTTAACTTTTTAACTTGTTTCCTAAAAAATAAATGAAGAACAAAACTATAAGTGTTTAAACGTGTAACGAACATTTCAATTGCAGTCATTATGAACTCTAGTTTAATGCTCTGAAAACTATCTTAAAAAAGAGGGAATTTTCAGTTTTAATAGTCATAATTATGACTAATTTATAAGTCTTAAGGGACGCTGCGATAAGAAGAAATTTTTTACAGAAAGAAACCAATAATGGTATTTTCTTAGAAGGTTTTATGGCAATTTTATGAATCAGTTATAATATCTAAATGTATACTGGGTCCTAAACCGTTTCTTTCCCCTATTTCCAAATGTCCGTGAACAGAGAGTTCAGATCTCTTCTAGGACTGAGTTTTTTATACAATTCTTTTTCGGTTTGTATAGTGACGTAACGTACTCTAAAGATGTGTAAGCAGTGACAAATAGTCGATATTTTGTTGAATTTTGCCAATGCAGCTCTCGCATAAGATAGAGCTTTGGTCACAGGAATTATTATAAGAATATTGGTTTCTCTGTGAAAAAAAAACAATTCTAGTTGCACTCTCACTAGAGTTTTGTGTTTTCAGATTGTGTTGCTCCTGCTATAACAGCGTTGCCTGTCCAAAGTACAAAGGTTGCTATTTATATTTCGGGTCCTGACAATACTAGTGTCGCCAGATGCAAACTAGAACTTCCATTGGAAACTTCGACATTTTTTAGCATAACTTCACTCAGAATGTTTTTCCATTTGAGGGCGAATTGTTTTGTGTCCAGTGTCTTGAAAAATTCATCTCAGTCAAAACATGGAATTATTCGGTGAACATTTTCTTGCGATGATTTTTTACAATTTTCGGCGTGTGTTATAGAGACAAGAGAGTTTTAATCAACTTGTTTTGACTTTTGTCGTTAAAGAACCACCAAAACCACTGTTAATCGCTGGTAATAAGACTTCAGTCTCGGACCCCGTTCTCTCCAGGATGGATATCGTGAGGAACGTCCAACTTCGGTCACTTTGCCAGAAACCATCGGTGCTGTACGTGAACTGAGCAAGACCGACATGTGACATATTGGGAGATTGAGGTATCCTTGGGCATAAGTATGAAAAGTATCAATAAGATATTGCATTCTAATTTGGCCGTTCAAAAAATGTGTACTCGTTGGATCCCACATAATTTGAGCGCCCATGTTGCCACAGTGCCTTTAGTGGAACGTAGGACGGTCAATTGTGAGTGGTATACAACTGTTTGCCAACAGTGTTCGAAGAAATGAGGAAAGATAATAAGAGATGACGGATCATTTTTCATCACGACAATGCGAACTCTAACACATCAGCTGAAACGATGAGCTATTTAACCACTCAATATGTCAAATTGATGGGCCATCCACCGTACAGCCCTTAGTTGGCACCCAACGACTTCCTCTTATTCCCTAGCATCAAGAAAAAAAGGTGGTCAACGTTTTTCATCGGCCGAAGTAGCTGTTGAAGCGTTTAAAAATCATGCTTTGGAGGTGTCTTAATCGAAGTGGAAAAAGTGCTTTAAAAATTGGTTTGTACACATGCAAAAGTGTATTGATCTAAAAGGAGAATATTTTAAAAAACGATAAAACCATTTCCAATTATAAATTATTGTGTTTTTATTGCCGGAACCGAAATATAAATATCAGCCCTCGTATTTTGACTAGATGGTATTTTGACTAGAATGCCCGGTGTATGGATCTATTGATAGACATGTACTTTAATGTAACGGATTCTTTGCTATTTTGTATGTTCCACAGAACTGAATAAAAACTAAATAGAAAAATCCAAATTTTGGCCAAAATTTAGTATGGAGAACTTCGACGTTTTCGTTAAATTGCACGGTAGAAGTGTGTCCGTCTAGAGCTAAGATAATATGTCATGTCAATTTGTTGACTGCACATCGTTTTGTCTGCACCCTGGTCAATTTATGATACAAATAAAAAAAGAACTATAAAAAGTTTCAGTCGGTTGATATACTTCAGCCATATATGGAATTTAAATTTTATTTATTTTTGGCCTTCATTGCAAAAGGAGTACCGATTTTATTGAAGAGTTGATTGAGTGATATTTGTAAGAATGGGGAGTGGCATCCACTTTTATCTTATGCTCTTACAAAGATGCAATACATATATTGCAGAATACAAAATTCAAGCGAAAGTCATGACTTAGGAAAAGGTTATGTTTTTAACCTACGAAGTATAAGTATCGTTTGTGTAGGAGGTATAAAAAGGGGCGTGAATAGCTCAAAATTTTCGTCAGCAGTCTTATTTCTATTTCAATTGGTAATAACAAATTGCAGCAAAAGTGGCCGAAAGGTGTATTTGCACTGCAGGTACCACAATAGGCGAATCATCCACTGCTTTTGTACACGTGCAAAAAGTGTTATAAAAACATAATAAAGTTCACAATCAAATCGAGTTTCACGTACTGGGTGAGAAGTTATGTGGGTTCTATCCGTGTCACTTGTATCGAAACTACCGGAAGGGGCGTGGTTAGTAATCCAAGTATTTTTGATCTAGGTTACCTTAGAACGCTGTTCTTAAGTACAGTGTTTTCCAATAGGGATATAATAATTTCTTATCTTTGTGTCAACGCACCCCTAAACATTTTTAATGATCTTTCAGTGTCAAAAAGTCATTTAAAGTCAACATTTTCATCATGGTAAAGTTCACTTACGAGCAACGTTTGGAAATCATTAACTATTACTACTGAAATTCTGAGTCAGTGGTGGCAACTTTAAGAGCCTCCTATTTTTATCATCTTCAGCGTTGAAGCTCATTTCTGGCTGAGAGGTTTTTTCAAAAAACAAAATATGCGTTGTTGGATAACAGAAAACATGCGCTTCAAGAGACACAATTGCATTCGCAAAAAAATACTGTGTGGTGCGGTCGTCGATGATAACAATCGTCATATTACCTGCCGTAAATGGCGCTATCGTGCCATGTTAGAAAATTATTGTTGGCCGGAATTAGATAAGCTTGACATCGCCGACGGTGCTGCTAGCCATACAGCACTCGTTACAGATTATGTCGGGTTTCACGTGGTTATCGCCACTATGGCCTGAACCACGGTGTGCCACCACACTGGAGCCGTTACAATGCTACGACCAACGCCCCATTGGGTTAATCCCGCCGGTACCAAGTTTAAGCATGACAGATATGGGCCATAACTTCCCTCTTGGTTAGGGGTCGAGGACTATCTAAACCTCTGCTGTTCTATGGGTTACCGCACCTGGTTGCAATGCAACTCCACACAGAGCCAAGGCTCTCCCCGCGATTTGGGTTTAAACCACAGCCACCACGATACTTCCCCAAGGGGCCGCACCTTCTAGTCATGCCGGAACAACAGTTCTGGGGGCTCCTGACCTCCCATGGTACCAGATTTAAGTCTCCAATCAGACCTCGTTACCAAAAGGCTACACCCAGTTTTTGTCCCATACAACATGGGACTGGTCACCCACAGCCACCGACATCCTATGACCAACAATCAATTTCTACTCTAAAACTACCAAACTTACTCTAGCACGCCGCATCGAGAACATCCTATTTGCGAACTCATTCGCCCTAGCCAAAACCCTTTGTGAAGCAACCATCCCTCTAAATCTCACTGTCCGTCCGTCATTCCAATTCCTAACCGACCTAGATCCCTATCACTTTCATAAAGAGAACATTCACAGAAAACATGCAACCAATCCTCAAGAACCGCACCACAATCACACGATTCCCTATCGCTCAGGGCCCTCTTGTGCAAAAATGCATTGAGCGACCCAAGCACGCGTTACAATCGATTACTGAAAGGCAGATTCGGTGAACGTGTTATCTCAAGATATGGTCCCGTTAAATGGCCACATCGCTCATGCGATTTAACGCCAACAACTTTAGACGAGTTTCGAGACAACGTCCATCATGGAATTGCCAACGTTCCGGCCAAAATGTGTACAAGAGTGGTGGAAAATTGAATCCAAAGAATATCTCGCCGTACACGGGCTCGTGGCGGTCGAATTATATTCTTAAAATATAACATTTTCACTACACCAGGAGTAAACTTGAATTCCATATGTAAAATAATCTGTGTTTTATTAATAAAGAGTGATCCATCTAGAGGTATTTTTTCAGAACAATAAAAACATACAAATACAAATCCAGTGTGGAATCTTCACTGGTAATTTGAAAGGACATTTTATTGTATTTATTTTTTGAAAATAATTACCTTCAAATGTTGGCAACTGTATTATGGAAATGAGAGTTCGGTCAGAAACGGAAATATCCGCTGTTTCGAATTTTCCAATTTTTGTTCAGTGCAGAGGCCCATTTCTGGCTCAACGACAAAGTCAATCTATATATATAAAATTGGATGTATGTGACTATGTATGTTTGTATGTATGTGGCTTATAGACTCCTAAACCGCTCATCCGATTTTAATCAAACTTTCAGGGAAAATTCAGCATACCACAGCGGGGGATCCTGTGAAGTTTCGTTGGAAAAATTGGTCTGTGGGCGGAGTGGGCGTGGCAAAAGTGTTTTCTAAAGCTAGAAGGCTATAAGTTGGTATATATATGCTACTGCTGATGTGGGAGACTAATTTAATGATGGATTTTAAATTTTCGGTTTGTGGGCGGAGAGGGCGTGGCAAAGCTGTTTTTGAGCATGAAGGCTCACAATTGGTTTTTATATACTACTTCTGTCGGAGAAGACTAATTTAATATCGGATTTTAGATTTTGGCTTTGTGGGCGGAGGGGACGTCGCAATACTGTCTCTTAGATCTAGAAGGCTGACGGGGAAGGTGAATTTAAACAACAACGGGACAACGGGAAAGATCTATTTAAAACCAGATTTCAAATTGAAAATGAAAATTTATGTTCACAACATCTAGAGCTGCTGAAACGCCCGAGCAACGTGAACGGCGACTTGAACAAAACCGCGACAGAGCTTCAACGTCAAAAACAGCTGAAACCACTGTACAGCGTGAAGCTCGGCTTGAACAATGCCGCGATAGATCTTTTACGTCAAGAGCTGCTGAAACCGCCGATCAACGTGAAGTTCGCCTTCAAAAAAATTCTGACAGATCTTCAACATCAAGAGCTGATGAAACCGTTGAGCAGCGTGAAGCGCGACTTGAATCATGCCGCGACAGAGCTTCAACATCAAGAGCAGCTGAAACCGTGGAGCAACGTGAAGCTCGCCTTCAACAAAACTGTCACAGAGCTTCAACATCAAGAGCTGCTGAAACCATCGAGCAACGTGAAGCTCGCCTCCAACTAAACAGAGACAGAGCTTCTACGTCAATACGTGCTGAAACGGTAGATCAACGTGAAGCTTGACTAGAACAACACCATGTCGTAGTTTCAACTTCCAGAACATCCGAAATGTCCCAACAACGTATCGAGCGACTTGAGGCCAACCGCTTGCGATTAGCTCGATCCAGAGAAAGGACCAATTTAAAATTGGAAGCATTCAATTACGACAAAGACTACGATTACAGGAATCACGAGGATGTATTAATTGGACCAATGAACAAAGTTTGCTTACATTGCCGTGCTTTGAAGATCGCTAAGGAAACACCAGGAATGTGTTGTTCGAACGGCAAAGTTGTTTCGCCACCACTGACTGAACCACCAGCTCCGCTTCTAAGTTACCTTTCTGGCACCACTCCAATTTCAAAACACTTCTTGCTGAACATTCTTAAGTATAATTCATCCTTTCAAATGACTTCTTTCGGGGCAACAAACATTTTTAACAACGAAGGGTACACACCCATGGTCAAAGTTCAAGGGCAAGTATATCACCGCATCGGTTCTTTGCTCCCTGCACCAGAACAAGATTCCAAGTTTCTCCAAATATATTTTACTGGCAGTGATGAAAGACAAGTTGAACAGCGATGGGCAATTACTACTGGAACTAGACGTGAAATCATTTCAAACTTACAAGCTACGTTTCACGAAGAGAATAGTCTGATTCGTATATTCAAATCAACTATAGATCAGATGCCATCCGATGACTATACTGTTGTTATCAGAGCAGACAAAACACCGTCAGGTGAACATGAAAGACGATTCAATGCTCCGGTTATAGGCGATGTAGCAGTTGTGATGGTTGGCACCGAATTTGATAGACGCGACATCATCATCCACCGCCGCCACGCAGGTTTACAACGCGTTTCAGAAACACATCGGTCGTATGACGCACTGCAATATCCACTGATATTTCCACGTGATGAAGATGGGTACCATTTCAACATTATGCAAATCAACCCCAACACGAATGTCGAGTTGACAAAGAAAGTTTCCTACATGGATTACTACGCGTCCCGTATTATGATTCGTGAAAATGAAGTCAACCACATATTGAAATGCCGTGAACTATTCCATCAGTTCATTGTTGACATGTATGCGAAAATTGAAAGCGAACGTCTTCTTTTCATCCGGTTAAATCAACAAAAGCTGCGCGTTGAAGAATACGCCCACTTGCGTGATGCAATTGCTATTGATGGAAACGCTGCTAACATTGGACAAATGGTAATATTGCCAGCAACGTATACCGGCAGTCCGCGCCATATGCATGAATACGCACAAGATGTCATGACGTATGTTCGAAAGTATGGTTGTGCTGATCTTCTCATCACCTTCACATGCAATCCAGCATGAAGAGAAATAACCGATCTGCTCTTCAGCAGTCAAAACTCATCGCAAAGACATGATATTATCGCTAGAGTTTTTAAGCAAAAATTAATTAGGCTCATGGATGTCATTACCAAGAACCATATTTTTGGAGAAACACGATGCTGGATGTATTCAGTTGAATGGCAAAAAAGAGGCCTTCCGCACGCTCACATTTTAATTTGGTTGAAACAAAAAATCGTACCAACACAAATTGACAGTGTCATTTCTGCTGAACTTCCAAATCCAGAAGAAGACCCCACTCTATTCCAAGTCGTGAAGAAAAATATGGTACATGGCCCATGTGGTGCTTTGGATCGAAATGCTCCTTGCATGAAGGATGGCAAATGCACTAAACGATATCCACGTGAGCTCATTTCTGAGACGCAAACTGGAGGCGATGGATATCCGATGTACAGACGTCGAAAACCCGAAGATGGTGGACATACAACAACAAGCAAAGTGAGAAATGTCCAGGTGGACATCGATAACAGATGGATAGTACCCTACTCGCCATTACTCTCCAAAATGTTTGAGGCTCACATTAATGTAGAGTACTGCAATTCTGTGAAGTCTATCAAATACATTTGCAAATATGTAAACAAGGGCAGTGTTCGGGCTAGCAAATCAAAGCGATGAAATCACACAATTTCAAATGGGACGCTATATCAGCAGTAACGAGGCAGTTTGGCGAATATTATCTTTTAACATTCATGAACGCTATCCATCAGTACAACACCTCGCAGTACACTTGGAAAATGGTCAGCGAGTTTATTTTACCGCACAAAATGCACTAAATAGAGCAGAGCAACCAGCAAACACAACACTCACCGCATTTTTCCAATTGTGTGCATCCGATGATTTCGCTAAAACCTTGCTATATCACGAAGTCCCCAAATACTATACTTGGAACACAGCGGAAAAGAAGTTTGTCAGAAGAAAACGTGGTGCAATTATTCCAGAGTTTGGTTATATACGATCGTCGGAAGCCTTGGGACGGGTATATACTGTACATCCAAATAACGCTGAATGTTATTTTATGCGATTGCTTCTGCATACTATTAAAGGTCCTACATCATTCGTTGCTTTAAAAACCGTACATGGGGTAGTATGCGAAACGTATAGAGAAGCATGTTTCAAAATGGGCCTACTTCAAAATGATCAACATTGGAACACAACACTTACTGAGGCATCGCTGACGTTCCATCCAAAGCAAATACGTTGTTTGTTTGCTATCATTTTAACAACATACACACCATCAAATCCAAGACAATTGTGGCAAATGCATCGAGAAAGCTTCAGTGAAGATATTCTTAGGCAAGCACGGGCAACCGATCCAAATAAGCAGTATTCGGACCAAATTTTTAATACAGCTTTAGTTATGATTGATGACTTATGCATATCAATCAACAACAAAGTCCTTCCTCAACTTGGTATGCCGCCATCTATACGAGATAGAAATGATATGCAAGACAGAGATCTGGTGCGAGAACAGCAATTCGACGTAAACCAACAACAAAACTTTGTAGACACTCAATCAAGACTCTTAGTTCCTGATCAAAGAAATGCTTATGACAAAGTAATGCAACGTGTAGCCAATGTAAATGGTGGAATTTTTTTTCTAGATGCTCCAGGAGGCACTGGCAAAACATTTCTCATTAATTTAATATTGGCGTCAGTTCGAATGAAGAATGAGATGGCACTGGCAGTGGCATCATCAGGAATCGCATCAACGTTACTGGATGGTGGACGTACAGCACATTCAGCGCTTAAGCTTCCATTGAATGTGAACCACACGGAAACACCAACATGTAACATTAGCAAAAAATCCGGTATGGCCACAGTCCTTAAGATGTGTAAAATCATCATTTGGGACGAATGCACCATGGCCCATAAAAAATCGCTTGAAACACTTGAACGGACTCTGCGCGATTTTCGAGGGAAACAACTACCGATGGGAGGTGCTCTAATATTTGTTGCTGGTGATTTTCGACAAACTTTGCCCGTTATACCTCGATCAACACCTGCCGATGAGCTAAACGCATGCTTGAAAGCATCATATTTATGGAAGCGAATTGAGAAAATTACACTATCAACAAACATGCGTGTCCATTTAATGCAAGATGTGTCTGCCCAAACCTTTTCAAAACAACTTTTAGAGATCGGAAATGGCAAAATTCCAACTGATCCCACAACATATGAGATTTCATTTTCGCCCAACTTTTGCCAAATGCTACCAAATATTCAAGCCCTTTTAGAAAATGTATTCCCAAATTTAATCAACAACTACAAAAATTCAGATTGGCTCTGCGAACGTGCAATTTTAGCACCTAAAAATGATGATGTCAAGAAGTTAAATGAACAAATTCAATTGAAATTGCCCGGAGAATCGAAAAAATATCATTCAATCGACACAATGATGGATCAGGAAGAAGCTGTAAATTACCCAACAGAATTTCTTAATTCACTAGAGCCACCAGGAATGCCACCACATATATTGACATTGAACGTTGGGTCACCGGTGATGCTTATTCGAAACTTGAACGCCCCAAAGCTATGCAACGGAACCAGGATGATCATTAAAAATTTGACACCAAATTTGATCGAGGCAACAATAATCAGCGGCAAATTCAAAGCGGAAGATGTGCTGATCCCACGCATACCGATGATTACGAATGATTTACCATTCGAGTTTAAGCGGATTCAGTTCCCTTTGATTCTTGGCTTCGCGATGACCATAAATAAAGCACAAGGGCAATCCCTCACTGTTGCTGGTTTGAATTTGCAACATTCATGTTTTTCCCACGGCCAATTGTATGTTGCTTGCTCAAGAGTTGGTACACCAAAAAATTTGTACATTTATACACCCAACGGTACGACCAAAAATATTGTGTATCCATTAGCATTACAATAAATTACACGAATTTATTTTCACATTTGATATACATATGTGTTACTTTCTTTGGCGTAGCAACGCACGCGGGGCTCCGCTAGTATACAATATTGCGCATTTGGGCTGAAGAGCAACAAGAAGACGTGAAGTTCGCCTTCAAAAAAATTCTGACAGATCTTCAACATCAAGAGCTGATGAAACCGTTGAGCAGCGTGAAGCGCGACTTGAATCATGCCGCGACAGAGCTTCAACATCAAGAGCAGCTGAAACCGTGGAGCAACGTGAAGCTCGCCTTCAACAAAACTGTCACAGAGCTTCAACATCAAGAGCTGCTGAAACCATCGAGCAACGTGAAGCTCGCCTCCAACTAAACAGAGACAGAGCTTCTACGTCAATACGTGCTGAAACGGTAGATCAACGTGAAGCTTGACTAGAACAACACCATGTCGTAGTTTCAACTTCCAGAACATCCGAAATGTCCCAACAACGTATCGAGCGACTTGAGGCCAACCGCTTGCGATTAGCTCGATCCAGAGAAAGGACCAATTTAAAATTGGAAGCATTCAATTACGACAAAGACTACGATTACAGGAATCACGAGGATGTATTAATTGGACCAATGAACAAAGTTTGCTTACATTGCCGTGCTTTGAAGATCGCTAAGGAAACACCAGGAATGTGTTGTTCGAACGGCAAAGTTGTTTCGCCACCACTGACTGAACCACCAGCTCCGCTTCTAAGTTACCTTTCTGGCACCACTCCAATTTCAAAACACTTCTTGCTGAACATTCTTAAGTATAATTCATCCTTTCAAATGACTTCTTTCGGGGCAACAAACATTTTTAACAACGAAGGGTACACACCCATGGTCAAAGTTCAAGGGCAAGTATATCACCGCATCGGTTCTTTGCTCCCTGCACCAGAACAAGATTCCAAGTTTCTCCAAATATATTTTACTGGCAGTGATGAAAGACAAGTTGAACAGCGATGGGCAATTACTACTGGAACTAGACGTGAAATCATTTCAAACTTACAAGCTACGTTTCACGAAGAGAATAGTCTGATTCGTATATTCAAATCAACTATAGATCAGATGCCATCCGATGACTATACTGTTGTTATCAGAGCAGACAAAACACCGTCAGGTGAACATGAAAGACGATTCAATGCTCCGGTTATAGGCGATGTAGCAGTTGTGATGGTTGGCACCGAATTTGATAGACGCGACATCATCATCCACCGCCGCCACGCAGGTTTACAACGCGTTTCAGAAACACATCGGTCGTATGACGCACTGCAATATCCACTGATATTTCCACGTGATGAAGATGGGTACCATTTCAACATTATGCAAATCAACCCCAACACGAATGTCGAGTTGACAAAGAAAGTTTCCTACATGGATTACTACGCGTCCCGTATTATGATTCGTGAAAATGAAGTCAACCACATATTGAAATGCCGTGAACTATTCCATCAGTTCATTGTTGACATGTATGCGAAAATTGAAAGCGAACGTCTTCTTTTCATCCGGTTAAATCAACAAAAGCTGCGCGTTGAAGAATACGCCCACTTGCGTGATGCAATTGCTATTGATGGAAACGCTGCTAACATTGGACAAATGGTAATATTGCCAGCAACGTATACCGGCAGTCCGCGCCATATGCATGAATACGCACAAGATGTCATGACGTATGTTCGAAAGTATGGTTGTGCTGATCTTCTCATCACCTTCACATGCAATCCAGCATGAAGAGAAATAACCGATCTGCTCTTCAGCAGTCAAAACTCATCGCAAAGACATGATATTATCGCTAGAGTTTTTAAGCAAAAATTA
The DNA here is from genome assembly GCA_963513945.1 of Hydrotaea diabolus. Lineage (NCBI taxonomy): Eukaryota > Metazoa > Arthropoda > Insecta > Diptera > Muscidae > Hydrotaea > Hydrotaea diabolus. Next base: position 47,363,922 of record OY740717.1, on the reverse strand, counting down.
ATTAGGCTCATGGATGTCATTACCAAGAACCATATTTTTGGAGAAACACGATGCTGGATGTATTCAGTTGAATGGCAAAAAAGAGGCCTTCCGCACGCTCACATTTTAATTTGGTTGAAACAAAAAATCGTACCAACACAAATTGACAGTGTCATTTCTGCTGAACTTCCAAATCCAGAAGAAGACCCCACTCTATTCCAAGTCGTGAAGAAAAATATGGTACATGGCCCATGTGGTGCTTTGGATCGAAATGCTCCTTGCATGAAGGATGGCAAATGCACTAAACGATATCCACGTGAGCTCATTTCTGAGACGCAAACTGGAGGCGATGGATATCCGATGTACAGACGTCGAAAACCCGAAGATGGTGGACATACAACAACAAGCAAAGTGAGAAATGTCCAGGTGGACATCGATAACAGATGGATAGTACCCTACTCGCCATTACTCTCCAAAATGTTTGAGGCTCACATTAATGTAGAGTACTGCAATTCTGTGAAGTCTATCAAATACATTTGCAAATATGTAAACAAGGGCAGTGTTCGGGCTAGCAAATCAAAGCGATGAAATCACACAATTTCAAATGGGACGCTATATCAGCAGTAACGAGGCAGTTTGGCGAATATTATCTTTTAACATTCATGAACGCTATCCATCAGTACAACACCTCGCAGTACACTTGGAAAATGGTCAGCGAGTTTATTTTACCGCACAAAATGCACTAAATAGAGCAGAGCAACCAGCAAACACAACACTCACCGCATTTTTCCAATTGTGTGCATCCGATGATTTCGCTAAAACCTTGCTATATCACGAAGTCCCCAAATACTATACTTGGAACACAGCGGAAAAGAAGTTTGTCAGAAGAAAACGTGGTGCAATTATTCCAGAGTTTGGTTATATACGATCGTCGGAAGCCTTGGGACGGGTATATACTGTACATCCAAATAACGCTGAATGTTATTTTATGCGATTGCTTCTGCATACTATTAAAGGTCCTACATCATTCGTTGCTTTAAAAACCGTACATGGGGTAGTATGCGAAACGTATAGAGAAGCATGTTTCAAAATGGGCCTACTTCAAAATGATCAACATTGGAACACAACACTTACTGAGGCATCGCTGACGTTCCATCCAAAGCAAATACGTTGTTTGTTTGCTATCATTTTAACAACATACACACCATCAAATCCAAGACAATTGTGGCAAATGCATCGAGAAAGCTTCAGTGAAGATATTCTTAGGCAAGCACGGGCAACCGATCCAAATAAGCAGTATTCGGACCAAATTTTTAATACAGCTTTAGTTATGATTGATGACTTATGCATATCAATCAACAACAAAGTCCTTCCTCAACTTGGTATGCCGCCATCTATACGAGATAGAAATGATATGCAAGACAGAGATCTGGTGCGAGAACAGCAATTCGACGTAAACCAACAACAAAACTTTGTAGACACTCAATCAAGACTCTTAGTTCCTGATCAAAGAAATGCTTATGACAAAGTAATGCAACGTGTAGCCAATGTAAATGGTGGAATTTTTTTTCTAGATGCTCCAGGAGGCACTGGCAAAACATTTCTCATTAATTTAATATTGGCGTCAGTTCGAATGAAGAATGAGATGGCACTGGCAGTGGCATCATCAGGAATCGCATCAACGTTACTGGATGGTGGACGTACAGCACATTCAGCGCTTAAGCTTCCATTGAATGTGAACCACACGGAAACACCAACATGTAACATTAGCAAAAAATCCGGTATGGCCACAGTCCTTAAGATGTGTAAAATCATCATTTGGGACGAATGCACCATGGCCCATAAAAAATCGCTTGAAACACTTGAACGGACTCTGCGCGATTTTCGAGGGAAACAACTACCGATGGGAGGTGCTCTAATATTTGTTGCTGGTGATTTTCGACAAACTTTGCCCGTTATACCTCGATCAACACCTGCCGATGAGCTAAACGCATGCTTGAAAGCATCATATTTATGGAAGCGAATTGAGAAAATTACACTATCAACAAACATGCGTGTCCATTTAATGCAAGATGTGTCTGCCCAAACCTTTTCAAAACAACTTTTAGAGATCGGAAATGGCAAAATTCCAACTGATCCCACAACATATGAGATTTCATTTTCGCCCAACTTTTGCCAAATGCTACCAAATATTCAAGCCCTTTTAGAAAATGTATTCCCAAATTTAATCAACAACTACAAAAATTCAGATTGGCTCTGCGAACGTGCAATTTTAGCACCTAAAAATGATGATGTCAAGAAGTTAAATGAACAAATTCAATTGAAATTGCCCGGAGAATCGAAAAAATATCATTCAATCGACACAATGATGGATCAGGAAGAAGCTGTAAATTACCCAACAGAATTTCTTAATTCACTAGAGCCACCAGGAATGCCACCACATATATTGACATTGAACGTTGGGTCACCGGTGATGCTTATTCGAAACTTGAACGCCCCAAAGCTATGCAACGGAACCAGGATGATCATTAAAAATTTGACACCAAATTTGATCGAGGCAACAATAATCAGCGGCAAATTCAAAGCGGAAGATGTGCTGATCCCACGCATACCGATGATTACGAATGATTTACCATTCGAGTTTAAGCGGATTCAGTTCCCTTTGATTCTTGGCTTCGCGATGACCATAAATAAAGCACAAGGGCAATCCCTCACTGTTGCTGGTTTGAATTTGCAACATTCATGTTTTTCCCACGGCCAATTGTATGTTGCTTGCTCAAGAGTTGGTACACCAAAAAATTTGTACATTTATACACCCAACGGTACGACCAAAAATATTGTGTATCCATTAGCATTACAATAAATTACACGAATTTATTTTCACATTTGATATACATATGTGTTACTTTCTTTGGCGTAGCAACGCACGCGGGGCTCCGCTAGTATACAATATTGCGCATTTGGGCTGAAGAGCAACAAGAAGAGGTTCAAGAGGTGCCTTATACCCTTATAACCGTGGTTTGGTGCGGTTTATAAGATGGTGGAATCATCGGTGTATGTTTTTCAAAAATGATGATGGCCGGAACGTAACCGTGAATGGTGCTCGCTATGGCGCCATGATATCGATCTTTATGCTACGTGAAATTGAAGTCCGTAATCTTGACGACACTTGATTTCAACAGGATTTCACTTGCCATACAGCTGCTGAAACAATGGATCTATTGAGAGGTCATTTGGAAAAGCAGCTAATTTCACGTTTTGGACCGGTGAGTTGGCCGCCTAGATCGAACCTTTAGACATTTTTCTATGGGGTTACGTAAAGTCCAAAGTCTATGCTGACAAACCAGCTACGATTCCGGTTTTGGAAGCCAATATTTCTCGTGTCATTTAAGCCATTCCGGTCAAAATGGTCGAACGAGTCGTCCAAAATTGGACCCTCAGAATGGAAAACCTGAGGCGTAGTTGCGGCCAAAATTTGAAGGAAATTATATTCAAAAAATATATGCCATAAAATGTCCTTTCAAATTACCATGATTTGAATTTTTTTTTATTGTTTTGTTCTGAAAAAATACCTCTAGATAGATCACCATATGTGACGAAAGGGACCTAAGGTTAAAATCCAGTTTTGTTCAGGAGAGCCATTTTAAAGATTAGGTCCCTTTCTATTTGCGCTTAGAATCGTCGACTTTACTTTCATTAAACGCGCATATCTCTGGGAGGGAACACTTTTGGGGCATGGGATCGATCTCATTCGATGCTACGGTGTTGTCCACATCAAAAAAAGAAAAAAAAATGAAAATTGATTTTTTTACCCTTAGGTCTCTTTCTCTATGCTCTGTCACATATATATAAAATTTGTGTGTCCTTAATAAAAAACCCTGTATTTATTTTGGGTTAGATCTTGTGGAAAGTAATAAAAATATTTCAAGACAAAAAGGTGGGCGTAATGGTGCACTGGCATGGGGGGTACCAAAATGGAGCAAGTCAACCAATGTTTTCTATGCGACTAAAAGACCGCATTTTAAATTTGTCTGTGTTCACAATTTAATCCAATCTTTCGACTGGTGACAAGTTAAATGGTTTCTTATGCAGAACATATATTTGCAATATATCAAAACATGAACTAATTTCAATTGCAAAAGGTGCCAAGTTAATTGCAACCTGTGATAACAACAATAAATGGACCGACGGGCGGATCGCTCAATGCGTCAAATTGAAATTCTGAATCGATTGGTGTAGTAAAAATTGAGTCTATCTTCTTTAACTTATGGTATTTCTAACATCACCCTTATATCGTAATGCCCTGTCATACAGTGTGGTGTGAAAACTGAAACCGTCTCCCGAAACATTTTCCAACTTTCTTATTTATTAATTCGATTAGAGATAATTGAAAATACTTTCCATATGTCATGTCACTCACAAGACTCAATATCAGACCTGTTATTGTGATGTCAACTTAATTAGCAGATACTAGACCATGCATAAGACTTTCATCCCCTGGAATTTGCCAATGATTGTCGTATATTGTCTTTTCCAGGAATTTCTCGGGAATTTCATATATTCCACCTGCTGTCTACACAAAATATGAGCAAAATACGAAAAGCCTTAGTGTGGACAAAACAAATATTTACAGCTTTTAATTAAATTCTCAAAATCGCAAACGAACTTAAGCATGCCTTAATCGAGATGTCCGAGTATCAAACTCGGACAAACAATAAACTTTAACAAAATAATTGTAAGAAAAACAAAAGATTTCAGCATTTCGATACGACTGGACAGGATTGTGTACCCTCAGAGCACACACTGCTAGCCAAATTCCCAAAAATCTAAAGTTGCACAATTTCATATTAACTTTCGTGCGGTCTTGAAAGGGTAGAGGGAAGTGAAAAGTCTTGGAGTATATGGAAAATTAGACTAAAGGCATCCAGATAAGAAACTCAACGAATTAATTTCTATGGATGTATAACAAATGAGAGCAACAACAACGGCAACATTAACAACAAGCAATATCCTCAAGAACAACGATGATAACAACAACATCAGCAACAACAACAAGAGCACCAACGCCAACAAGTATAATAAAACCATATGAGAGTATTTGAGATAGTAAACAATTAAAGAAATAAGACCAAAGATAAAGACATAGACGCACCATATAAAACTATCAAACAGTCAGTGAGAGTCCACAGAAGCTGTAAACTTTACTACAGCGAAAGGATATGTTTTGAGGCAGAGGAAAATCCTTTTTCTTTTCCATCTGCCCGCTGTGACTTGTGTGCTTGTAAATGTGTTTAGAAGTGATTTTTTTGTTGTTTTTGTTGCTTTAAGGAAGCTTTACCAAATATGGAAACAAAACAGAATTAAAAGACAAAACAACAGCCACACAACCGATAAGTTATCTTTGTTTGTCTCGCATATGGTTTCTATAACCTACACCACAACGATGTGCTGTATAATAAAATCGGAGTATTATTAGACGTGGCCTACTGTTTGTCACAATTTAAAATTCGTTCGTTGATAGGAGGACCGTTTAGCAATGTTGACTATTCAGTACCCAAACCACTTACTGGTCATAGTGTGTGCCTGACGCCATCTGACATTTCCATTGGAAAGTTGGAAATTTTTTAGAATAAACTTACTCAGAACGTTTTAACGGACGACCATCAGTTGTGTTGTTTACAGTGACTTGAAAAAATCAATTTTTCAAAAAATATGGAATTAACTGGTGAACATTTTCAAACGATCATTTTTCACAAATTTCGACGTGGATTATCACGACAAGAGTGCATCGATGAACGTAAATCTTTGTATGGCAATGATGAAACATCATATAACACTGTGAAAAACTCGTTTGATGAATTCAATCGTGGCCGACGCTCGCTCAAAGACGAACGTTGTGAAGGTCGTCCAAACACGGCCGTTATGCCAGAGAACATTGATGCCGTGCGTGGAAAATGCAAAATCGTCTTGTGACATACCGTGGCATCCTTGGGCATTTCTTCCACCAGCAGACATTCAATATTGCATGAGCACCTAGCCGTATAAAGGTTTGTTCTCTTTGGATCCCGCACAATTTGACAATCGTTAAAAAAAGTATCGTGTCGATTGGTGCAAAGATATTTTGAAAAAATGTAATCGCGGTGCTTCAAAAGACGTTTATAAGATCGTCACAGGCGACGAATCATGGATCGATGCGTATGAGCCGGAAACAAAATAGCAGTCTACCGTATGAGTCGTCGATGGCGAGCCAAATTCAATGAAAGTTGTTCGAGGAAGAAGCACTTCGAGGCAAATGGTAGCCTGTTTCTTTGGCAAAACTGGTCATGTGGAGACTGTTTCGCTTGAGCAACGAAGTGGTGCACTACAATTTGTTTGCCTGAAGTCTTTGGAGAAATTCGTAAAACGAACAAGAGAAGACGAATCATTGGGCACCACGACAATTCGAGCTCTCACACATCGGCTTAAACCAACGCCTTTTTGACCGGCCAAAACGTCGAATTGATGGACCGTACAGCCCTGACTTGGCATCCGATGACTTTTTTTTATTCCCCCACATCAAGGAAAAAATGCATGGTCAACGATTTTCGTCGCCAGAAGATGATGTTGAAGCCTTCAAAAACCATGTTTTGGAGGTGTCTCAATCGGAGTGGAAAAGTGCTTCGACAATTGGTTTGAGCGCATGCAAAAGTGTATAAATCATGCTGGAGAATACTTTGAAAAACAATAAAACCATTTTTGATGATAATTATTCGCATTTTCAGTATTAGGCCAGAAATGTATATGTGACGCGCAAAATAGAAAGGGACCTAAGTTTAAAAAACAGTTTTGTTCAAGAGAGCCATTTTAAAGATTAGGTCCCTTTCTATTTGCGCTTAGAATCGTCGACTTCACTTTCATAAAACGCGCATATCTCTGGGAGGGAACACTTTTGGGGGATGGGATCGGTCTCATTCGATGCTCAGATGTTGTCCACATCAAAAAAAAAGAAGAAAAAAAATGAAAATTGATTTTTTCACCCTTAGTTCCCTTTCTCTTTGCGCTGTCACATATATGTGACGCGCAAAATAGAAAGGGACTTAAGGGTAAAAACCAGTTTTGTTCAGGAGAGTTATTTTAAAGATTTAAATACGTGTATCTTTGGTGTACCATCATTCTCATGAAACGCGCATATCTCTGGGAGGGAACACTTTTGGGGCATGGGATCGGTCTCATTCGATGCTCAGATGTTGTCCACATCAAAAAGAAAAAAAAATGAAATTGATTTTTTTACCCTTAGGTCCCTTTCTCTATGCACTGTCACATATATAGATAAGTCCAAAATTTTGTGCATAATTGACTGCAATGACTGTCTGCTTATACCAATTTTAGCAGATAAGCTTCTTGTCAAAACTGTTGGATTGTTTTGTATGGCAGCAGATACAGCAGCTACTGTTTCCCCGTCCGAACTGAAGGGTTTCGTCTTTAAGGTCTTCTGTTGACTGTCCCATGCTCGGCAAAATTGTTAACAGGTCTTATTATGGTCCCTCTGCTCGGAGGATAGCCGCCAAAGGTGCGCCTATACTCTCTGCGAACCGAAACTGACTCCAGTGCGTGATAGCGGTGCTGCATTTTTCCATTTTTGTAAAATATAAATTTCGATCTGCAAAATAAAAAAAATAACCAGATTCATTAAATAGAAAAAAGTTATTAATTTTTTTTTGGTAGCGGCTTTCATCTGCCACCCAATATCTGCGACAGACGGACGAACATCACCCAATAGCATCAAGTTCGAGCTCTTTTGCTCATTTCTGAGCTAACTTCTTCATATTATGTGTTACAAATATCAATGCTTAGATAAAAACGTTGTGCATTTTGAAAATTGCATCTCTCTCACCGAATGTTAAGACCCCCAACATCCCATTAAGTAACAAGAGGAAAAGATCTCTCAATTTAGTAAGCTCTGCTTGAAATCACCTACTGTTTATCGTCGGCTTTAAACGACTAAGGCTTTTTGCATTGCCGTAAGATTAATCTCTTTTTTTTTTTTTTTTTTTTTTTTTTTTTTTAAACGAAAATTTATTTCAACAAAATTATTTCCTTACATACTTAAACAATCAAAAGTGTAATTAACAATTTTTAACTTAAAACTAGTCTCTAATCGAGCTCTCCGTTCAATTAATAAATGCATATAACTTCCTTTTTAGAAAACGGTATAGTTATTGTATACATACACGTTATGAAAATACTATATTGCAAAGAAAAATTTTAAGAAAAAACGTTGCATAAATATTGATGTATAAGATAAAAGAGGAATTAAAAGAAGGGGAAATTTCCAAGAAGGATTGTATTAGGGCGTCAGCCACCAGCATTTTTTCCTGGTAGAGGTAGATATGATTTTGTCCCTTTTAGAGATGGAAGTGTCATATCTTTTATTTTCGTCATTTAAAACGCGACAATTTATAATTTTATTATTGGCCCTTCTGTAAATATGATATAACAATGGTACACATTCAGAGTTTTGAATATAACCTTTTCTATCCAAATATAAAAAACTTTCAGGAGGAACGAAACCATTTTTAATAGCTAGGGTAAAGTATTCGTCACTTTCATAATATTGGGCTATGATTAAAGGATTATCCGTGTTATCGAGGCATCGTAAAATGTGGTTTCTAGTTAAATGAATAATGTGATTGTCTATTCGAACTATTTTCGCTGCATTATACAGTCTTACGTTAGAAATGTATTTAGAAAAGTCACTGTTTTCGGTTCTGTACATTGACATGCAAGACCTTAATATTTTTCTTTCACATATCCTTAAACGTTCCATATACGAAGGAGAAATACTGAACCAGATGGAACAGCCATAGGACAAAATTGGTCTTACTAGAGATTGATACATTATCAATTTTAGTCTGTTTTCTAGCATTCTTGAACCAAACATCTTTTTGTATGAAAAAAACGCTTTTTTAGTTTTTTCTATTTGAAGATTAACATGGTGGTTAAAGTATAGGAATTTGTCAAGGTGGATACCTAAGTATTTAACTCGTTCAGAAAGGGGTATAGTAGCATGAGACTGTCTTGATGATATCCCGAACTGTTTCCAACATTTTCGGACATTATTGTTGCATTTGTTAACGGGTGGGCGGAAGAGAATGCTTTCGCATTTATTAACGTTAACTGTTATATGCCAGTTTAAAGAATATTTTTCTATTACGTCAAATTTGTTCTGTAGATGAAAATTTACTTCTGATATATTATTGCTGGAATGAAATATGACGATGTCGTCGGCAAAAGCTATTATATTGTCTATTTTTTCTAGTAAGTCATTTAAAAATATGCTAAAAAGGATAGGCGCATTAACTGTGCCCTGCTGAAGACCATTAATTACATCAAATTGTTGACTAGAAGTAGAATTATTTATATTAACAATAAATTTTCTGCCAAAGATCATATTGTATATGAGAATAATTAAGTTTAATGGAAACCTGTAAGTCATCAGTTTGGCGATTAAGCCTTGTAGCCACACTTTATCGAAAGCCTTTTCAAAGTCTATAAAACATGCGCCTGTAACAAATTTTTTATTCCAATTCCAGTTTATTTCTGAAACCAGCAGGTTAATAGCATTAATTGTTGAGTGACCATATTTAAAGCCGAATTGCTTAAATGAGTGTAGAGTATTTTCTTGAATGAACTTGATTATGTGTTTGTTTATTAAGATTTCAAATACTTTGCTTATGTTTGGCAGCATACTAATCGGTCGGAGATTGTTCAGATTGTTCCTGTCTTTGTCTTTTTTAGGAATTACAATTAGCTTGGCTATTTTCCAATTGGGTGGAAAATAGGAATTGTTCAACATATTGTTAAAAAGGGAGCAATATTCTAAGACAATTTCAGAGGGGAGTTCTTTCAGAACAATATTTGGAATCTGGTCAATTCCTGATGATAATTTATTTTTTAACTTATGTAATATGTCCTCTAAATCACAAGGTGATATAAAGAAATTATCATCCTGGGAAGTGTTTAATCCGTTAGCAGTGAAGGTTGGACTAAATGTTGTTTTAGTTATATTGAAGCTTTCATATCTATTTTTAATGACTAAAAATTGATCAAAGCATTGTCGAACATTTGTATGTATAACATTATCAGGTTCATTGTTCTTCTCAGAGTGAATTGACTGAAAATGAGATCCGAGTAGAACGAGGATATCCTTTTCGTTCTTAACTATGAAACAATTTTTTATGGGGTCTATTTCCAAAAGACCAGGATCTAATCCGGCGTCTATGAGAGTTTGCTCACAAGGTAATGGCACATTAACGTGTCCTATATTCTTCTCGTTATGTTTTAAAAATACTTTTTTAATCACAGAAAATTTTGATGGGTTATTTGGTCTGAGAGTAGACAATTCTAACTCTTTTTGTCTATTAAATTGTATTTTTATATTATTTTCTATAAGATTTTTTATAATCTTAAGTTTAGCTTTTTCTTGGCTTAGAACATTCGGAGGAAGAAAAATCTCTAGACGGCTGTGTTTTTTAATATTTGTTAATATTTTGCTTTTCTCTTTTTGAAGTTTTTTAATAATGGAGGAAGATGAAATAATTTTTAAGCAACTTTTATTTTTGATTTTCGGAACATTTTTTTCTACAGCAGCTACAATTATGTTATTTAATTTATGCAAATGATAATCAATATCAGGATTGGACAAATTTATGTTGTTTGGTGTGGAGGATTCTTCTAGAAGCATTGTCTTGCATGTATTCTGAAACTTTTTCCAGTTGACATTTTTGTAGTCTAGTGTTCTGTTGTCGTCCTTATCTGCAATATCATATACATTTGCGTTATTTTGTTTGGAAGCTAAGATTTGAATTGCACAGTGGTCACTATCATAATCAATACATTTAAGGCAGTTTAAGGAATTATTAGTTTTTTTAAGCACCAGACGATAGTCTGCCAGGCAAATATCTAAGTAAGAATTCGATCTTTCGTACGAGGGTGTTGCTGAAGCATATAGTTTGCATTTAAATCTGAATTCATTTGCTGAGAGCCAATTGTTAAGCGCTACGCCTTTTGAATTATTCGCTATATTTCCCCAATTTGTGTGCTTGCTATTTAGATCGCCTGCTAAGATGTAATAGTGGTTTGGATCTTGCAGATTTAAGGCTTCAAATATGGTGTTAAGTTCTGCTATAAACGGTTCGGTATTATTGCCTGATGGGTAGTATGCAGCAATCAAATATAGGAGATTATTTGATGGCATTTTTAATTTGACAACACAGGCTTCCAAATGTGATAGCGAATCGATTCTGTTATTATAGTATGTACTAAATTTTATATTTTCTTTTATTAAAATGGCAACCCCGCCTCCTCTTGTTATTCCTCTTCTGTCTTTCCTTATCATAATATATCCATCGAATTTAAGTTTGTGGTTTGGATTCAGTTTAGTTTCGTTCAGTAGAACTACATCTGGATGTTGACTGATTAAAAAGTTATTGAGTTCTAGTCTTCTACTCAAGTTTATTATAGAGTTTACGTTGACAGAGATAATATTCAATGTTTTACATGATATTTGTAACTGAGTTTGATTTATATTCATACTATATCAACTAAATTACATATTGCGTCAAGACGTGCTGCTTGGATATTAAGTTGTTTCTGAAGGTCTAACATTTGCTTGCTTAAAGCTAACATGGTATTTTTTATTTCCTCTAGAAATGAATTATTTTTGTTTTGGTTAGTAAAACTACGTTCTGCGGAGTTATCGCTCACTATGTTTGCATAACTTATGTTAGGGTTAACAAATTCTGAAGTACGATTCTTGTTTAAAGCTAGATTCTGCTTCTTAATCCTAATTTTATTAAGGAGCTCCTTGTAACGCTCACAGCCTCTATACGAGGCCGGATGTCCAGTTTTTTTGCACAGGACGCAGTATAATTTGTCCTTTTCAATCATATTGTCCTTCGAAATCGGACAATTTTCACTTCTGTGTAGTTCGCTGCATTTAACACATCTAGGAGTAAGGTGGCAGTTTGATGAGCTATGGAAGAGACTTTGGCAATTTCTACATTGTGGAATTTCCGGTCTACGAAGCGGTTCCCACTTAATGCAATGGTACAGAACAATTTTAATTGCTTTTAATTCGTTAACATTGCTGTCGGCACTTATTTGCACCATGAATATTGGTAGAACGGTGTTGTTTTGCTTAGATTTTTTTGTGTAAAATGGTTCAACTTTAAGAATTTTTAGATTTTCTTTTTGAAACATACAGAGTTCATTCAAAATTTCTTCGGGGTCTGTGTTACCATTAAGGCCTTTCATTAAATAAGTTTTTGTTTTTAAACATTTAGGAGTATAAGAGAAAAATTTTGCGTTTGCTCTTTCTAAGTGCCCGCGTACTCTCTTATAATCATCGATATTTGAGAGGTATATCGCGATCTTGCTATGGTTAAATTCTTTTATTTTAAACTCAGTTATTTTCAGTCCTTCTCTTATTAGTTTTATTATTTGCTTTGCTTCGATATCAAATGTGTTGATAGGTGGTATGTTTTTGTTGTTGTTTTTAATTGTGATCTTTTCACTTTTGCTTTCGTTCGACTTGTTTTCGGCAGTCGCGTGTGCAGCTGCTGCACTTGTTGATGCATTGTTTTTGTTAAGTACGTTGATTGCATTTTGCTCTCTCGTGGTAGGAAGAGATTTTGAAAGGGATTGAATGTGTTGTTGGAAGTTTTTCAACACTGTTTCGTCGCACTCTTCTAGCTCGTTATCGAGAATAGAGTAATAATTGTTTTTGTGTACTTTTGGCACTGATTCTAACATGCTGATGCTTTTTCGTTTTCTATTTATATCATTGGATTTAACAATGCAATTAATGTTCGTATCAATTGCATTTTTAGGAGCATTTTGCTCGCATTTTTGATAAGAAAGCCCCTCTATGGTGGCAATTTTTGTTTTCTTTTATTTTATGTAAAAAATGAGAATTTATTGGCGAATTTATAAGAACGCACGGGGTTTTTAATCACTGACAGCTGAGACACGTGTTACTCGCACCACAGTCACGATAAAACTCCAAGATTAATCTCTAACTCGTACTGTCGCCGGGTTGAACGATGTGAGAAGTCTGCAGCTAAAAATTGATCTTACCCGGAGATGAACCTACATTTACTTACATGATAGTCGTGCACTATACCCATCATAAAAGGCGGCCAGTGCCAAATGTAGCCTACACTAAATTCGACTTTGCCGCATGCAGTGCTCTTGCCAACACTTGTTGTGTATAAGAAAACATTTAGATGGCCTTAAGTAGTATAGACAATACGAGATTTAATATGTTTTATATCATGTCTATATGTGAACAAATGGTTATGTGCTATATAGAGTGTATGTGTACATATTGTGTGTATATATACAATGATATATATGTGTACACGCTCATATTAATACTTTATGCATACGTACACACATATGTACGAGGATGTGTGTCTGTTTTGTTGTGTTTTGCTTTTTTGAAACTATTCGTATTTGTGTGCAATGCATCCTTTTTTGTGACTGTTTTATGGTTGTGTTGGCGGTAGTGTTGTGGTGGTAGTGATGCCAATGGCGATGGTGTCGGTGGCCTTCTATGGTCTGCCAAAGAAGTGGCAGTGGCACGAGCAATATGTTCACTAAAATGTTGACTAAAACTAGAGCTTTACGGGCTTAACATGTTTTTCATTATATCAGAATGTGTTTTATGTTTTTCCTTCACTTTTTTGCTTTTATTTTTATTTTTTTGCGAGATATAAAATACTATCTTCAATTTTTATTCACCCACAAGGGGTTTAATTTGTGTGGGTGTCTGCAGGATTAAGGTGTCAGTCAGTTAATACCTTTTGTGTCTGAACTTTAAACTTGAGCATAAAAATAAAGGGATTACTAAAGATATTGTGATTAACAATTTTGAACGTTGGTGGATGCGAGTGATTAATTTTAGTTAAAAATAACTTTATACTCGAACTTATGAAAAATTACTGAGAAATTGAAAAAGAAATACCTTATTATTTTTTTAATATTGGGCGTGTTTTTTTGATATCTAATTTTAAAGTCTTAATTTCTATTTGGAAAATAAACAAATTTGATACTTTTAGGATTAATAACCTAAATGCAGGGTGCTTAAGGATTTCAATGCCAGGGAGTTAATATCCTTTGAGTCTGAACTTAAAATGTGAGCATGAAAATAAATAAGTGAAAACAAGTACTGAGATATTGTGATTAACAATTTTCGATGTTGGTTGATGCGAGTGATTAATATCAGTTAAAAATAACTTTATATTCAAACTTAGGAATAATTACTGAAAAGTTGAAATAAAAAACTTAATTTTTGTTTAATATCGGGCGTGTTCTGTTTTTTAACTAATTTAGAGTCTTAATTTCTACTTTAAAAATATACAAATGTGAGACTTACAGGATTAATAACCTAAATGCAGGGCGCCTCAAGATTAAGTTGCCAGTCAGTTAATGTGAACATGAAAATGAAGTGATTACTAGGAGATGCGATTAACAATTTTCGATGTTGGCGGCTGCGAGTGACTCGTTACCGTTAATAGTAACTTTATTTTTGCACTTATAAAAATTGACTGAGATGTTGAAATAAAAAAAATATATTTTTTAATATTGTTTATTATCTAATTTTAACGTCTTAATTTCTATTTTGAAAATTTACAAATATGTAGCAAAATTGCGTTGTGGTTTGAATGTTTAATACATTTTTAAAGTTATTTATACTTTTTGTTTGTATTTCAGAATTTTGTGAAGCAAACTTGGGGAACAGAACAACAAAACAGCGGTCAGCATTTCTTAAAGTGTTTAAAAATCAAGAGTCAATTGTTTTGACGCAGCGTACTTGTCGTCGCTTTATTACCAGGGTTTCTATATATATATATATATTTCTGGCCCAGGCAACACTAAGTGTTTAGCATAAACGCACTCAGAACGTTTTGACGTACGCCCATCATTTGTGTTGTTTACAGTGACTTGAAAAAATCAATTTGGCAAAAAAATGATATAAATCGTAAACAATTTCGTGCTATCATTTTTTACTATTTTCGATGTGGATTATCAAGAGTGCATTGACGAATCTTTGTATGGCGATGAAGCACCGTCCTATAGTACTGGGAACAACTGATTTAATGAACTAAATCGTGGCCAACGATCGCTCAAAGACGATGGTCGTCCAAAAGCGGCAGTTGTGCCAGAGAACATTGATACCGTGCGCGAACTGATAATGCAAGATCGTCATGTGACCTACCGTGAGATAGAGGCATCCTTTGGCATTTCTTCCACCAGCATACATTCGATATTGCATGAACACCTGGCCGTAAAAAAGGTTTGTTCTCGTAGAATCCCGCACAATTTGACAATTGCTCAAAAAAGGCTCGTGTCGATTGGTACAAAGAAATTGTGAAAAAATACGATCGCGGTCCTTCAAAAGACGTTTATAAGATTGCCACACGTGACGAATCATGGATCTATGCGTATGAGTCCGAAACAAAACAGCAATTGACCGTGTGGGTCTTCGAAGATGAGCCAATTCCAACTAAAGTTGTTCGTGGAAGAAGCACTTTGAAGAAAATGGTCGCCTGTTTCTTCGGCAAAACTGGTCATGTGGCGACTGTACGGCTTGAGCAACGAGGACGGTCAATTCTGAGTTTTACACCACAATTTGTTTACCTGAAGTCTTCGGAGAAATTCAAAAAACGAACAAGAGAAGACAAATCATTGTCCACCATAATAATACGAGCTCTCACACATCGGCTCAAACCAGCGCCTTTTCGACCGGCAAAAACGTCGAATTGATGGGTCGTACGCCGTACAGCCCTGACTTGACACCCAATAACTTCATTTCATTCCCGCATATCAAGAAAAAAGCGTTGTCAACGATTTTCTTCGGCAGAAGATGCTGTTGAAGCGTTCAAAAACCATGAATTGGAGGTGTCTCAATCGGAGTGGAAAAAGTGCTTTGACATTTGGTTTGAGCGCATGCAAAGTATATAAATCATGCTGGAGAATACTTTGAAAAACAATAAAACCATTTTGATGATAAATATTCGCATTTTCATTTTAAGGACAGATATACGAGTATTTATAGCAGCCTGTATATGCTGTTTATTGTTTTTTTTTCCTTTTGAAAGTAATCGATGTGGATTATCTCGAGTGCATCCCATAAAAAACGGTTGCCATCACCTTATTGGCCGACAAAGTCACCTTGGCCTTCTTCGGAGCCGGTTCACCCGGAGAAACCCATTGCTTAGACTGCTGCTTGGTCTCTGGAGTGTTGTAATGGATCCATGTTTCATCCACATTAAAAAAACGCTGCAAAAACTTATTCGGACGATTTTGTTTATGGTCAATTGAGAGCGAACGCGGCAGACATCTTGCAGACAGCTTTTGAAAATGAAATGCTTATGGAATTAACTATCTCACACACTTTTACTCTTCGATCGTCCAACAACATATCGTGGATATTTTAACATTTTCGGTTGTATTGACCTCAATTGTATTGGCATCCAGAACGTACAGCGTCATTTGTAATTGTGTGTCCACAACAAAAGTCAGTAAACCGCTGTTTTACCATCGAAATTAAATTATTTAATTATTGAAATCAAAATTTTACAGAAGTAACTGTTGATCAATCTTGAGATATTTTTTTCAATAGGATTTTTTTTACCAATTACGCGTGAGTTGTTTTAAACTTTATTTTTGTTTCTTCTCAGTATTGTTTGCCATTTCATCATGGAAAGACTTACCCCGCAACAACGTCTCCAATTTGTACCACTGTATTATAGAAATGAACGTTTGGTAAGCAAAGTTTTTCGACCAAAATTTTGTTTTGTGATGAGGCCCAATTCTGGCTCAACGGCAACGTCAATAAACAAAATTGCCGCATTTGGGCTGAAGAGCAACAAGAAGTGGTTCAAGAGGTGCCATAATACACAGAGAAAACCATTTGCTGGTGGAATCATCGATGCATATTTTTTCAAAAGTGATGATGGCCGGAACGTTACCGCGAATGGTGCTCGCTATCGCGTCTAGATATCGATCTTTCTGCTACCAGAATTTGGAGCCCGTAATCTTGATGACACTTGGTTTCAACAGGACGGTGCCACTTGCCATACACCTGCTCAAACAACGGATCTATTGAGAGGTCATTTCGAAAAGCAGCTAAATTCACGTTTTTGAGTTGGCCACCTAGATTGAGTTATATCACACCTTTAGACCTTTGGGGTTACGTAAAGTCCAAAGTCTATGCTGACAAACCAGCTACGATTCAGGTTTTGGAAGCCAACATTATGCGTGTTATTAAAGCCATACCGGTTGAAATGCTCGAACGAGTCTTCCAAAATTGGACCCTCAGAATGGAAACCCTGGGGCCAACATTTGAAGGAAATTATATTCAAAAAATAAATGACATAAAATGTCCTTTTAAATTACCAATAAAGATTCCACACTTGATTTAAATTTTTATATTTTTTTTGTTTAGAAAAAATACCTCTAGATGGATCACCCTTTATATTGACGGTGGTGCAGTTGGTGGTGCAATTGTGAGCATTAATAAAAGGGCCGATTTTTAATTATCATTAATATTTGTTGGCCGACTGTGTTTCAATGTGCTTTGGAAATGTACAAAATAAAGTCGCCAATGAGGAATTATTCCACACTTAAGCTTGATACTAAATTCGTTTACATAAAAACATTACTCACCTCATAAATGCCGTATTGCCATGATTATGGTTTAGTTAAATAAGAGAAATTTACATTATTTCTAAGGAAAACCAAGAAAGTTTCTACAACTACGCCAGATATTGATCAAAAACAGTTTATAATGCAATTTTACAGTTTTTTTATATATAGTTTTACAAATGTTCATATGAAAAATCGGTCTTAGTACCAGTCTTAAGTCGAAAAAGCATTCTATCTTATGTACAGTATCCCAACCGAATGTATTCCGCTCGCACTAGGAATACCCGCAAGTACATATGTACATACGTGCATTTCTCACGAATTAAGGTTTCCTGCCATTTCATTCTTGTAAATAATTGATTTTTAAATTCACATTTTCAATTATGCTTATATCGCTGCCATACCTACACTAAAAGCAGCTGTCAAATATAATTGTAAATGTTCAATAAAAACAATTTATCATAAACCTAAATAATCCATCAGACTCTGGCGTAACCTTTAACCTTAAAAGAAAACAAAAACAACCGCATCGAAATGGACGAAATATACAACACGGCGAACAACGTCCAGGAAATAACAGGGTTGACAAGCTGAACAGAAGCAGACCAGCAGCAGCAGCAGTAACGGAACAACCGAAAAAGAAACATAAAACAGAATGGAAAACTTTAAATCAGAAAGTCAACTGTGACAGCAATGTTTCAAACTTTACATACAAATACAAATGTACAAGACGACTTATACTTATATATTAGAGAGGGCCCAATTTTAATGAGTTTAAATTTTGCTAAATTATTTATAAAACTACTAAAGAAAGCTAAAGTCACCCACAATATTAAACTTATACCTTGCATATGTGGGAGGTATATCTGAATCTAAACCTATTTTTTTCAATTTCAAGAGCGTCCGTAATTGGAACATATCGGGTGATCAATCTAAATGTTTTTTTTTAGACATTTACGCTTGAGTTGTGTTAAACTTTATTTTTTTCTTTTCAGTATTGGTGGCCATTTCATCATGCATGGAGACCTTACACCGCAACAATTTTTCCAAATTGTGCAACTGTTTTAAGGAATTTAGCGTTCTGTTAGAAATTGTTTTCGATCAAAATTTTGTTCAGTGATGAGGCCCAGTACTGGCTCAACGGCAACGCCAATAAAAAAATTGCCGCATTTGGGCTAAAAAGCAACCAGAAGAGATTTAAGAGGTGCCATTTACCAAGAGAAACCCACAGTTTGGAGCGGGTTATGGGCTGATGGAATCATCGGTCCAAACCTTGAATGCTGCTCACTAACGCACCATGTTATCAGACTTTTTGCTGCCTGAAAATGAAGCCCGTTATTTTGACGACATTTGGTTTCAACAGGACGGTGCTACTTGCCATACAGCTGCTCAAACAATGGATCTATTGAGAGGTCATTTCGAAGAGCAGCTTATTTCACGTTTTGGACTGGTGTGTTGGCCGAGTAGATCATATTACATCACACCATTATGAGCGCTGCTATATATTTCTGGCCTAATAATGAAAATGCGAATATTTATCTTCAAAAATGGTTTTATTGTCTTTCAAAGTATTCTCCAGCATGATTAATACACTTTTGCATGCGCTCAAACCAATTGTCGAGGCAATTTTTTCCACTTCGATTGAGATACCTCCAAAACATGGTTTTTGAACACCTGAACAGCATCTTCTGGCGATGAAAATCGTTGATCTCGCATTTTTTCTTGATGTGCGGGAATAAAAAGAAGTCATTGGGGGCAAGTCAGGGCCATCAATTCGACGTTTTGGGCGGTCCAAGAGGCGCTGGTTTGAGCCAATGTATGAGAGCTCGTATGTCGTGGTGCACAATGATTCGTCTTCTCTTGTTCGTTTTTCGAGTTTCTCCGATGACTTCAGATAAACAAATTGTGAAGTACCACTCAGAATTGACCATCCAACGTTGCTCAAGCAGAACAGTCGCCACATTATCAGTTTTGCCAAAGAAACAGGCGACCATTTGCTTCGAAGTACTTCTTCTACGAACAACTTCGAAGACCCACACTGTCGATTGCTGTTTTTTTTCGGGCTCATATGCATAGATCCACGTATTTTTTCAAAATTTCTTTGCACCAATCGACACGAGCCTTTTTTTGAGCGATTGTCAAATTGTGCGGAATCCAACGAGAACAAACCTTTTTTATGGCCAGGTGTTCATGCAATATCGAATGTATGCTGGTGGAAGAAATGCCCAAGGATGCCTCTATCTCACGGTATGTCACATGCATCCTGCATTATCAGTTCACGCACGGCATCAATGTTCTCTGGCACAACGGCCGTTTTTGGACGACGTTCATGACCTTCGTCTTTGAGCGACAGTCGGCCACTATTGAATTCATTAAACCTGTTTTTCACAGTTCTATAGGATGGTGATTCATCGCCATACAAAGATTTAAGTTCATCGATACACTCTTGTCGTGATAATCCACGTCGAATATTGTGAAAAATGATCGCACGAAAATGTTCACGAGTTAATTCCATTTTTTTGCCAAATTGATTTTTTCAAGTCACTGTAAACAACACAAATGATGGTGGTACGCCAAAACGTTCTGTACGTTTATGCTTAAAAATGTCAAACTTACCAATGGAAATGTCAGATTGCGGCTACGTAAAGTCCAAAGTCTATTCTGACAAACTAGGTGCGATTCAGCTTTTAGAAGTCAACATAGCGTGTGTTTTCTATTAATAACTAAATCAGTCCTATTATTTTGAATTTAGTGTATTTTTAATTAATTAACTGAAGCTGTTGAATAAAAATACAACCTATTCCTAATAATTAATAAGTTTGGGGATAATGTATGGTTAAAGGGATCACACTATAGTTGTTAGGATAATAACACGAATGCGTGTGAATTACTTAGTAGGGACATAAATACTGTTACAACATTGAACACACCCATTTCAATAGTAGAACTGATCATACCCCGTTAATGTCACATGGGTTTTGAAAGCTAACCTCAAAAGCGTTAGTCTATAACGGGATTTAAAAATTTTTTCAACTTTCATCATGGAGTGGTCAGATAATTAGAAATGAGTAATATATAATGAGTAATAGCGCTTTTCAAGTGTGAAATGAAAAAAGCGATATTTTCAAAACGCTCCGTCCACTTGGGATTAGCCGCATGTTCGTCTACCGATGCATAATACTGTTTGATGAGACTGGAGATGTAAAAGACCGCCACCGGTCGGGCCGCCTACGCTCTGTTCGAACACCGCATGTCATCAAAGCCGTTAAATCAAGAATTTACAAAAATCCGCTCCGAAAACAGAAAATCATGGCCCGTGACATGAATATCACGCAAAAGTCCATTAGTCGAATCATTGAAAAAGACTTGGGACCTGGGGATTTCAAAAGACATACCGGACATTTATTGAATACAGCTCTAAAGAAAACTAGAATTGAAAAATGCAAACGTCTTTTGGTGAAGCACGCTGATAACTTGCACAGAAAAATTTTGTTCACCGATGAAAAAATGTTTACCGTTCAGGAACAATTTGACAAGCAAAATGATAGAGTGTATGCGCGGTCATCTAAGGAAACATCTGAACTGATCCCAAGGGTGGAAAATGGTCATCACCCAGCTTCAGTCATGGTTTGGTGGGGTGTCTCTTACGATGGAGTCACTGGCCTGCATTTCTGCGAACAAGGAGTCAAAACATCGGCCACAGTTTACCAAGAAACCGTTTTGGAAGCTGTTGTGCAGCCTCTTAACAATTCCCTGTTCCAAAACCAGCCATGGACTTTCCAGCAGGATTCTGCGCCGGCCCATTAGGCTAAAACGTCCCAGGTCTGGCTTTGAAACAATTTGCCAGCGTTCATTTTCTCTGAAGAATGGCCCTCAGGCAGTCCAGACTTGAACCCTTTGGATTACAAATTTTGGACAGTTTTAGAGGACAAGGTTTGTCACAAAAGATACCCCAACATTGGATCTCTTAAGACAGCTTTGGTTCAATGGACGAGGTTCGTGCAGCTATTGGCGATTGGCCAGTGCGACTTAAGACGTGTGTAAAGGCAAAAGGCGGACATTTCGAATAAGAAGATTTTTTTTATCAAGATTCTTATACATCAATAAATATATTAAAAAATATTTGGTCCAAAAACATTCAGTATTTTTATTTTACAGCATAAAACGTGTGTTACAGTATTTATGTCCCTACTAAGTATACTTATATATTTTAGAGACTATTATTGGCTTGTTGATAGTAAATACAATTTTTTTTTATTACTTTGGCTACGAACTTTGAACGGATGGATCCAATAATAAACGTTATGCGATACAATAGCAAACAAAAAAAAAACACGGATCGCTGTACACCAAGCCAACCTCATGGCTAATTTCAATAATTCTAATTTGCTAATTCTCGAATAAAAAAAGAAAAGGTAAGCCTTAAGACACTTTTTTACAAACAGACCACTCTAATGTACTTATATTCAAACACTAGAATGAACAAACCAACATAACAATATTAAAACCCACTCCACGACTTCTACACGTATTCCTTATTTTCTAACTCTTATAAAGTATAACGTCGTTGAATTAGGACTGATAAGAATAAACCACACTGCCTTGGTGAGAATGCTCATGGCTGAAATTAATCGAATCGTAAAATTAATATGATATTTAATAGGAATTGAATGTTTAGTTTGTATTCTAAGAATGCAGGTTCTAAAATCGAAAAGAAGCTTTAAGAGGGGGCTATACCAAAATATTAGCCTATATGGTACAGTTTCACCACAGTTAGTTAATGGTCGCGCATTTCTGCTTCTAAAACTGCAGATTGTGAAACCTGGTTAGACCTTTGAGCGGGACCTATTCTAAAAAATTAACCGATATTGAGAAGTTGTTATGCCTAAAGGAAAGGATGTGCTTATGTCTGATCTCAAACCATATTAGCAGTTACTCGCACATACGCCTTCTTCAGTTTGCTGACACTGTACGTTAGCGGCATAGACTGATGATTTTTCCGGCGTATTCCAACGGTTCTTAATCTTATTTCTTCAATGGGTTAATGATGATCAGAATCTCGTCTCTCTCCTCGTTTATTCCGGATATCCAGTACCGAGCCAAGCAATTTTATACACACTCAGAAAAAGTCAGTTGGAAATCGGCCCAAACTACAAAATATCTGTAACTGAACAAACGTCAGTCGGACAGTCTGTCAATATGGTAGGAATTGTTTCATTGTTTCGCCTGTGACCTCAACTTTTAACATATTTAAACTCAAACTTAGTAAGGACATAAATACTGTTACACACGTTTTATGCTGTAAAATAAAAAGTACGGAATGTTTTTGGACCAATTTTTTTTATATATTTATTGATGTATAAGTATATTGTATCCAAAAAGAAGCTACTTATTCGAAATGTCCGCCTTTTGCCTTTACACACGCCTTGAGTCGCACTGGTCAATCGTCAATAGCTGCATGAACCTCGTCCATTGGGAAATTGGCCACAGCTCGAACCAAAGCAGTCTTAAGTGATCCAATGTTGGGGAATCTTTTGTGACCTTGTCCTATAGAACCGTCCACTATTTGTAATCCAATGGGTTCAAATCTGGACTGCCTAAGGGCCATTCTTCAGAGAAAATGAACGCTGGCAAATTGTTACGAAACCAGGCCTGGGACGTTTTAGCCTAATGGGCCAGCGCAGAATCCTACTGGAAAGTCCATGGCTGGTTTTGGAACAGGGAATTGTTAAGAGGCTGCACAACAGCTTCCAAAACGGTTTCTTGGTAAACTGTGGCCAATGTTTTGACTCCTTGTTCGCAGAAATGCAGGCCAGTGACTCCATCGTAAGAGACACCCCACCAAACCATGACTGAAGCTGGGTGATGACCGTTTTCCACCCTTGGGATCATTTCAGATGCTTCCTTAGATGACCGCGCATACACTCTATCAATTTGCTTGTCAAGCTGTTCATGAACGGTTAAAATGTTTTCATCGGTGAACAAAATTTTTCTGTACAAGTTTTCAGCGTGCTTCACCAAGAGACGTTTTCATTTTTCAATTTTTTTTTAAAGCTGCAGTCAATATATGTCCGGTACATAGTTTGAAAGACCCAAGTCCCAAGTCTTTTTTAATGATTTGACTCATGGACTTTTGCGTGATATTCACCTCACGGGCCATGATTTTCTGTTTTCGGAGCGGATTTCTATGAATTCTTGCTTTAACTTCTTTGATGGCATGCGGTGTTCGAACAGAGCGTGGGCGGCTCGTCCGGTGGCGGTCTTTTACATCTCCAGTATCCTCAAACAGTTTTATGCATCGGTAGACGAACATGCGGGTAATCCCTAGTGGCCGGAACGTTTTAAAAATATCGCTTTTTTCATTTCACACTTTAAAAGCGCTATTACAGCGATACGGTTCTCATTATGTGACCACTCCATGATTAAAGTAAAACCAATTTTAAAATCACGTTACAGACTAACGCTATTGAGGTTAGATTTCAAAACCCATATGACATTAACGGGGTATGTTCAGTTCTACTATTGAAATGGGTGTGTTCAATGTTGTACCAGTATTAATGTCCCTTCTAAGTATATCAATCGTTAAGTGATCGTTAAGTGCTGCCGACAAGGCAGCACACATGTATGGTACCGAACAGCCGTCAAACACTAACGGTAGAAAAGGCGGGTGATGTGTTTGCTTTAACTTCGCTGACATACTTTTCCTCTCCCATATGACAGACAACAACAAACCTGATTAAATTAGCATATGGAGTAATTTACTCTTTCAAAAAGGGAAGACTTTCAGTTCCGATAAATAAATTTTAATAATCATTTTGGAAAATGGACGTACCTTTAAATGGATGCAACGTCAATATTTTCATACAGACAACATACTATTCGGTCATTTATTAAGTTTAAAATAGTGGTTGACATAACCGCATGTTGTGACAACTTATACACAGTTTTGTATAGATCTGTTAAAGGCTACCAACAAATGGTAATGACAACAAATTATTTTGCTCTATTAACCAAACAACGCGTGCATCTTAAAAACAGTTAAAATGTATAAATTAAATATAAAAAAATTAATGAAAAATGTTACTACGGCGAAATTTCAAAGTTACTCTGAAAATAATATCGTCAGTAAGGAAATTAAAATATGTCTTCTTACAATAGCCAATCCGAAACTGTATACTCGTATCGAAGTGTTTTGAAATTGCTGAATATAATTTGTATCTAGCTTTAAATAATTTTCTTTTAATTAGACTTTTAAGCTTAAAATTGCAGCTTTAAGGTCGATTATATGGCTTAATGGCACGACGCCATAATTTTGAAAATGCTTAATTTCAACTTTCCAGCATATATAATCCTTATTTTAAAGTCCTTTCTGACAGATCGCACATTCAGGGTATTTACGTGTGGAAACCATTCTAATAGAAGATCGATAGATGATGGATGTCCCCAAGGATCATGCCTCTTGCCAGTCCTCTACAACATTCTTACAGCGGACATACCCCCACTGCATGGCTGTGAAACTTCAGTTTTCTCAGACGATACTGCAATTTTTAATAACAAAGAGATACCTTGGGAACATAAAGTTAAATATCTCGGCATTATATTGGATCCCAGACTTACATTCAAAACAAAATGTTTATTTTTAAGTCAATTTTTCAATCTGTTCTTTTGTATGGATGTCCTTCATGGAGCAATGTGGATTCAACTCATGTTAATAAGCTTCAAATAGCCCAAAATAAAGTTTTAAAAATGATTTTAAAGCTTCCTAGACATTGAATTACAGACATTACTCAACAAGATGTCTACACGAAGTTGCCAAAGTGGAGTTAGTAAATGATAGATTGACAAGACTTAAAGAAAATTTTGCCATCAGATGCCAAGCGTCTGATTTTATTCATATAAGTGATCTAACATCGTTGTAAATATTATAACAGAAAACAAGTTGAAAATGTGAAACTTTAGTCAGCCTATTCAGAAAGATTTTTTGTGAATTTTCCTTCAATTAAATCCGATATTAATTAAACCTCATCACAATTTATCAAAATTTTTTAACTAATATTTAAGTAGCATAGGCTTATACAAACCTAAACTCTTTGACTGAGAAAAACTAAGAAAAATTAAATTGTTATATTAATAAAATAAAAAAAAAATTTAATTGAAAAAATTGTTAATGTTAAAACTGACATTTAAATATCATTTTATTATTCAAAGGTTTTTACTTTTTCACTTTCACCAATATACCCAGTATTATTTACTGAACGTTTAAGTTCATGAACTAACATTGGGTTGAACTAATGGAAGTTGTTAATAAAGGGTGGCCGATGAAAGCCGCTACCAAAAAAATGTAATAACTTTTTTCTAATTAATAAGTAAAATATATATTTAATAATTAAAATAATTAATAAAATAAATTTGAATATTTTTTTTTTATTTTGCAGATGGATTTTTTAGATTTAACAAAAATGGATAACTGGAACACTGAAACAAGAAGTTGGATTATCCGCCGCTATCACCCACTAGAGTCCGTAGTTTCGGTACAAAGAAAGTACATGTGCACGTTTGGAGGCAATCCTCCGAGCAGATGGACCATTATGCGACTCGTTAACAATTTTGCCAGCATAGGACAGTCAACAGAAGACCTTACCATCGAAACCCTCAAATTCGGATGGAGGAAACAATCGCTGCAGTAGCTGCTGTCATACAAAACAATCCAAGAGTTTCGACAAGAAGCCTATTTGCTCAAATGGGTATATAAGTAAAGACACAGTCATTGCAGCTGTACAAAACAATCCAAGAGTTTCGGCAAGAAGCTTATTTGCTGAAATGGGTATAATCAAACAGTCATTTCAGTCAATTATGCACAAAGATTTGGACTTATTCCTATATAAAATTCAAATGTCCATCAAACTGAAGGCAGCAGACTTCCCGATTCGCTTGGAATTTTGCCAGTAGACGCTTCAAATGGTGGAAGAGGACGGAAACATATTGAACTGTCTTTATGTATGACGAGGCCTATTACGAATTGTATGGCAACATAAACAAAGTTGTCGAATATGGAGTGCATCCTTCCCACAGATACTCAATGCGACGGAATTGCATCCACTTCGTGTCACAGTGTTGTGTGCAGTTTCATCACGCTGTTTTCTCGGGACCTACTTCTTCGAAGAAAACGGGCACACTGTTACGATTACTGGAGACCGTTACTTGAGCTTGTTGAAAGAGTTTTTCTATCCAGAATTACCCCGAATGGGTTGTTCTTTCAACTCTGTGTGGTTTCAGCAAGAAAGTGCAACTCCTCACATAGCACAATAGGTATTTTGTTCAGGAATCTTGGCCAAAAATAATTTTTTGAATAAAAAATAATAATGTTTTTGTTAATGAGGTTAGATTAAGAATACATCAACGCAAAAAACTGCATATTTTGTTTTTGTAAAAACCTAATATCAGCTGATTTATGGGCATTCAAAGTTAGGCATTTTCAAGAAAAGTGCTCAATGAACTATAAAAAGTGTAATTTTTATATAAATTTAAACGGTTTTTATCATTTATTTAACAAGAGAAGGAAGTTGTGTGTAATATGGAGAAGAGAGGGAATAGTAAGTAATTAAAAAAAAAAAAATTGGTGGACGTTATTTATTTTGTTAGAAAAATCTCGTAATCTAACTTAACCTCAAATAGATGCCTTTTTCAAACTATGCATAAGCTTTTAATAATGTTGGCCGTGAACTGACGTGATTTTCTCTAGTAAAGAGTGTTCAGAATAGAGTTCTGAATTTATTTATTTTTATTTTTCGTTTCGAATTTTTTCGTTTTTTGATATATATCATTTTCTTTGACACAGCGTCAGCTTGAAGTAAAGTTTTTTTTTGCATTAACCCGAATAGCCCTGTGGTTGGCATATGGCAACGTTGATAGACATGTTTTTACACAATCATAACACGTAAACAAATAAAGTTCCGTTATCTCAAAGTTCACACTTAAAAACAAATCTTCTGGATGTTTTTAACAGAGCTTTGGTCATGTCCGACCCTCTTGTTTCCTCGATAAGTGTGAAGAAACGCGTTGAGCAGAAGAGCCGCATGCAGCTTCCACGTGAAGTTGTAGCCATGTTACTTACTCCAGAAATACCAGAAGACTTGAAAGTAAATACCAGAAGAATTGGAAGTGAAGAGGAAAGTGAAGAAAGCTCAGAAGAGGATTGTTTGGAAACTATTGACTATTTAGTTTTAAGTGAAGCATACCAAAGAGAGCTAGATGAAATAAATCTGGATAATGAAATTGAAAATTTGAATAATTAAAAAATATGTAAATAGTTTTTTTTAGTTTTTATAAATTTGAATTACTTTTTTGTTTAACTCTATGTGACACAAACAAAAAAAAAACATAATATATATAAAAAATTAACTTGAAAAAATTTTTTTTTTTTATTTAAGATTTTGTGTACATGGCTTATACGCCATTTTGTTAGTCACCTTGCTAATTTTCATCGAGCCAAAATTCAAAAAAAATATATCAGTTCGTTTTCGAGATATTAGGTTTTTTACTTTTTTTCATATGGTGGTAACCCTAAAAATGTCCACTATTACAAAAATCAAAAAACCCACTTGTGCGTGCTCATGAAAAGGTCGTACATTCCAAATTGCAGCCATATTGACCCAAAACTTTGGCTGTAATTAATTATGGCCTAAAAAGCAACTCAAATTACCCAGTGTGCATAGCCCGGCCTCTTATGACAGAATTGCAGCGAAAATTTCTAACTAAGCTGATATCCAGAAACTCCAC
Source organism: Hydrotaea diabolus (assembly GCA_963513945.1). Lineage (NCBI taxonomy): Eukaryota > Metazoa > Arthropoda > Insecta > Diptera > Muscidae > Hydrotaea > Hydrotaea diabolus. The sequence goes on along the minus strand of OY740717.1, from coordinate 47,335,473 downwards.
ATTTCGTTGGCCTCCCGATCGCCTGACCTTATTACACCTGACTTTTTCTTGTGGGGTTATTGCAAACAGGAAGTCTACAAAGCAAAACCAACAAATTTGAATGAACTAAAGCAATTCTAGCTATTCCTGTCTCAACTCGCCAAGCAGTAATGAACAACTTTTTAGTAGTATGCCGCACGTGCATTAACGAGCAGGGGACATTAAAATTCCATTTTTTTTTTAAATAATTAAGCCTTACTTAATAAAATAGAATGAGCAATATCTTAATGTAGCAATAATCATTAGCCATACTGTACAAATAGGCAGAATATTTCGTGAAATGTCCATGTACAGCGAGATTGTGGAATATGTCAACGACAGGTTATAAAGCGTCTTAAGTGCTTTATTTTACAATCTTTGAATCGATCCAAGTTCAGTGCTTTTTCTACTAGAATATACTACAGAAACACAATTCTGGTGGCTATGTATGAGAGACGGATACAGAATTAACTTTGTTGCTGTGTTATACATTTTTTTGAGTTTATATAGCAATCCTAGAGAAGGTGATAAGTTTTTCTTAAGACTTTGAATATGAAGAGATCATTACAGATTATTCTGAAAAGTAATTCCTAAGTATTTCACGGATTCACTTTCAAATATGTCATTACCTTCTAAAAAACCGCTTAACATTGAGCTATTAACTAAATAAGGTCATTTAGAACTAGGCGGTTCATTCTTATGAATTCAGATATTAAAGCCGCATCTCTCTCCATATATATCTTTAAAACTACGTCATACTTGTACGGATACAAAAGGCATATGACGTCGGCATACATATACAGTTTACCAGAAATGTCAAGATTTTGGATATCGGTTAGGTATATATTAAAGAAAAGTTGGCCTAAGACACTTCCTTGTGGCACTCCATATTCAACCTGACCAACCCTACTCTTACAAGTTTCTATTTCTACATATTGACTACGGTTTGTCAAATAATTATTCATTAAACATCTTGCTTTGATAATTTTATTAATTCAACGTTTAGGTCTTAAATTACAGCTTCAAATCCCGAAAACATTATATATTTTAAAACAGAAATACAAATACCGTTTCATTATTCATATGTTTCTACCTTGTCACTTTCAGTTTTAATAATGATCGTTTCAGTTCATCAACTAATATACGGTTGTACTAATGGAAACTTGATACTACATGTAATCTTAATCATTCGGTTGTGACAGCGAATCTTTTCTCTGTGTACTTAGCTATTCGAGAAAACAACAATTCAATAAAGAATCAAAAAAAATAATTAAATTTTGAATTCATAAATTTTATTGAATTATGAGTTGTAATATTTTAAACAACGTGGTTTTATTCCATTTAATAGTTCTTCGGTCGTAATTCAATGACAGGACACTGTATTTCTATTTTCTTGGTGTCTCCAAATGCCGAAACAACAATAACATTCAACAAGAGTTCGTTTGAGAAATTACCAATATCAACAACAGCCATTGTTGCCCAGAAGACTTCGATGTAACGACATCGGTTGAAGTATGACAGTGTTTGTGCCTTGGTGGCAGCCTTGAGCGGCAGATCTCTCCTGCTTAGGATGACTGAAGGGGCTATAAGTTCCTATGTGTTCTGTATGTGCGTGTGTTTGGTAGCAAACAACAATCTAATTAGTATTCTGTTGACACTTTAATCGTGATTACGCCGGAAAACGTACGCGTCAACATGCTGGCAGCCAATTTTTTCTGCTTCTGCAACTTTTTTTTTAGAAATTTTACATTAGCCATCATACAATCACACAAACACACGCACACACTCGAACGCCCACTCGCACACACAGTGTGAAAGTATGGCCTTTTTAAAAACTGCAAAAGGATATCCGGTAGAGTTGAGAGAGCGAGAGAAAAAAAAACCTCGAATGCCAGAGATTGTGTAAAAAATCAGCAGCACGATTTTCTCTTAACGTTCATTTCATAGCATTGGGAGGAGACATCCTGCCCCCGCTCACCCACAGCGAACGCACAACCAATATTAGCAGTAACAACACCACCATCATCATCATCGTTCTCCGACCAACAACAACAAATACTAGTTGTTGGTTGTAGTAGTAGTAGTATGTGTAAATTGTGTACACGTCGAGGATGATGATAGCCGGGCATGTCATGAAGGTCTGGTCTAATGTTCATGTGTCTGTGCTAGAGCGCCGCTATGTCAAGCGTAGGTCCCTTCATACATGCACATGTACTTTCGTGTATGTGTGTGTTTGCGAAGCTTTGATAGAGGATTGCGTGTCACTTTTGTTGTATTTGTGCTGGTGATGTTGTTTTTATTTTTGTTGCCAACTACTATGTGTGTTTGTGAGTGTGCCTATGTATGGTATTTGTGTTTGTGTTCGCTGGCATAAAACTTTCAAACTTCTAAAGAGACCAAAAAACAAAATATAAATTGTGTGCTGAAAAAGTTCCGGCACGCAAAAAAGCACCATTCGACTCGTAAAGCATAAAAATTGAAAAGCAACGTGTTAAAAATGTAAATTTTCTTGCCATTGTATTTGTGAATTGTAAAAAAGTGTGTGTGCACACATTTCCCTCTTGTTCGCAGAAATGAAAATTAAACGTAAAATGAATTCGAATTTAATAAAATGATGACAAATTTACAAGCGATCAGATCAATTTAAAGTAAAGCGCTGAATCATTTTGTCAACGCGCTGGTTGGCTATTATAATTTAACGGAAATTTAAAGGAGTGGAAAATTCATGTATACAAAGCGACGTGATTGAAGGCAAAAATTAGATTCTGAAATGCATTTTAAAGACATGTTTCCCGATGTTTTAAAAGGTGACCGCTGGTACATATTGCTTAGGAAAACCTGTATCATTGGTGCAATCGACTTTAAAACCAACTGGAGTTTGGTACCTCTGTACAACTTAAGTTTCCTGTTGTAATTAGAATTACGAGGGCGACCGCAAAACTACCTGTTTCTGTTTTACTAGCAACTTTTTTTTTTGTTCTTTAAAAGCAATCTTTTATAAGCCATCTATCAAAATTTCCGAAATATTTAATGATTATTTTCTTTACAGGTGATTGAAGTAAACAAGATTTATAATTTTTGAAAAATGGAAAATAAAAAGTGTCGTGCGGTAATTAAACACTTTTATATGAAAGATTATACGCCACAATTAATCAAAGATGAATTGGATTCTGTTCATGGTGTTAATGCACCATCATATTCCACCGTGAACTCCTGGGTTCAACAATTTGAAATGGGTCGTTCAAGTGCGGAAGATGAACAACGCTCTGGAAGACCGAAAACTGATACTACTATTGAAAACATTAGAAAAATATTTAATGAAGTGACTAAAGATAGACGAATAAAGCTCAGAGAACTTGCTGATAATGTTAAAATACACGAAAAACAAGTTTGGAGTATTTTACATGATGAACTCCACATGATAAATCTATCTGCAAGATATGTGTCGCGTTTGTTGACTTTGACCCAAAAAATCGTCCATTGGACCAATTCCGAGGAGCTTTTACCGATTTATCAGCGTAATCCAATAGAGTTTTTGCGCCGATTCATAACTGTTGATGAAACATGGATCCATCACTACATCCCAGAATGCAAAGAACAGTCAAAACAATGGATAGAAGCTGGTAAAAGTGGTCCCAAGAAGGCGAAAACTGTTAAGTCAGCAGGAAAAGTAATGGTTACAGTATTTTGGGATGCAAGGGGTATAATATTTATTGATTATCTTGAGAAAGGAAAAACTATAAATAGTGAATATTATTGTGCATTATTGGATCGGTTGAGTGAAGAAATCAAGATAAAGCGACCGCATTTAGAAAAAAAATTCCTTTTCATCAAGATAATGCTCCTGCACACACTGCATTTTTAACTCAACAAAAACTGGCCGAATTACGATTTGAAATTGCTCCGCATCCACCATATAATCCAGATTTAGCTCCTTCTGATTATTTCTTGTTTCCAAATTAAAAAAAAAATTCTCGGTGGCTAAAAATGTTCGTCCAATAGCGAGATTATTGCTGAAACTAAGGCATATTTTGAAGGTCTTGAAAAATGTTATTTTTCGGATGGAATGAAAAAACTTGAAAAAGGTTTAATGAAGTGTACGAGTATTGAGTTGGAAGGAGATTATGTTAAAAAATAAATAATAATATTTCCAAAAAACGGTTCTTTTTATGTTAGGCGAGTTACTTTTGCGGTCGCCCTCGCATTTGCTCCAAATTATTAAATTTCCTCATGAACTAGTCCTTCCCCTTCAACATCGACTAAATATATTTATTTGTTTTAAAGGATACTATAGAACGGAACCGCTATGGCATCATACTTCTACCATAAAAGATTGAACAAAAAACTTATTTTAAAACCAATATTTAAGCCACAGATTTCATCTGCAAGTTCGAAATACGCACCGTGAGTAATAAAAACCTTCAGTGTATCTGGACTTTGAAACGGTTATGGCTAAACGGAAAAGAATGAATACTATTTTTTTGCTTTCCTTTCTTACATGTTCTCTATTATACTTTGAATCTAAAAAAGATATACCTTGAAGCGAGCTAATTTAATAATTTTGGAGTCTGCTTGCCAGATTTTAATTTTAAACTAAAATATGTTAAATCCATTTATACTTAACTAAAAAACTTTGTGGAACTTTTTTTTTTCTTTTGTTCGATTTTTATCAAAGCGCTGCAAAAGTTGTACGCACCGACTAGGCCTAAAAAAGCTGCACTCACAACAGACACCAGCAGCCTACTTCACAAAGCTATCTCAACTGATGCTTGCAAAAACCTCTCTTTCCGATAACATCGGCGCTAAGTGAAAACACTTGCTTGAGTCAATAACAAAAGCTGCCGATCAAAAAATTGGTTACGGAAAGCGGCAAAAAAGTAAGCAATGGTACGACGAGGATTGTAGGGTGGCGACAGAAGCAAAGTATACAGCTTATAAGGCAACACTGGAGCCCATATGGAAACGCAAGCAGTGTTGGAGCGATATCTGGAATTGAGAAGGGAGGAAAATCGTCTATTCCGACGAAAGAAGCGACAAATGGACAGACGCCTATGTGAGGAGATCGAGTTGGACAACGAGTCAAACACCAGACGAAAGACTCGACTGAAAATGGGAATTTATTAACTGACATGTCAATCGTACTTAGAGAATTTTTCCGACTTATTAGCGGCTGAAGATAACGCGACGAATATTCTCTTCCAAGGTGTCAATCGTGACGGTCTTATCTGCGTTGACAAGAGGCTTTACACAACCCCACAAAAAAGTTCAGTGGTGATAATAATACGCTAATTTAAAAATTCCTTCAATAAATTGATTGTTCCGTTGGCTGTATGGCATGTAGCGCCGTCTTGTTGGAACCAAAGTCGTCAAGATTACGGGCTTCAATGTCAGGTAGCAAAAAGTCCGCTATCATGGCGCGATAGCGAGCACCATTCACTGTTACGTTCCGGCTATCATCATTTTAGAAAAAAATGATGATAGCACCTTTGATGATGGCACCTTTGAACCTCTTCTGGCTGCTCTTCAATCCAAATTCGGCAATTTTGTTAGTTGATGTTAACTTAATAAAATGACTTAATAAAATGTTGTCAAAAACAATTTGCACAATTTCCAGACGTTGGTGCTGTGTAAGTATTTCCATTATGAAATGACAAATAATACTGAAAGAAAAAAATAAAGTTCAACACAACTCAAGCGTAATCTGTGCAAATATTCCTATTGAAAAAAAAACATCTAGATTGACTACCCTATATTATTTAGCTTGACTTGACGTGGACCTTTAGCCTTGCAACATGTTTTATGGCAACGGTTTTTATTTTCTCTTCGACCGTTTTTATACCCAGATCTCTACGAATGTCTTTGTTTCTAACATACCATGGCACGTTGACAGTACTTCTTAGGGCTTTGTTCTGGATAGGTTTTATGTTTTTCTTGCTAGTACATCCACATAACTATATTTCATATAACATGATCGGCTTTAGCTGTTAGTTGTATATACGAATTTTGTTTTCGATTGATAAAACAGAGTTTCTACCAAAAAGCCATTTTAGTTAATTAAGTCCACTTAACGTTGAGATCTTCGCATTTTTTTTACATCAAGTTCATTCCGAGATACTTTGCAATGTTCGAAAAAGCTATTTGATCTTCATTTATGTACGAGTATATTTGAGTATTTTGTGATGTAGTTTGTGTTATGTAGTTTTATTTGCCAATCTTCAGTCCATCAAGAAATTAGGTTAACCGCGTATTGTAGATGGTTGTTTGCTTGTATCTCTGTATCTGCAATAGTAAAAATCGCTGTATTTTCCACAAAGGTTGCGAAAGGAAATTATTGTCATTTCTTTTTATTATGATAATATTGGTATGGTTCAATTATGTATGGAACAAAATATCGGCCAAATGGCCGCCGCGACCTCGGCGACACACCTCCATCCGATGGTCCAAATTTTCGCTGATGTGCCAAATTATCTCATACTTAAGCTCTTGAATTGTTGCTGGCTTATAGACGTACACCTTTTCTTTCTAATAATCCCTAAGAAAGAAATCCAACGGTGTCAAATCACATGATCTAGGCGGCCAATAAACATCGCCACGACGTCAGATAATACGGCCATTGAATTTATTGCACAAGAGAGCCACTATTTTGTTAGCTGTGTGCAAGTGGCACCGTCCAGTTGAAAACAGATATTGTCCACACCCATATCTTCCAATTCGGGTCAAAAAGGTTCGTTATCATCTCATGATAGTGAACACCAATCACAGTAACTGCCTGACAGGGGTCTTTTTGGAAAAAATACGACCCATAAACCGCACCAAACAGTCACTCTTTGTGGGTGCATTGTTTTTTCGACAATCACTTTTCGACTATCATTCGCCCTTATTTGACGAATCCAATGAGGTGAAAATGTGCCTATCACTGAAGATGGTTTTCTTCGAAAATTGATCGTCCACTGTTGCTTTAACTTAAACGCGTTGCTCGCTTGTTCAAATTGACTCAGTCTGAAATTGAGAAATATCAAATGAAATGCAAAAACAACTTGACATTTAGGTGTGGTTCATATTCAACATCGGTCCTTAAAATTTAACCAAATTTATTAGAGAAAACGTTGCAACGATAATTTGAGAAAAGTTCTACCTTTTTTCGTTTGGTATCAAAACGCTATGCTCCATTTTTGTTTGAGCTGTTTACTGATCGATCGTAATGAACTTAATCCAATTAATATTGGATATACTATGTAGCTTCTAGAGTTATAGGCATCAAATCGATTGAATATATGTATGGGAGCTATATCTAATTTTTTTATTTTAATCAAAAAAATGTCCGATTTCATTAAGATCGGACAACAATTGCGGCTTGCAGATTAAAGACAAGTTTTAGAAAGACAGGAGACGGACGGACCGACGCACAGATATCGTAAAATTGAATCAACTGGCGATTCTAAGTCGAGCGGTACACTTAAAGGTGGGTCTAGCTAAAATAATTTTGATATTTTTATATTTTTTACTTGAAAATTGAGAATTTTCTTTGCTTTTACAAAAATCAACATACCGGAAAACCGACAGCAAAAAACCGGCTAAACGACATGTTTGGTTTTAGCTATTATTGAGAAACCGACTTCGGGTTTGGACTTAAAAACCGGAATATCGGTTTTCTGTTTCGACACTACAGTGTAGATTCTACTGCTTTGAGAGAAGTTCCTTAATGTTCCTTAATGGTGTATAAAGAGACTTAAGTTAAGTGGTCGGAATCGGTGTGTCATCAACTCTCACATTAAGGGCAACCTTACCTCAACAGTCCATGTAGTGAACAGTGTGGCATATGGTTTGGTGACAAAATACGCTGTTGCTAGTTGGCATGCACTATGGGCTTTTATGCCTAAGAGTGTCCGTCTGAATATTCTTCCCCCTTAACTTATCCCAATCTTAGTTTTGACCAAACCCAATTATACGTTAAGAGCTTCCATGGTATTACGACATTAGCGATCCTCACACAAGTAGGGCAGCTTTATAGCTCGATGACAATATTTACAATTTTAATACTGCGTGTTTTTCGTTTTGTAAATGCCGGAGCTTTACAACTAAAAGATTTAACTCTAAGTCAAGTAAAAACTTTATTATTAAAGGCTCTAACCTTTAGGTCAGTGAGTATAGGACCTATTTTGTGCACAACTTGCTGATTTTTCACAAACTGGAGAATTTTCAATTTGAGGAGAATTTGAGAGACTTAAGAAAGCACGAATTCCGGTGATTTAACGAGAAACAAGTTAATTTCCTGTAATATTTAGCGGTTTTACTATTAATGTGGTGGGTGATTTAACATTTTAAATTTGAATCGGCTGTAAAAAAGTACTAATAATTTTTTCATATTTTTTGTTTTATTGAAAAGGTTGACCTTTGTCATTTAATGCATTCTCGCATTAAGGATAAATTTTAATTTATTTATAGATATTATATGTACATGGTTATATGTACTCGTTTTGGATATGGTTAACTTTGTCATTTAATAATGGAATACCATCCGTTTTCTCTTCGCCCAATGGGCTGAAGATTATTTAGCAGGAGATGAATTGTTTTTATCAAAAATCGTGTTATCAGATTAACTCATTTTTGGCTCGGTGGCTATGTCAATAAACAAAATTGCCGCATATTTGGTTCAGGGAACTCACTCGTGACTATTGAGAGGACAATGCATCCACAACGAGTCACTGTTTGGTGTGGATTTTGGGCTGGCGGCATCATTGGGCCATTTTTCGATAATGGTTACCGAAACGGTAAGCGTTACCGCGCCATACTTAAAGAATGTTTATTTCCAAAAATTCAAGAGAATTACATGGACGACATTCGGTTTCAACAAGACGGGACACGTGTCACACAGCTTACGCAAGCACCGATATTTTCGCATTGTTATTAAAAACCCAATAATCAGCCGAAACTATGATGTGAATTGGCCGTCTCGGTGCTATGATTTGAGTCCTTTGGTATATTT